>JBBMOE010000032.1:6811960-6866274 GCA_037975065.1 Chaetodon trifasciatus
GTGTGTGTGTGTGTGTGTGTGTGTGTGTGTGTGTACATTCACACACAGAAATTCAATGACAATTGGTATTTGCTTTGGGTGAAGCCACGTGGGTGGAATAAGACAGATACTCCTGTCTAAAACAGAAAGAGAGAAAGGGAGATGGGGTCAGAATTGATAGAAGTAGAGAGAGAGAGAGAGAGAGAGAGAGAGAGAGATTGATGGATTGAGTGAGGGGGAGAGGGCGAGAGAAACTAGGGAGGAAGATAAAGTCATTAAGAAGCAGCTATACCAAGAAGCTTGGGGTCAAGAGGTCAACACTTAGCTGGAAGTGTCAAGCAGCAGGCCATAACCACCTGCACCTTCACGGGTAATTGTTCCGTTTTTGTGTGTGTGTGTGTGTGTGTATTTATGCATGTATAACTCGCGTTGTGGGGACATCAGTCTGTTTACACATGTGGAGACAAAATACAAGTCCCCATAATGTAGATCATTAAATTTTAGGATGCAGACTGGGGTTGGGGTCATGGTAAGGTTAGGCAAGTAGTGGTTATCGTTAGGGTTAGGGTAAGTCTCCAGGAAATGAATGTAAGTCTATGTAATGTCCCCAAAAGTGATGCAAACCTAAGCAATGTGGATATGGCTGCCATTAATGCCATTCCTCTGTCATATATTTTAAAGAGCCATTGAGGATATTTAGCTAGTGGATATCCAAGACTGGATAAACACCTGCTTAAATACCTTGATGGTGGAGGAAAGAAGCAGGAAGAATCGAGAAGAACAAGGGGAGCAGAAGAAGAGGGTTGTGAGGAAGAGAGGATTGTCAGGAGAGAGGAGAGAAAAAAAACATTTGGATGCTTTTAGAGCCCACATTCAAGTCCATCATATGACAACTATTGATTTTCCATTGACGCTAATGGACATTATGGACCCCATATATGCATCTATAGCCATTAAACCATTAGCTGCAAGGCAACACACACAGACACTCATACAGGCAATAAAACTGAACTCAGTAGGGAGCAAAAGAGCTTGAAACCTTTGTTGTTTTTGGTGTTGTTTTTGTTTATTTTGGATTTTCTTCATGATCGTGTGTAATGTTTGTTGGTCTGACATTTAATCTATGTCAGCTTGTATAGCTGTCAGTATACAGTTTATTCTCAGCCTGTACTTGCAGCTTCCATGTGCACAAACATGGAGGGTCACAGTAGCTCACACTCTATATGTACGATCATCCAAGTGCCCTGTACATATCTAAAGACAGCCAGCAGTCACAGATATGTTAATGGACTCCATACACATCCATTCTGTTCTTGTCAAGAGTAATAGAAGACATGGGGGAAAGACAACAGGATAATAGGGTTATTATTCTCCTCTAATCTCCCTGAGTCAGCATCACACTGTTTGTGCATGTGTGTGTGTGTGTGTGTGTGTGTGTGTGTGTGTGTGTGTGTGCGTGCGTGCGTGCGTGCGTGCGTGCGTGCGTGCGTGCGTGCGTGCGTGCGTGCGTGCGTGTGTGTGTGCGCGCATTGGTCTGGGCTGTCTATGTCGATATTTAAGGAGTTTCGGTGTATGTCTGCACATGTGCCTGTTTATTTAGTGATTATATTCACTTTCTCACTTTGAAAGAAAGTGAAACATGAGTAGAGAATAAATAAACAGTGAAAGTATTTTTTAGGTGAAGAATAAATATTCTCAGCTTTAAATAATGGATGTTTGTCACCATGAAAAGTTGGAAATAACTCAAAAACTGCAATGACTGATTACTGTCATGGCCATAATGAAACAGAAGTTTAACAAATGGGTAAATTCAGAAGACGGAATTTAAAAAATGTTTAATCATAGTTTTTGTTGCACTGTGTCTTATATCAGAAAACAGTTACAGTACATTTTGGAAATGGTCTGCTAAAAGGCTGCCATACATCTGATCTTTCCACAGTATTTAGCGGCTACATTGATGGATCTGATATTTCGAATGAAGCCTGTACTTGAGACATTATTAGTAACCATTTCACTTATTGATATTACACTAAAAACAGTTTGATTATAAAGCAATACCACTTCATTCCAAGAGAAGACAGATCTTCAGCAAAGAACGATTGATAACTTAATGAATTAACACCATTTTAGTTGAGGAAATAATAGGTCTGGCATTGACAAGGGGAACACTGAAGTCTGAACAAATTAGTCCCATTTTATCATGAGGAAACTCTAGCTAGGGGACTATTGAAGTCCTAATGAGTTGCACTATTTTATCTTGAGAGGACCCAAGACTGATTTGACCAAGGGACTGTTGAACTCTTTACAAATTAGTACTATTCTGAGAAAACCCAGGTTTACTTTAGCCCAGGGTCGATGGACTTCCTGATCAATTAGTCTCACTTTCCTTTTGAGAAAACCTGCAGCACCTTTATCTCAGGGACTTTTGCACAAGGTCAAAAGAAGTTACGAATATTTAAAAGTGAGGAACAACTTGTGCTGGTGGAGTATGATATGTATGAGTCAGCATACCAGAGTTGGCGTGAGAATGACTCACAATGGATAATACTCTTATTAATAGAGCGAGTGTAGGAGGCGGTTGGTCACATACATATGAACACACATGCATATACAGCAGTGCAAACACAATTCAAAAATATCTGATTGCCATAAAACGCTCAGCGCTGTCAGTAATTTTGTTGAGTTTACATAATTGGGTACTTCTATGAATGCTCCCACTGCATACAAAAAAGCCCTGACTAAACACTGCAGTGGTCTTGATAACCTATTTAAACACTGCACAGTGGAGGAGAACAGACATGTAGAAATTGAATTCCAAATTTCTTTTTAGCAAGAGGGCAACAGTGCTGGAGACATGCAGTGAAGTACGCCACACAAACACTGTATGCTCCTTCTGTATTTTGCTCAAGGACATGTTGACTTTTAACCAGGACATGCTATACTTCACACTAATGTGCTATGTTCAGGACTGGAAAATACATGGCTATGGGATCTCTTTAGCTATGATAAATCGAGCAGAAGGTTAGAAGCCATGGGTTGTCCATGACATTAGCCTGGACAGGACATGGAGAGGACATATGCCATACATCTTGTAGCAACTGTTAGTTGTAACCCTTATGAAAGTCTGAGTCTCTGGACAAGTTAAATTTCATTTCTATGTTGTGAGGCAAGGTATGGTTTTGAATTATTTGATACTAGTGCAGAGATGCCACCTAAGTCTCAAAAAAGCAACATTTTTCACATCATTCAAAATCAGCTGCAGTCAGTTTTTAGTGAGCTTATAACACAGGCTCTCTGTTAAAATGTTCAGCCTCTACCCCATGATGACATCATCTGGGTTATTTTTTCAAACATCAGAAAGCTGCCTCCAGAACCGCAGAGGACGTACAGTATGTACATAATACTTATGTACATAATAGTTCTGTGTTTAGTTTTGTCTATCTTCAATCAACTTTGTCAGCCTTGTTTTTATCTGCGTGCCTGCTTCTATCAATCTTCCTGTAAACTCTTCTCAGAGCTGTGTGTAACTACATTGTAATTCCAACACAGAGTCAAATTCCTTGAATGTGTACACATACTCCGCCAATACAGCTGAGTCTAATGGTGTTATTATGATGTGAAGTGTAAAATGTGTAAAGAAAAAAAGCGCCCCTTTAAATTTGATCAGTCCAATCAAAAATAAACAAGATTATCAACCTGTCACTCACCATTTGCTATACGACACCTCATTGCTATAGGTATATATCCGTTGCACACCCAGCCCTGCTATGGATTTTCTCCATTTCATGCCTATGAAACCTCCCTGGAATATACATACACACATCAGATTTCCATCTGTGCCTTTCCTTCAGCAAATGAACAAATGTAGGACACACTCAGCAGCACATCAGTTTTGCCTGTCGCTCCATCTATTATTTGGGCATGTTGTCTATTATTCAGACCCCTCTTGGTTTCATTCCTCTATCTCTCCTCCTCTCTCACTCTGTAGCTACAACCCGCTCACTCCTCTCTTCATTTCTCTCTCTCACACACATTCTCACTCTCCCTCTCTCTCGTGTGCTCTCTCGTTATCTTCTGTAAAGTAGATAAGCATCGGTTTCCAGCAGCAGGAGGAGAGGGAGAATAATACACAACATGTTCATGAGAGGTGGAGGGTAGCAGCTGAAGTCAAGGTCGAACCGCGTGTGGTGTGTGTGTGTGTGTGTGTGTGTGTGTGTGTGCGTGTGTGTGTGTGTGTGTGATTTACAACCCCATCTTCCCTGTCTTTATCTGTACTCTTATCCAAACCTTGGCACCATTTCCTCAGAGAGTAGACACAATATAAAGTGTCCACACACACACACACACACACACACACACACACACACACACACACACACAAACACACACACACACACACACACACACACACACACACACACACACACACACACACACACACATGCATGCAGGCACACATTTGTCTGAGGCAGTGGTAGATCATGAGCTGGTGAATATAGGATGATGCAGAGCAGCCCCACTGACATGAATCACAGTGGCTCTTTTCTGAGCTATTCCCTCTCGTTTATCTTTCTTCTTCCACTCCTGTCTTCCTTCTCATCCCTTTCCTCCTCCTCTTCTTCGACTCTTCCTCTGCTTCTTCCCTCTCCTTTACTCTGCTCTCCTACTCCCTTAGTCCCTTCATTTCTACTCCTCCACCAACCATCCTTGCTTCTGCTTCCCTCTTGTTGTTTACCTTTATTCACTCTCCCTTCTCTTCAGTGGACTGATTCCTTCCCTCTTACAGTTCCTCTATTCCTTCTTACTCAGCACTAACTAATAACATCCTTTTACTTATTGAAGAAATTTTCCCAGGAAGGTCATGCAGTGCATACTTCAGTGTATTTTTATGTGTTAGGAGAGCTGTGAGACACCACTTGCTCATTTGGCACGTACTGTACCACCATTATTTCTCTTCTTGGTTGGCCATAATATCTTCTTTTGTCTTTCCAGTTTTTTTTTTTGTTTGTTTTTTTTGTGGTTAATGCTGTTCAAAGGTAAATGCAGATAAAATGATGTAGCTATTGCTGCTACTGTTAAATATTTAAATTTAAAATTTAAAATATAATCCCTAACACAGGCACACAATGCCTATAAGCAATGCATATCAGATGGCTGCATGTGTACAGGTAAGGCTTTACTGATGCGTACCTTTGTGCTCAATATGCTTAACAAGCAAAAGCCACATGTAACATAAAACGAGACCTGCTCTATCCTCACCAATGAATACATCTGTTGGGGACTTTCTCTTGATAAATCACGACAAAATGCTCTGTTTTCCATCCAAATCCATCAGTTTGCCACCTGAATTAACTAAAAGGCACCAACAAGTCGCACACGTTAATTATGCACAGCCAGCACACGTTTGCTTACCAATTAGCTATCTTAAGCACTGATCATTCAGGCCCACAAACCGCTGCGCTGCTCATTAATCCAGCAACACCGCTGAATATTAACACAAGACAAAACAGTCTTACCTTTGTTCTTTGTCCTGTCCTTTTCCTTACATGCCGAAGCATCCACCCAAACATTAGCGACTTCTTTCGACTACACAGGAAGAGCTAGCTAATAACGCTAGCGTAATCGACTCCAGAGTAACTTTACGTCTCCTGCCTCATTTTCATCCACCAAGTTGTCCCCTAAGTCTGTCTTTCCACCGTCCTCCTCAATTTTGTTGTTTTAGTGGTGGGTTTCTTCATTTCTTTCTGTCTCAAAGTTAATTTGTAAGTTGAGAGCTGGTCTCCACCGACTCAAATTCAGTTAGCCCATTCAGTTAACCCGTCGCTAATTACTCCGTCAGTGCAGCTGCGCTAAGCACGAGGCTATGAGCTCATTATAAAGGGGCACACATTTACACACATTTTGAGCTTTTTGTCATCCCCTTTATTCCATCTATTTATTTATTTAGTTATTTATTGTAAATCAAACGATAGAAGTTATTATTAGGATGAACAAAGCTTTATAAGTTATAATCAATGGCCTTTAATATGGCTCTGAAATACCAGTAATGTGACTGTGCTGTGGCGCTGTGTATGGACAATTCCAGGGTGCTGTCCATGGTGCTGAAGTCGTGGAAGGGTAGGAGGATCATAGACCCATTGATGCCTGTGGTATAGTGTATAATATAATATAGTATTAATATAATTTAACATGATATATTGATAATACAATATAATGGAAAATGGTCCTATGATATTCTAAGATCATTCACTAGCATCTGTGTTGCTCAAAATACACCTGTACAACGAGCCACATCTGTAACAAAATATTTTAGAGGAGACATGACTATAGACATAGTTTTTACTATCCCCCACTGTAAAAAATGAATCACCAACTGGCCATGTCTATCCATTGACCATAGGTGATCTACTCCTTCAGCTGTACTTTTAAATACTGTCATGTTTAAGTATTCTATTACCCCACTTTTATGTACTTCACATGCAAAGCAGGTTGACTATGTGCTACAGAAGACTCAGGGTAGTAATTGTTTATTACTTCTATTATTTTCAACTTGTATATACTCATCTATTTCCTCCTCACTCCTTCCTTCATCTTTCTGATTTCTTTCTTCCTTTGTTTCTTCCCTTAGTGTTGGTATGGTCTAACCTCATCAAACAACCCTAAAATCTAATTCTTGGTAATGATAAACATTATCATCTTCCACAATTACTGCAAATTTAGGTAATTTTGAACATTATGTTTTGTTAACAGTGTCACAGTTAGCATCTGTTATTTTTCTGCAGTCACATTGTTACATTGTGTGAATGTACACATTTCAAATGTGAAGCTGAGCAGTAATTTGAACTGTATCATTTTTTTTTGCTGGTGGCAGCAAGGAAATATCTGACAACCACAATCAAAGGATGCACAGAAAACCATGTTAAAACAATAGGTAATATTTTCTTAATATGCACCAAATTACACTAAAATTACGCTATACAAACTTTTCCTAACCATTGTTGCATGTCAATATAATGCTGCTGGTACATTGGTTTACCATTTGGAGAGTTGAAATGACCATGTCATTGTCTGTATTACATTTCCAAGGCCATTTGTAAGTGTGCTTGAATAGAAAAATTGAATGTAAAGGCCTTTTTTTCAATGCAGGTGCCCAACTTTAAATCTCGATTACTTGACATTTACTCAGACCGCGGAAATTGCAATAAATGTCAGTCATAAAGAATAAATCCCTTCAAGTGTTACATCTTTCAGGTACTTGACTAGACAAATATACTGCAGTTACGACAGTAAGACTTCAAACTCTTAATATTCAGACAAATGTATCTATAAATGTCACCCGACTAAAAGCAAACTGTAGTGGTTTTCCCTTTTTACACTTCTGGTTCTGCTCATTACTTCTACCTGCCAGGTTGCTCCGTGAAAGTGCTCTATTCAGTTTTATAGGAAAATCAGTGTGGCAACATCACAATAGGTGAAAACAAGTAAGACACTTTTTATCTCTCTTTTGCAGGCATTCATTGTGGAGTTGATGACCCAAATCTAAGTCCCCCATAGTTCAGAGCCATTGAAGTGCCTTTGTGTGTGTGTGTGTGTGTGTGTGTGTGTGTGTGTGTGTGTGTGTGTGCATGTATTCCTCCTGTTGTGGGGACATAAATCTACTTACACAGTCACATTGTGAGGACTTGCCTTACTTGTGGGGGCAATATGCAGGTCCCCATAATGTAAATCATTGCATTTTAGGGTGCACTTGGGTTTAGGTTAAGTAGTGGTCATGGTTATGGCTAGGGTATGTCTCCAGGAAATGAATGTAAGTCTATGTAATGTCCCCAAAAGTGATGAAAACCTAACGTGTGTGCATGTGCGTGTAGGCATTCATGCCTGGCTGTTTTTACACATGCTGAGTGTAGAAACCTCACTGCATGTTTTCGCACTTTGTTATGCAACTGTGTGACTTTGACCACACACACACACACACACACACACACACACACACACACACACACACACAGTATCGGGGAACTACTTATTCAGTGATAAAAGGCGAGCCAGAGGGAACCCAGTAATTGAACTCCAGTGAGCGAAGCTTGGAAGCACCGTGCCGTATCGAGCGTAATAAGAAAAAAGTTATTATTCACCTCAAAGACACACACATACATATACATACTCACACATATTGGAATGCATACAAAAAGTCACACTTAAGCAAGAACAACATTGCATTCACACAACAAAACTCACAGGCCCGCAGTGTGTAGGTTTATAGTTTCCTACTGAACCAAGTTTGAAGGATGATGAAGATCAGAGCATAGAGCTGTTGCATAAGCAAATAAACTTTGAAATTATTGACTTTCACACTCTCTACCTCCTGCTGTTCCACTGAATAAATCAGAGCTCTTTCTCACTCTCTTTGGATGTATTCAGTATGTTCGCAGGAAGGAATCCACAGTGTGTTCAACTATCAATTGTGCTGCAGTACTGCAGTGCGCGTATAAACACACACACACACGCACACACACACACAAAGGGAAACAGCATACTCATGCTTGCTCAGACTCAGAATGCACACATGTGCATGTGCATTGTCATGGAGTGAATGAATGTTCACTGGCATTTCAGGCTGATTATAGAACTTCAGTGTGACTCGTAGCTTGCATCATAGAATAATCAAAGTGACATATAAAGATATTAAAATATATTGAATGAAAAACATTGATTTCAGTTCTAGTCTGCATCATTTCATCTGTTCAGAGTGGATGAGAAAGATATATCTTTAGATCAATATGAGCAAGACTTCAGAAATGGAGTAAGTTTTCTTTTTGTAAATCTACAGCCTGTCTGCTCCCCTGCCTTCACGTGGCACCCAGTGGCAACTGAAGCCATGTTCCCAACACACATATCCACACAAGCACAGGCACACACAATCTCACACACACTGACATACAACATTCCATTTGCAGCAAAAGATTATCTTCTTCCCAAAACGCAATCATCCATAGTCCTATTTAACCTCAATACACTACATACACCAATATGTAACAACCTCGGCTGTGATTATCTGTAGGCTTATCGACCCTCTCTTACTGAAGATCTATTCCCCGACATTGGCTGTGTGTGTGTGTATGTGTACGTGAGCAAAATCATAAAAGCAAGGCCATTATCTGTCCAGGCTACCTGCTGTGTGTGTTGAGTGTCATCATGGAAGGCATCCCAAACCTTCATCAATGCACTGTGTGCTGTCCTCCTTATGAATCAAAGGCTACTGCATCAAGGGCCAGCCAGTACATGCCCCAGCCCTCCTGACTCTCTTTCTCTCTCTTGCTCGCTCCCCATCCATTATGATTCATGTCTCATGAGTCTGTTGATTACGGGACATGTATAGTTTTCATCATGATTTATCAACATAGACCATTAAACGGCCATCTAATCACACTGGATACCTGAACACTCTTTCTCTCTCTCTCTCTCTCTCTCTCTCTCTCTCTCTGTCTCTCTCTCTCTCTCTCTCTCACACACACACACACACACACACACGCACACACACACACACACACATTTATGAACACACGTACAAACACACACAGATGCACACGTGACCATGCACACACCTGTTCATTCAGGTCAGGAGGGATACTGATGGGATGGTCATATATCAACAGAACCTGTAGACTAATTAATTGTATGTGTATGTGTATGTGTGTGTGAGAGAGAGAAAGACAGAGAGAGACAGAGAATGACACTGAGGGAAAGCACTCTTGATTAGGATTCAAAGGGTAACAGGTTCTCAATCAATATGCAGTGGGACACTTACCGCGGCAAGAGCTGGAAGTGTGACATCAATTGCTGCTTAAATGTCAGGAAAAGCAGAATCAAACAATATAATTATTGGATGAGATAATGGCATTGTGGCGCTAATCATATGCTTATGGGCAGAACCAGCACTGGTGTGAATGTCATGATGCAGAATTTGTTTAACCAGTCTTCTCTGGTTCCAGTTATTTGTGGCAATTGTTCCCATCCACCTCATCCACTTACCAAGACAACAAGAAGGTTACAATCATTCTGTAGCCTGTAGCTCCTTCCTGTTACAACAATTACTGGTTATTGAACGACCAGTGAGTTAACATACAGTTGAAATTACACAGATATTGGACTGGAAGTAGAATTCATTTGTATATCATCCTCAGTGTGATTTACAAAACATAATTAAATACTAGTTACTATTTATCCATTTAAACACATTTCCAATGGTCACACTGGACATCAATAAGTACAGCTTAGGTAGGAAGACAAGCAACAAGCTGAGTCCCAACACTTCAAAGTAACAGAGTGCTGCTGGGATCAGTAATTGTAACATCATGAGTCAATTTCAAATTGGAATCCCGGACACTATTCATGTTAATGCTCAACACTGATTATGTTGTCTTAAAATAAAACTGGTCAGGTTGTATTTTGACATGAGAAGTCTAATACTCATTTCAAAGTCATGTTTAGGAATAAAACAATTCTGCATTCCTTCATTGAAAGGTCAGAGGTCAGAGTCTTGCTGAAGAGGACAATAGCAGGGTTGATGTCCTTGACTGGGCCTCCTATCGTCTTGTAACAGAAATGGGAAATGAACATCAAATCCCATTCAACACTCTAATTTAATTTTACACAGATTTAATTAAATGTGCTTAAAATTATATTTTCCTCAATTTCAGCCTTATCCATCAACCCTTTGTGGTTGCTGGTCATCTTGGGTCATCCAATGTTTTTTTTTTCTTCTCTTTTTTCTGACATTACAGAGCTTGGCTTACCTCTGAATTTTACAACTTACCACATCATCACTGCAGTGACCACATCAAAAAAAGTTGAGCGCTGCTGTGAACAGTGTGAGTGTGAATAGTGAGGACTTTGAAAGAAAAGTTGAAATGCTAAGTAATTTAGGCTTGACTGAAGTGACTGAATATCATGAAAGATGAGGCCTTGGACTGACTCATCACCGACTGGGAGTTAGAGGATGAAATCATGAATGTATAGATCTGGAATTCTTAATCTGTGACAACACTGGAGAAAGGCTGCACGCGATACAGTGTCCAGAACCAAATCAATAGACGGCAGCTCTATGCTATCAGCACATGATGAGAGAGACGTTAGGAGAGCCAGGAATAAAAAGGGATGAATTAAAAATGAAATCAATGGTTAGATTTTTGGATGGGTGGCTGGATGATTGGGAGGATTCAGAAGCTGAGAGACAAACTGACTGAAAGACTGAAAAGGACATTTCTGATGTAGGTAACATGAAAAGATTGAGCTATTGGACTAATACGGTTTAGAAGCATTTGTTATGTTTGGAAAAAGTCTAGTGTGACAACCCATGAAACAGGCTTTGTTCTGGTAACCCTTCAACTCGCTTTTACTGGAAACATTGAGTAGAGTAGAGCAAAGTGGTGATGATCATCGAGGAGATGATAAAGTGAAATTGCAGATGGAGCTGGATGAAAGGATGGAAATGGACCATATCACAGCCGCAACCTGAACTGTGCTCGAGGTCTACACAACTGAGGTTGTTTTCACTTGTTGTGAATTTCACCCCAGATTGGTGAAACCAGTTGAGCTCACTGGTTTGAGAGTAGCTCCCTCTGTATCAAACCTTTACAAATTCTCTTATCTTGTCAACTTGTTTAACTTTCCCAAAAAGCTGAAACAAGCTGATTGTGTAAAAAGCCCAAGCTTAATCCTTCTTTTCCTTTTTTCTTTACCTCCTGTAAAGGAAGTTTCACCAAGTGCTTGCTCATGAGGGAATTGTTGGGTCTCTGTAGATAAAAGAGCTCGGCCTGTACCAGCTCTATATGGAAAGTGTCCTGAGACAACTTGTGATTGGCGCTATACAAATAAAACTGAATTGAATTGAATATTTCTTAGCATTCATTTCCAAAGTGGTCAACTCTGAATGTGACTGTTCCTATAATATGGAACAGGTTATTTATAACATAAGGGGAGTAAGTCAACTAAACTTTTCTGGATGAATCCAGGAAAGATGACAAAGGTGAAAGGAATTCCAGAAATTGTGCTTATCTAAAAAAGAAAATATAGTCTAGAACAACCTACTCCACCATTATTCTTTAGTAAATGACTGCATATATGCACTGATCCAAAGTGTTTTAAACCCAATCACAGGCCGACTTACCATGGTACGTGCAAGATACTGGCCTGGTCATTGGGAGCAACTTGGGGTTCAGTGTCTTTCCTGAGGACATTTGAATAGAAGGAGCTGGGGATTGAACCACCAGCCCTGTGATCAGTGGTTGCTCTGCTCTACCTCCTGAGCCACAGTCAAGTCAAGTATTTTCAAACTGAGAGGAAAAAAGAAAAGAATATTCCAACTTCAGCAAATGATCTTTAGTTGCCATCCAGCAGCAGCAGAAGTACAGATGACAGAGTGGTTCAGTGTTGTCAGCACTAAGAAAGAGTCGGAAAAAGGATGGCCCATATGGTCAGTTTCAGAAAGCACTGCTCAAAGCAAAATAAAATGGACTGTAATGTCACCTTCGAAAGTACTTCTAAAAGAAGTCAAGTGCATAATGTGAAAAGTACTGTGTGTGTGTGCGTCTTGACATCTCTTGCTGTGTTAGGGGCCTCTGCTCTGATCCCTCTCCACCTCCTTCGAGGGAGTGAGGGATGGATCGCTCTCTCTTCAAAGTCTCTCTTTCATCTCTACCCCATCACACCATCCTCTGGGGGAGGGCGAGGGGGAGCGGCACAAGCAGACAGGACTGGCTTTTTATACATCCATCTCCTCCCTTGTTCCTCTCCTCCTTCTCATTCCCCTTTCCTCTGCATGTTTCCGGGGCACAGTTAGCCTTCTTTGACCTGAAAACTTTAGTATTGTACTTCAGTTCTCTGTGTTTTTCCCACATTTTATCCATTTACATTAAATTTGCTCTCCTCTCTTCCCCTCCCCCAGTGCCTCTTTTAATTTCCCTCTCATTTCATCCAGTAGTCTTGTAGAACAAAAGCAGCACTTGAGGGAAGAAAGGTACAATGTCTTTACTTATGTACTGTTTTCAACATGATTGGTTACCGTAATTACTTGTACCTTCAACAGCCATTTAGCATTCTTCCAAATATGCACAGATTTTCATTATTTAGGGCTCCAACAGCATTTTTATCGACACTATGTCATTTGTCATTTTCTAAATCTAGAACCTGTCAGGTGTTGCGGGCATCTTGCTGACGCATCCAGACATATGCGTGTTTTCGTGAATTCCCAGACTGGATTAAATTACCCAGATGTTGCTCCACTTCAGTCTCAGGCCAAAAGAGATGTTCAAGGGACCCTGTTCTAAAATGGTACAGTGAGGACTACAAAGTGTGGGTGGCAGGCTATTTTCTAGTGTCTCCTCACTTCACAATTGAGCTGTATGCTTTCAGAGACTCAGCAACCCCCCACCACATGCTCCTCCCTCCCTCACTTCCCTCCCTCACCATCCCTGGGGAAAGACTAAATTTACTGCTTTTGGTTCCCAGGAGTTTGTGAAAATGCTGTTCCAACAGACTAACACAACCTCGGGGATAGTTAACACTCAACTCTGGGATTTACACTCTGCATGATCACTTTGCCGCTTTATCCCAAACACACACACGCACACGTGCACATACACATGGCAGTGTGATGGTGCCAGTCTCATTGCTTTCCAAAGGGATTTGACTGGGATTAGTGTGTAAAAGCCAGTATCCACTTGATAATGGTGTATGCTTGTTTATGGGACTAGTCTTCTTACAGTGTGTGTATGTAACAGAGTGTGTGCATGAGCTTTTGTGTCCCTTTTTATATTGGCCCCTGGTCAAAGAGGGCACTTCATTATCTGCAAGCTGCCTTTCATCCCATAGAAATCTCATTTAAATCTCTCTTTGACTCTCTCTGACGTTGATGTTGTTTTTTTCTTTCTTAGACTGAGTAACTGTTGCATTTCTCTGGCTCTCACTCAACCCAATTCTGATTTCCCCTTTGTCACTCTCCTCTAAGCTGAACACACAGCAGACTATTAGACTTAAAGGGTGATAAATGCAACAAGTTATTGCACTTTCTTTGATCTAATCAAGCAGGAAGTTATCATTCAGACACTTTTTCCAAATTTTCAGGTCAGTCAGAGTTGAGACAATTCACTTCTCGATATGTTGTTACATTACTTGGAGCACTTTTCTACAAATCATGTCTATTCTTTATAGAGCTGAATCAAACTAAAGGTAGTAAAAGCTGAGCCTCTGAGGGAACTTAATTTTAAGATTTTCCAATCTTAATAGGAAATTCGTCCTGTTCTACAATCCTCTTGTGAACTTTATTCAGAGAGAACTATAAACCGTTAATGTACCATGAGCAGAGCTTTTGCTGCACAACCATTTGTCAGAAGGTGAAATATTGTCAGTGGCTGAGCCTCAAATCTCAATGGGTGGAACCAAGGAAGACATGTTTATTTCTGCCTAACTAAAAAAAAATGTGTAAAATAGATTTAGATGAAATGAAATCTTAGATATTTCAATTCTTGCGACAAACAGAAATAGAGTCTATGCTTTGCTCCTCCACTTTTTCTTGGTTGTGCAGTTAACCTGGGTGATACTTTAGGAGAAACCTGTTGAAGCTTCAGAGAGCAGTTTGACATTTTGGGAAATATGCTTTTTCTTGCTGAGAGTTAGATTAGAGGATTGCTAGCACTCATATCTGTATGCAATTTAGGAAGCTAGAGTCATGAAATGGTGTCTAAGTCTTGCAAAAAGACTGGAAAGAGGGGAAAGCAAAGAGAAAAGGTCTGTCCTAAGGTAAAGGAATAAGCTACATTTCAATATTGACCTATCCTGTTATTAAAGACAATCTGTGTTTGACCATTAATGCTTGCCTCCTAAATTAGCATTAGATCACTTAATTGAGGCTACTTGATTTGACTTAAGCTCCATCCTATGCTCATCTACAAAGCTGGGATGAGAGCAGGCTCACTGATTGATGTACTCTGATTGGCCAATGACTGCCTGTCATTAATATGAATTTAATGAGCTTAAGAGAGCAGGTAGATGTGTGGTAGCCTCTCCATCCTAAGCACAGAGTGCTTGTGCTGGAGGTGGCTCAGGAGCTACTGAAGGCTCATCTTTCAGAACACTTGTGACTTGGAGGGTGCTGCTTTTGAATCCCCACACAAGCAACAGTGCAAAAAATCTAGAAAACAAACAGACTTTTCACCCTCCCAATCATGCATCATGTAGTCTTGTTGCAAACATGTAAAGTAAATGAATGTGAAAATGCTATACCATGGCTACCACTACCTACAGGTGACTGCAGTTAATTTATCCCTCTACAGTAGCAGGAACATTCAGTAAGCAAGCAGCACTAATGCTCACTCATTCACCAAATATACAAGATTACCGAAAGCCATTTACCTAAGAGTTCATTGCCTAAAAAACTTGCCCTATATCAGGGGATTAGGTTCACTATTTCCTCAATGATTAGTTGGTTTAGATGCGTTGAAGTGTTTAACAGACTTAATTACTTGCCATTTAGGTCTCAGTTATTAGATACAAGGAAAGCTGGGGGTTAGAACAGCCTCTTGTTGCTAATACTGTATGCAAAGACACAGCTCTTGTTAATGATCATGTGTTCTCAGGTGACACACTTATCCTCTAAACCTAACACTACCAGGATAAACAGTAAGATGTGGTGTTTTTTTTTTTTTTTATGTGGCATGTTGTGTACTTGGTTTCAAACATTTACAAGCAGCCAAATAAGCATAAGCGCACAATGTTAACAGCCCTGCAAGTCGCTGAACTGGATAAGAGTCAATTCTCTCTCTGAAGCAAAACGAAAAATAATTCTTCATGAAGGCAACACAAGCAATCCAAGAGATTTAAAAGCCTGCAACAAGCTATGATTGAAATTGTAGGTAAATGCTGTGCACAGTGTAACAAACCCTTCATGAGAGCACGTTAAATAAACTTTGTTGGTGCCTGCATGCACATGTTTAAAAACTGGCCACTCGAATCTCGCCATACATAGTCAATTTTCCATTCTCTAAAGTAGTACATTTGTGGAATTTATCCCCTCTTCACAGAGATATTGCCTTGTCAACATGCCTCGACGTCAGTCAAATATAAAGAATCCTCTGTTGGCTTTCATAGCATAATTGACAGCTGGTGTTGTCTCACGTATGAAGACAAATAACGGAATCTCATTGGAGAGTATCAAAACACACACACGGCGAATGGAAAATGGAGCAGATATTGTGTATTCTGAGTTGTCATTTTAGAGATTCCAGGTTTCTGCAGGACAATGGTGAAAAGCGAACCTCATTCATTCCTTGGAGCATCTTGCAATGGAGAAGGGCTGCTTTTTATGAAACCAATTTACCCTCACACTACCACAAGTTATTTTCATTTCCGCTATGATGTCTTGCCAAGGCACATAGTGTCTGTCTGCCTCTTTCATCGTCTGGGATTGTGCTTTCCACAGGTATGCCAAAGCCAAGGGCCGTGCTTTAAATTCATTATCAGCTGTCTTAAAGATGAGAAGCCAATCTGTCTGAGAGGTGTCTGGAAGGCTCCGTAACGCCGTCATGACAGAATGAGCTGTAGTGAAATGCCAACATACTCCCTGGAGTCTGTGTTTGTGTGTGTGTGTGCGTGTTTGTGTTTGCGAGTATGAGATAGAGACAGCAGTATGAATAAGGGGGCAAGTGATTATTGTGTGACAATGCATGTGTGTAAGATGGGTTTTTAATGCCTATGTTATGGCTTTAGCAATGCTGTGAAAAGCAATATTTTGGCTGCCAATAAACAATAAAATTGAATAAAATGAGGTAGCTAAGCACTAGATTACAGCAAGTGTACTTCCTGCCATATACACACACTCATTACTATACAGGCTGGATATGAAAAGGCTCCCCTATTATGCTTTTGGAAGCTGTTAACATTTAGAAAACAACAAAATCATAATTTGTGATCTATTAATATTCAAATGTAATTGAGTTAGCCTTTTACCTCTCATAGGATGCAGGTTCTTCTCTGACTACACACAGTTATTGTTTGTCACATCACAGTGTGCATTTAATGAATATTTTTTATATCATCAGTCACATGATTACTGATATATAAAAGGGTCACTCGTTTTAGACCACAGCAGAAACCCGTTTTCAATGCAAAAGTCTGAAAACCAACTGCACACTACCTGTCCAGCCCCAAACAATAGACAGACGTGGTTAAAGACTTGAGAACGTGGTGGAGCATGTGGCAGCCAAACAGTTGTCCCAGGAGTTGGTGGAGACAAAATCAGTTAAAAAAAAAAAGTTACTACAGGATTAATATGCCTTGGGGGCAGAAACACGGCTCCAAATGAATGCTAATGCCAATGTTGCTCTGTGACTGCTGGATGTGTAGCAAGTTCAGTATAACAGCTTAAAAGGTGATAATCACTGTTGTGCTCACAGCTTGTTTCCACTGTCCCGAAGTGGCAAAAAAAAAAAAAAAAAAAAATCATTAAACTTGTGTTTTGCTTGTGTAGATGTTTTTTTTTTTTTTATAAACTTATTATAAGATTATAACATATTATATTGTACAGTTTGATTATATATGCCACATGATAGTGAAATTTAATGATGCCACAATTTGTTATTGGATGTACTGGATATTGGTCTAGCTTCTCTAATTCTAATGCTTTGACTCATAATTTACTCATTCCTGCTTTCACTGTCGTTCAGTTTATCTTCAGTCCCTCCTTCCATCCCTGCTCACTGCTTTACTGCCGCTTACCCTCTTTCTCTCGGTTTAACCTTCCCTTCCTCTACATGCAATCATTCATTAGTCTTTCTGTGGGGTAGCAAAAAGAGAAAGAGGGTGAGCGGGAAGAGGCAGAAGACAAAATGACAACTGCCTGACAAAATGACATCCGCTGGAGACAAAGGGAGAGAGGGATGGAGGGGGATTGAGATGAGTGGAGAATGACAGGAGCGGTGTAATAAGAGACTGACAAGGTGCAGGGGGAGGAGAAGAATATTGGGTAAAACAGCAAAGAGTAAGAAGAGAGAGATAAAGATACAGAGGAAGAGTCTTGTCACCTAAGTAGTGTTTTTATTTTGCTGTGTGTGCAGGGATACAACCAGCATTATGACACAGTAACAATGACCTGACAACAGCCTCTCACAGCATGATAGCTGTGTGTCTGCTTCATACTGGGAGTGTGTGCGCTTCAGACTGTGTGTGTGTGTGTGTGTGTGTGTGTGTGTGTGTGTGTGTGTGTGTGTGTGTGTGTGTGTGTGCGTGCGTGCATGCGTGTCTCCCTTCTCTCACCATGACTACTCACTGAATAGACAATTTTAGCATCATTATTGTAAGGTTCTTTAGAAGTTGTTAGCCTGCAGAGGTGCTTTTTTTATGTGTGTACGCCATAGAGTGCCTCCATTTTCGGCAGTATACAGTATTTTGAGGGAGAAGAAGAGACTACTCCTATTGGGAGGGATGAACAATGATGAAGTGCATTAGGCTGATCACTAAAATGAGAGGAAGTAATCCATACTCTTACTTTAAAATGCCATCATGAGTATTGAATTTGTGTTTAAGTGAGTGTGCCTGGAAACAGAGGTGAGTATGCTAAAATTAGTTTAAACATTGAATTATGATCCTTCATGAATAGTAACACTGAGAAATGTGGTTATGAAAGTTAACAAGCTGCTGATCTCCACACAAGGCATTGCTCTGTAGGGGGATTGTGATTAAAAAAAAAACAAAAAACAAAAAACTTTTTTTTAATTTTAACTTTGTAGTAAGTTGTAAAATAAATTGATAAAAATCATTAAAAAACTCTAGAGATTCAGGGTGTTTTTTTTTTTTTTCTTCTCAGTTTCACCAATGAAATGAAATGTTAGCGATGCACAGTACTTCATTAGTTAGAAAAATAGAAATATTGGGACTTATCATCAGCAGATTATTCAACGCTCTCTCAACACAACACAACACATTTTAATGAGCCTTTCTGCATGTCCACAACCTGCTGCTTTTAATGTTATAGGTTTTATCAACTGATCAGCAGCTGCTGGCTGCTCACACTGAACATAAACACGGAACCACCAGTCTCATGAGGGCCATCTTTTTATTTAGATTGAGGAAATTCTTGAACCTATTCCCGTCTCCTCCAGAATTATATTATGACACTTAATTGCCTTGTAGTTAATTACTTTCATTCTCTGCCATGTCGCATGGAGGTCAGTGTCAATACTACAACGGCATCAGTATAGCTGGCAGCGATTCAGTGTCATGCTGTGTAAGGGCATTTAAGAAAGGTGAAGGTTGTTGACATGGGGGACACTACACTGAGAGAAAAGTCAGTGATGTTTATCTCATGGTTTCATATCAGGGACCTTTGATTTGTGAACACAAATCCTCCTCAGCCTCCGCTAATGAAGCACCACTGTGGCTGCACTTTCAGCTCTGCAGAACAATCCTCTGTTCTGTTGCATATGCTATCTTGTATTTATCTTGTCCAACTGATATAAAAGCCCCAGTGCACTGAGCAATTACTAGAGTAATGAGGAGCTGTTTACAAATGTCTGTTTCACTCTATTGTTAAGGAATTTCAAGGTTACAGTTTTATAATGTAGCTGTCTTTTCAAGGTTAGGAGATGGTTTTCTGGTGAGACACCTGAATTTTGTTGAATTTCAATGAGCCGCCATAGTCATGAGGTTAGACAATCAAAGATCAAATCTGATGGAATAATAAAGCTACTAATAACACATATTCAAACAAATTCGCAAAGTGGCTCCAGTTCCTGGAGAGAACACACACACACACACACACACACACACACACACACACACACACACACTACAGACTACCATATCCCTCACCTTCACTAATGCAGGGTGTGTGAGGAAGGAGGGAATGTACACTTTACTCTCTTTCACCCTAAGGTGGAGAGGACACACTTATTTATCCCTCCGCTTAGCTTCCTCGTACGCACACGTACACACAAACACACGCACGGGCAGCCACACTTAAGACTCAAAATGGAGCGAGAGGAGAGTAGAGAGACCCTGTAATGTCAGGTCTCTTTGCTGAGAAGATGAAAGAGGGAAGATCAAACAAGCGGTGGTACGTGATACAGGAAATGTCACCCCTCCCCAGACACACACACACACACACACACACACACACACACAGAGAGAGAGAGAGAGAGAGAGAGAGAGAGAGAGAGAGAGAGAGTAAAGGAATAGAAATGAAACGTGTGGATCCACTTGAGAGCAAATATGTGCAAGTGCCAGCCTGTTTATATGTATGCACATGTTTGAGCTTCTGTAATTTACACAGAGTATAATGCCACCCATGTTGTCCTTGGAGTCATTAATCACCAGCAGCTTGGAGCAGACAAACAGCACAGCATTAGCAGTCATACTGTATATCTACATCCAGTCTGCACTGGGACCTAAAACAAGGTCACAACAATATTAAAATTACTTCCTTAATTATAATGAACATCTATAATGAACATGAACTCCTGCAACCCCACTTTAAAGCAAACTATAAATACAAACCACTATATCACATATTTTTAGAACTAAAGCAACACCATCTGATTGCACTCACTCACTCACTCTGCTTTTCAAATCATGGATCAAAACCAAAAAAGTGGAATCCAGTAAAGACTACTTTTGATGTCATGCAGCTTGTGTCACGGCGCTGGTGGTGCCGGAGTAAAGACTGTTACACGTAGCGAAACGAACACTCAGCCCTGCAGCTACGCTTACCAGCCACTGACAGGCTGAAGCAAGTGTCCGCGCTTTCAATCGGATGTTGAACAGTTGTAAATGCAACTGTCGCTACACACAAATGTAATCTTTACTCATCCCAAGTGTAATTATGCCAGTAAGTGATCTGTGCAAGTAGCCACTAACAGGGTGTGTCCCTTGTGATAACGGCATCTTATATGACACTGAAATTAGCCCTCAGATGGTACTGGTGTTGTTGTGTTATTCCCTCTTGAGTCGTAGGCAGCTTCAGGTGCATTACCACTAACCTTTTAGGCTGGAGTGCATTTTACTCTAATTAGGGCATAGCTCAGAAAACTAAGACAGACTGCAATCAGATTTATGTGGAGACACATATGTGGCTCAATATAAGCAAAAGTGTATTAAGTCACATTTGCATTTCACGTGGGCATTGGACAGGACGTGTAAACGGGGCCGAAGAAAATATCCTGGTGTCTGTTGTCTATTTTCTGTTTTTCACGACCACCTCATGAACCTCTTGCCACTGTCTTGTTTGTTAAATACAACACAACCACCCTCTTTATTAAATGTAGCACACTTGTCTCGTTTAGTGAACTTAACCCACCCATGCTATTGCTGGATCTTACCCAAAGGCTTTGTTAAGTGAATGTCACCCGCCTACTTTATTTGATGAGTGAATCACATCTGCTTTGTTTCTTGAATGTTAACCGTCTGCTTTGTTTGGCGAACGTCTGGAATCCAGACATGCCCATCACCATGCAACGGCCACTGGGCAATCACAAGATCACACACAGGAATCCGTGATGAATGGCCTGTGTTGAGAGTGGAGGGGGAGGGGTGTTGAGGTGCTACATTTGAGCCCTCGTAATCCTCTTTAATTTGACTGTGCACATGAACATACGGTGAGGTTAACTGCTGTGGTAAGACACACGCTCATCTCTCAACAGAATCCAGGCCTTCTCTCAAGGTCAGGTGCCCTCACAGCCCCACACAGACACTCACCGCTCGCTGCTACTACATCTTCTATTTGGTGTGTGTAAACTTGTGTGTGTCCATATGGGTCGGTGTGTGTGTACATATCGGATTGGCCTGACAGGACTCCATTTACAGGGTCAAGCAAACCCATTCAGCATATTCAATTTGTTTTCCCTGCTGACAGAGAGAGAGAGAGAGAGAGAGAGAGAGAGAGAGAGAGAGAGAGAGAGAGAGCAGGCAAGGGGTCAAGAGTCTAGACTTCATCTTTCCTCTAGAATGTGTGTGGATGTGGCTAAGAACAATCAAAGGATCATTTCACCGGAGATATTTTCCCACTTTGCCCTCTGCCTTTCATTGGAACTACTTTCTCCTGAAGAAATAGACCGTGCAGAAACAGTGTCTTCTGCAGATTATCCAGAGTAATGGGGACACGTAAAAGAAATGTGTGTTCTTGTAAAAATTACATTTTTTGATCCTGTGACACAAATGAAGTCATTCACCTCCTTTGTATTGGGTTGAAGGCAGAAATCTTTGAGACAGAAATAACCAAAACTATGATTACATGCCATAGACGTACAGTATGTGCTCTGTATGTTTTTTAGTGCAATGGCTATAGAATGATAACACCATCTGCGTTTGGATTGGTTCCCTATGAGCCTGGCTGTCACTTTGCAGTTCTGTCTGCCACCGGGTACGATTTCCCAGGAAAATGAAGGCTGACTGGCGGTCCAGTCCACTGGCATCATCATGTCTATCTTCTTCCATGTCTCCATTATAGACTAGATGAATGTTTTCTTCTACTCCCCCCTCCACACAGACGCAAACCCCTGCTGTAGCGACTTGTTTTTTGTGATGCAATACTCAAACTATGTTATTACTCCATATAGAATTATGACAATTTCACTTTACCTCTACAGTGAAGATGCTTCTGTCCTCTCTCTTATTTCCAAAGTTGGGTAGATCATTTCCTCATGGAAATTTGGTACAAATGCAGTGATTTCTGTGTTGCTTGTAGCTGCTGGGCTTTGAGGTAAACAGACAGCGATCTGCTTGTCTTTGTGACCAAAAAGATGTCTGGTTCCACTTTAAGATGCCAAATGGTGGTAGGATCCCAAGTTCCCTTAATTGACTGACTTAAAATTCAAATTGTCATGCTACTCGCCATGCACAGACTGTGAAAAACAATCAATAGGGATCTTACATATTTAAAGAACATTTTTACCTCACAAAAAACAGAAAAGATATAGAACAAATATTCAGTTTTTTATATTATCATTATTATTATTATGCTAGAAATATCTGATGGGCCAAATCAAGCCTCATGGTGGGCCAACTTTGGGTTGCAGGCTGCAGTTTGGGCAGCCATACATGTAAGTATATTAATAAGCTAAAAAGAATTGAGTTAAGAAAGGAGGGGGTGGGGGGAGAGTCCTGCAGATGCAAAGTGAGAGCAGAAGAGTAAGACATTACAAATGTGAAACTCAGCGGTACCCTTTCCCAGGCTGATGCTGATCCGTGTCATTTGAAAGTAGAGTCAGCAAAGTATGACAAATGAGCATTCAATGGCAGTGGAGTCACAGCGGTTTGAAAAGGTCGCCCCGTCTCTTCTACCTCAAGTACAGGGCTCTGCTCTGCTCGTCTCCCGCTTGTGAATTCTTTATCATCTGTCATTTGAATACCAAAGCCCCCAATGCCTGCCCCAGACGTACAGACTTACCGCATCGTTCGCTCCGAATTAACAAGGCCAGCTCGTTGTGTAACCGTGGAACACATTAGGTGGAAGCTGTTGGCTCATTTGTTCAAATCATCATCGTCAGGTTGCATTGACCTTTGATTCTGGATCTGAGCTGAACATCAGTGTTGCACTTGCTCATGCAGAGCGTGTGTTTGCACATGTATGTGTGAGTGATATGTTTCTTGCATCTAGCTGATGTAGCTCCTAAAAAGAAGCCAAACTCCAACCCTAACCCTGACCATAAGCTAAACCTAAAGCTATCCTTACAAATCTGAATCCTCAAACAGCCCTTTGAAAGTCTGTCCGACAGTCAGGACTGACCAAAATGTCCTCACTTTCTACACACAGTCCCATTCCTTTGTTATGTGTGTGTGTGTGTGATATTCTACTGTGTGTGCTTATGTGTTTTATTGTTGCTGTACAGAAAGTTTTCAAACACACAAAACCAAACATTCACCTCAACATTTCCAAACTTCTGTTTAGTCTCACAGTGGCCCCAAATGCTAACTGCAGAACTGCAAAGGTATGGTGACGTTAGGGCAGCTCAAACATTTGGGAAAGATCCCCATCATAATAACTATGATAAAAAGCCAGCGTTGACAGGCCTTTGTCATGGCAGACATTGTAGCTTGTCATAGCAGGAAAGGCACAGGTGTTATTGCTAACATTAAAATGACTGTATTCCATTTAGGTGAGCTTGCATCAGGGTCTCTGTGCTGCTGGCTAGCTGTCACGGCTTACTGGGACATTTAATGGAACATAGCCATTGTTAACATTTGCTTCACCTGTGTTTTTCCTGCTACAACAGGTCAAAATGTCTATTGCCTGCAGGAGATAGGACACAAACCCTGACCCCCTCGCTTGTCCAAAGTTTCATCTGTTGACACTGAAATTGATTGATGTTTCATTTGTTCCAGAGAAGACTGGACCTTCCACCTGAATACTTAACAGATCTATTTTCAATTTAACATTAGAGGCTCTTTTCCCGTTGATCACTGCCTTAAAAAACATATAGAATCCCCTTTGATTCTGAAACTCTGTAGTGAAGCCTGTGCTTATCGAAACCATATAGTTATAGTATAGTATAGTTATAGTTTTAAGAGCCTGTAAGAAATCCCTTCCTGTTTAGCAATACTGTTCACTTCTCTTTAGACTAAATTCACATTACTACAGTTCTTTTTCATCATGCCCCCCCTTTATTAGCTTTCATTTGTATTTATGTCTTTGAAGGAGCCCCATGTTGACAAATACTCTGATGGAGGGCTGAGTTAAAATAAGGACATAGCTGTAGTGTCATTACATCACAGCTGGCACCCACTCCTACCAACCATCCATCACTTGACATTGAGAGAGAGAGAGTGGGGGAAAAAAGAAAGAGAGGATGGAGAAAGGAGGGAGGGAGAGTTTATTGCTGTGTTTTATTAATTCTTGAGGCTGGTGGCTAAAAGGATTGCAGTGGTTGAAAAAAAAGAGAAACAACTGAGAAGTGGCTGTGTGATGAGGTAGATTTATTCCAATGTAAATAGGCAGACTTGGCCCCGTGGCAAGGACTTCTGGTAAAGAGGGAAGGAGGGAGGGAGAGAAAGGAGAGAGCAAATGGGTGATGAGGAAAAGGAAGGAGGGGATAAATGAAGGGAAGATGTAGGAGAAGAAGACGACGAGATGGTATAGAGAGATGTGGGGGTGACAAGGGGAGAGGGAGACAGAACGGCTGACATTGAGAGAATGGAGAAATCGATGAAGGAAAGAAGGGATGGGGACGGTGTGAGCAAAAGGGAGAGAGGATGAGTGAGGGCATATGTAGGGGGAAGGGATGGAAGAAGAGAAAGAGAGAGACTGACATTGTGAAACAGGTACACGGAGCACTGGCGAGGAGAGGAATTGGAGACAAGAGACAGCAAGAGGCACAAAGCTTCTGACTATTCTGTATCTACAAGTTAGACAAAACAGGGCTGGAGAGAACGATAAAACAAGCTTGCATAGAGGGAAAGAAGGAATGAAGAATGAATGAAGGAAGGTGCGAAGGAATAAGCTGTAAAGCTTCACCTGTCAAACATAATGGGGAGAAAGAGGGCTGCAGCAAGGAGGGAATGAGGGGAAACAAGGAAGGAGTGCTGGAAGGATGTAAAATCCAAAGCCTCAGCCTGTACCTGAAGGATGTAGAGATTGAGAAAATAAGCAAATCAGGAGCTAAAGGAGATAATGCAAAGACACAGGAAATGATGGAAGAAGAAGAAGCGGCAGGAAAGAAAGACCAAGGAAGGCGGTGGCCAGGGAGGAGTCAACAGCGTCTAAACTAAGAACTGAAACAAAGGAGGGGAAGAAAGACGGAAACAAACACAGAGAAAACACTGGGACTGACATACAGACATCAGTGTAGCTCTTACAGAGTGAAAACAGGCCTCATGTCCTCAGACTCTAAATCCCAGTCTAGTAGAAAAGGGGATTATCATGATCATCGTTAATAAGCAAAATGCCAGGAACCCTAAGCCTTCCTCTATCTAATAAATCCTCCCTGATCCACACAGGAGCATAATTAATACAGACGGCAGGGGGTAGGAGGTTAGCGTCGACCGAGCATGAGTTAATAAGGAGGGAGTGAAGGAGGTGTGAAAAACCTCCTAACTCTGTATTGTCTCTTTTCCATTTTGGGAAATTGAAAGTTTACAAGGCATTGAGTGAATTCATTAACTGATCCAATAAATAAATATATGTAGGTGAATTGGAAAATGAAACTTTCTGGAATTTTTTTCCTCGGCTAAGTGTTCGGTGACAGGAGAATTACCTCGAACATGAGGTCCAGCAGCCAACTGGGATGAACCAGAGCGTGGAACGGGGCCATTTCAAAATGTTAATTGCACAAAACCAAAGTGGTGGAAAAAAAATGGCCCAGCTTGCAAATTATTCCTCTTGGCGACGTCAATGGAAAAATAATTGTATTTTGAGTATGTGTGTGCATATGTTTGGAGAGTTCTACTTGTCTATGCCCAAGTGTATGGGAATTAAAAAAAGTAATTTGTGTTAACTGGAATTTGATGCCATTTGAGGGACCCTGCTGTTTTTTTTCTTTGTTTTTTTTTTTGCATTTATAGCCTTTTGATTACAAATGGGATGTTCTGCACTTAAACTGTTGCCAACCATTTTCTAGAGCATATAGGTTTTCTAATTGATTTCTAACTTTCAGAAACCGTTTTGTTGAAGTGTTGAGTAACAATTCAGCTGTTTGGAGAGGTTAATTAATATTTTGGCCCATTATATATTGTCATTTGTCAAAGCCTTATTGCTGCTTTGGAGGAAAGCAGTTGTAAGCAGGGACCTTTAAGGACTGTCTGGCATCCACAGTTTGAAAGATTACTGTTGAATCTGTGAATTCAGACTTTGGAGATGGTGAAATATGTCTTTAGCACTGCATATTAAGACATGAGGCCCTTTTGAGTAAAAAAAAAAAAAACACTCCTCGCAGAGAGATTTTAAAAGGACTCAAATAAATCTGATAAATCTTCCCACTCGTGCTGAACTTGACACATTCTTTAATGACAACGGCTAGTCTCTTTGGCCGAGAGTTGTAAGCCCACATCAGTTGAGAGTTAGATAAAAGATGCAACAGAGCACAAAGGTCAAGGTGACCATTATATCAGAGCTGAATGGAAAGAGATGTGAAACTCTCAGAGGTTTGTGAATGCCCAATTTTATAAGCAACTAATAGTAAGGAGTACATAGACCAATACATCTTTAAACATGCTAAGATACAGGATGGAGCCTCTGCTGTTATAGTTTATCTTCAAGCATGTTTTTAGTGCTGCAGAGGAGTGCAGCAACCAGAAACCAAAGGCCTGCTTCTCCATTTGTCTCCTCAAGTAACTACCTGACTGACGAGTAATCTTGCAAGTCAGTTACGTAAGAGTCAGAGCCAGTGTGACCTGACGATATTCTCGTTGAACTGAGAACTTTTTGAGAAGGAGAATTAAAAGCACGCTGGGAGCTTTAAAGAGGGTTTCTTTCACTTAACCATAAGAGGATTTTATCTCAGGGAAAGAATGAAGGTTAGGGAGAGCTTGTAAAACTAAAATTTGGTTATGATCTACTGAGGTGGTCATGGCAGAAGTCCCCAAACATGCATATATCTTGTAGCTATTAGCACTGAACCAGCCAGCCACTGGAGTCTATTCTTTATTCTAACAAGAAGTCACTGTGGGGTCACACAAGACTATTTGCTTCTTTATCACTGGTGGGAGTAGTCTTAATGTTTCATCACAATACCCATGACACAATTCCTAATATACCTGCACCCACCTGCATGCACACACACACTCATATGCACACACTCACCTCCACCAGCCCACCAAGCTCACAGAGAGCCTTGATTAAAATTTCCTTCATGTTCTGCTTCAGCTGGTGGCATGGGGAGTGATGTGTGTCCGCACACAGATGGAGCTCTCGCATAGACACACACACACACACACACACACACACACACACACACACACACACACACACACACACACACCTGTCAGAAATCTTCAGGTGTGTCAAATTCCTCATCTGCATGGGAAAATGGGAAAACACCCCCAATAAAAATGCCTTCCCTCATGTCCACTGAACTGTAAAGAGACTATGGGAATCAGCATTTCTCTTCACAGACCAGGTGAATGGATAAAAGAAAGGTGACTTTTGTCTTCTGCATGTATGGATGAGGTCAGGAGGGCATTATGGTATGCTAGGAAGCACAGCCATGAAAAATATTTTCACATGCCTGCTGGAATAAAGCATCACCAAACTGTATGCACAACGTTTGCATTACATGGACGCAATGTAAGAATATATGACATTGATTAAATGAGGCATTTTGTTGTTGCTGTGGAGTCAAACCTCAGCATGTCACTGATAAAAATTATCCTCCTACAGTAAACATTACTGGGTGAATATCATTACTCAATGCTTCAGACACCTACCCCAAGGGCTTTCTATACAATACACTCTATACGGTACAGCAGGTTTTGGGTTGTTCAGATCCTTTAACAGATTTAATTCAACAAGAATTCCCTGGAAAACCAAATAAAAAGTCCTAAAATGTCATACTGACGTTGTCTCTGGTCATACAAGAGAGGTTGTGCTGATGGACTGTGACAATTACATTGGCAGGGAGGGGAAACTGCTGATTATGAGCTCATTAAATGAAAATTTAACTAGTAAAATGAAATAACTATTTCAGAGTCACAATCTCCCTTACACAATTAATTATCAGTGCCCTTCACTTGAGCCTTTGGTGGGAAAACAAGAAAAGGCTCTATAGAAGTGTAATCAGCAGATCAGACACCCTGAGCTGTATTTTAATAGAATTTATTGACAATGAAAAAGAAAAAAAAAAAAAAGATTGGTTGAAAGGGAGGAGTGTGACGTTACAGATGAATTTCTCTCCTTCTCTTTCTGCATGTGTACATCTCTGTCTCTCTATCTGTCTCTGTCTGCCTCCCTCTAGGGAATGTTATATTTGGAATTAATGTCAGCTGCTTCGCTGCCCATGCTGCATTTGTGTCATATTACGTTAGGTGGGATTCATTCATTTTCTGAACGTGCACAGTCTCAGCTCGCCTCAGCCGGGAGAGCACTACGTTTAGAGCCTGTCCTCACCAGAAAAATAGCCATATAGGTCGACAAGTAGGTTCTTACAACTCATATTCACATTTATTCTTAGACGGCGACCTCTAGTGGGTATAGTAATTATGGTGGGAGCAAAGTAAGTCAGGTGAGGTAGTATAAAGAGCAAGAAAGGTGTGGTGGATGGACGGGTCAAGCACATGACTTTCACCGAGGAGACCGCTGTTCGTGTCTGTGTGATACCAAAAGTCATTCTCAACTCATTTTAAGTCACGTAACATATTTATTTTACATCATGTATGAAATAGTAACATATTTATTTCAACCCATGATCACTTCCTAAACCTATCCAAGTAGTTTTGGTGCCTAACTGACAATTTCACAATAATAACCACGCGTTAGGGGCAAAGTGGTATTTGATGCTCTAGGAATGAGAGCAGGTTTGAAATGACACTAATATTCTCAACAGCTGGAAGATAAGTCAGACAATATTCACTGCAATAGATTTAATACCTCATCATAAGACAGTACAACTCATAACATGCAGGAAGAGAGACCACAGTCATTAGATAGCATTTCTATTAATGGATTTCCTGTACTATGCCTTCTCCGTCTTCTGTCTCTGTCTTCTGTCTGTTGTTACTAAGGGCCAGAGTCAAAGTACCCTCATCCCTCTTTGCCTTCACTCGCTTTTTGTCTGTAGGATTATTATTATTCAGGGCACACTCAGTAGCTCTGCATGCCTCTGATCTTTTTGCAGCCATTCCTCTTTACTTAATATTTTTATTCTGTATGACTTGTACCTCCAAGTCATAGCTTTAACACTTGCCCACCCTTCATCGGTGTTTGACCTTTATAGTCTTGATACAGTCACGTCTGTTCTTCACCAAGCAGGTGAAGCAATATGGTTTTCTAAAGCTTACATTTTTAATGCAGTGATTTTTTCCAGCAAGCAAAAGAAAAAAAAAAAAAAAAAAAAAAAAAAATTAGAAAACATTTGCTCAGTCATCACATATTTAATGTCCTGTTAGCTCACAAAATATCATCCAGACAGGGCAAACAAATCTGTGCACAAATAAATAATGAAGCATAACAATAAACTGAATCACTGGTATAATACGAATGTTTTAACCCTTTAACTGTTGGATTAAGCAATTCTTTATGTCCATTTGTTGCCATTAATCCCAAAATTTTACTGTTCATTTCCTATCCTGCGTTTGCCATTCATCCCTTTACCCGCCTCAATCCTTCCTCTTTTCATTCGCTATAATATGAGAAATATTTCTGGGGTCAGACATCATCGCGCTTTCTGAAGTTCTTGCATTTCACCCCATCACATTCCCCTTCCATTTCCTTCATTCTGTCATTCTCATTTGTCACTCCCCATCTTGTTTCTCTCTATCTTTCCATATTTTCTTGGATTTTACAGAGGAAAGATGTGAATTAATAACATATTGCTGCAGTAAGCCATTATCCCTCCTTTCCTCATTCCACCCATTGCAACTTATTCTCTTCCTTCGTCATCTTTTTGTCTCCTCGTCTCCTCTTTTGTCTGTTTATGTGGAGGAGGAGGTCAAGACTCTTTGTTCACAAGGTTTATTTTTTGCTGGCGAGATAAAACCACAGTTTATTTCTGACCCCTCGACGATGTGTGATGATAACGTTCAGCAGCCCACATATGGTACTCAACTTATGCACACAACTGTGCTTTAATTCCCTTCATTAATGCGCAAGTAAAAAAAGCACACAAATACAAAAAAATCCTCATTAGTGTGGATGAAGACAAATAGTTCACAGTTGAAGATGAGCAAGCTGATTGGAAAATATCCAGCTCATATTCTCCACAGAGAAATAAGTGGAGCTCGCTCCTCCCTTATGAGCAACGGTGTGGGTGCCCTTGAGCAAGACACTTAACTCCCCCCCAGCTGTTTAGGGGCCAAAAGTACTGCAGTTGTGTTGGGCTGCTTCAAGGTGAGTGGGTGTTTGGCTGTATGAATTTGAAGCAGTGTTGCTCAAAAAAATGCTGGCATGCTAACAGCTTCCTGCCTCTCTCTTGATAATAAAGTTTCGAAACAAAAGCATCCACAGTATAAAAAGAATGTATTTTCATATTTGTCTCTCTTGTGTTTCAATAACACCAAGCCAACACATGTTGAGCTTTTTGGTCTGAAAGACACACAGTGGTTAGTGCTGCCAGTCTGTAAGGAGCATGTGCTAATGATAGATCCGTGGAGCAAAATATAACAGGCTGCCAGATGACATGTGACTTTAATGAAGATGGAAGTTGAGTGTTTAAAAAAATGACTATTTCATTACTGCTGTCATTGCGCTGCACTTTGTTACCCTCCAGTGAGCATTTAGACACACACACACCCCCAGGTTTGAGTTAAGTTTACCTTAACACAAGCTGCCACTTATTGTTTATCACATGGAGCATGCACACGCACACACACACACACACACGCGCAGTCTGAGTCATGGATTACAGTCTTACTGAGGCGTATAAAAACACATCTCTATCCTCCCACCCAGCTAGCTGACATACTGTTACACATCACAAGAGCCCATGTCAAAACCACAAAAAGGCCTCGAGCTGCCTCACAGCGCGTAAATGTGTGTGTGTTTCCTGCTTGGCGATGCTTTTCACAGCTAGCACAAGAGCTAACTGTGCTAATCTGCGTATGCAACCTGTGCTCCCTGTGTCTAAATCAGAAATAGCACTTCAGCTGATGGCTACAGTTACACCCTGTCAGGGGCTCCAGCCACCAAACCTAAATAAAAGTTCATCTGTATTTCTGAATTGCTTATTCTGTTTTAATGCATGGTTCGAATTTTATTTTTGCATTGCTAAGGAGGACTGACACAATAGCTGTGATTGTGTGTGTGTGTGTGTGTGTGTGTGTGTGTGTGTGTGTGTGTACATCATGCAGGTTCAAGGGGGATCCAGATTTAAGCTCATGTTTTGGCAAGAATCCACCCAGATAAACTACCCTGGAGCAAAACACAGAGACAATTCAAGTAAATTCCTGGGTGCTACTTTGTAGTTGGTATTGGCCTTTGACCTCTTTGCAGAGGAATGCAGGAGAAAACAGAATGTGCTTGATACATTACCTGTGGGGTATAAGAATCACATTCATCATGCAGAGTGTGTCACACAGTGAGTGCAGAATAGACCCTTAAGTTACAATGAAGGTTTTCATTATCCCCATCAGCAAATCATGTCAGTATACACACGTTGTCCTATGTGTGCACAGGTGTTGCTGTTTTACAGGTGAAACTTTTTACTGCACCCAGTGCACAGAGCAGTAAATTTGAGCAGCATCTGAGGGGTTTTATTTCATTTTTAATGGCCTCTTTTTAAACTTTTCAAGGGTACCTGTGAAACAGTTTAACAATCACAGGGTTGGAACACATAAGATATAATTTTCGAAAGGACATGACTTGGTTGGCCATGAAGTGAATGGCTACAAAACGGTCCAGGATAATTAGACAACAACAGCACATGCCCCCCTCCTGTTCCATTTTCCAGCTGCATTTGAGGTGATGACAAGCAGTATTTCTGAATCTGAGCAGAGGATTTTGGAGCTATGAACAGTTGCAGCTAAGATTTCCCTAAAAGCTGTTTATCCATTGAAAAAAAAAAAAAAAAAAAAAAAAGCAAAAACATATGCATACATACAGAAATGACTGCTTGAAATGAATCTGGTACAAAGTTTCTTACCATTCCTGTGAAATGAGCCTAAAATGCCTATCCAAGGCACTCCCAAAGTATACTCAAAGCTGTTCTTGAACCATTTGGAGTACATGCATGTTTCTGGTCTCTTTAGAAAGGTAACACTTTCTGATATTGTATCCCCAGTAGTGAGAATCATTCTAAGTGCTTCTGGCATTGAGTAATGGAAGTCTGAACACTCTGAAGCAGAAGGTTTTTATTTCCGCATTTATATTTTTTAGCAAAGAGATGCCTGCGGATGACTACGTCTGGGACATATTTGCTGGAAAACACAATGGGACCACAGCATGAGGCCTTATCCTAGTCCAAATTTGGTCACATCCGTCGACTCCTTACCTGCTGCCATTCTCATCTGTACACCTGCTCAGCCTGCACTCTTCACCTCCCGGCCACACCCACCGGTCCAATCACCTAAGCACACACCTGGGACTCATTGTCAATTAGTCCGGCACTTAAGTCACTCTCCTACAACCACACATGTTGCCAGATGGTTCCTCACAGCCTTCAAGACTCACCAGCATTATTCCTCAGATTGTCTTCCCGGGGGACCGAGCATCAAGCCAGCCTCAGCTAGCACCCCTAAAGACTCCCAGGTTCAGCACATGCAGCTTTTGGGTCCTAAACCAGTATGCTACAAGACAAATAAAAACTGATAACAATACCACAGATAATGTATATTTAACACATGTCAAATGGTATCCTGAGGCATTCTACAAAAACAGGCTATTTACTATATTTATCTAAATAAATATCTTTGTTTATATTCAGGCAATCTATGTTCAGGCTATTTATATTCCTATTTCAGGTGTCTATTGTCATATTTAGTTTATGTATCTTAAACTTAGGCCATTTACTATACGTATCATTTCAAACCCTGTGTAATTTCCATATTTGCAGTGAATTCTTTGATTTAGCTGTAAATTACTGAAGTAGCATATCAATAGACTCTGTAGACGGCAGTTGAAATGTAGTTCAAGTTAACCAGCGCTCAAGAAGTATATCAATCCTGAATGCTGGTTATCAACTATTTTATGATCATGGCGTTCAATGAGACATGTAACTTTCTAAGTGGCACACTTCACACTTCCTATCATTTAAAATACAGAATTTTAAACGATAGGAAGTGTGATAGTGAACACAAGCTCTCAAAAAGGCTAACAAAAGAGTGTGTGAAATGACCAACCTCAAAGATGTTCATTACCAGAGCTATTACTATGCTGAAAGCCTTGGAAAATGGCATTGAGCTGAATTTACTACTGACTCTGATGATGAAATGAGTCAGAAAAAACTTGCTTAAAAAGGTGGCTATTTTTATTGCTTCATTTTATTTTTACTGATGTACTGTAAATTTCACAAAATACTTAAAACACATTGAATGTATCTGCCCAAATGTTTGAGTTTCAGTTTGAGTTGAGTTTCGTATCTTCAGGAGGTCAAAATCAATACATACATTTTCTGGACTAATAAGGTTTTCATTGTGGCTGGTGTGAATCTGCCAGTTGATATTAATGCCCATGTGGTAAAAAAACAAAAAATTAAAAAAAAAAAAAAAAAAAAAAAAAAAAAAAAAGAAATCACCACTTTCAAAGATGATGCCAGAAGTCAAACATGGCTCATCCCATGTTAGCCAACAAGTTGCACCTGCAGATGAAGACTCAGTTTAATAGTTCATAGACCTTTCAGCCCACCCTGCTGGCAGTCTAGCTACCCCACAGCTTCCATGTTGTCAGTGATTAGCACTGGCCGTGTTTGTTGCCAGCTACGACGGCTGCTTGCTATGGAGTCCAGCAGAGACAGACATCTGGAGCTGGGTCATCAGGGCAACATGGCAGTTCGGGTCAGGATTGCAGGGGCAATGGCCTTGATCGCAGATCTCAGATGGAAGTGTGTGTTTGACCAGTATGACGATGCAGCGCTTTCCTTTCAACACTACTGCCCACCCATAGACACCCAGTACTAGAACATAAGGTGAATGCCAGAGGTCCATCATGTGGAGAATACTCATTAGTATGTTCATCAAAACATCACTTGAGCTGAGTGAAACTAATTGGTACTCAGGCCTTTAAGTGGGTGGATAGCATCCTTTGGGTGTGTTTTAGGAGGAGACAGAAAAAAAGAGAGAAGTCCAACCGAGGGAATGAGCACCGGAAGAGATGGAGAATAATAATGACAAAATGAGTACACCAACTGAGGAGAGGAACTGTACAGTTACTGCCCACAAATGGCCCATCCACCATTTACACCTTACCACATAAAGTTCAGGCGCCACATTAAGACATCTGAACTCGCTGCTGGGAAGCCATACCTTAGGCACTCTTCCAGTAAGTCTTGATGCATTGAAACCAACATGAATACCTTCTGGAAGGCAAACCTGGAGGACAGTTGGAGCATTACCCCCAAAATCCACTACAGCCACTGAGAAAATGCTCAGTGAAATCCATAAAAGCTGCTGCATTGCCCATTGCACCGTGTCCGATGGAAGCTCAACCGTTGCCAGGTTTAAATTCCCGGTGGTTGACACAGATGCTCTTCCTCATGTAGTGCATTCAATTAGGGTGAAATTAGAAAGTGCTTAGAGAACACAAACCTCAGTAAACACTGAACAGCTCTCCAAGTTGGTGTCACACTAAAGACTTTATTCAAGAAATGTAGATTTTTATTTGATACAAGTAGATTGAATGAATTTCCCCTGCAAACACATCTGTCACCAGATTCATAATCACTGCTAAAGTTGATGATGGCAAAAATCTCAAATCCATTAGCATTAAAATGTAATGTTGTGTCTTGACTCAAAGGTTGTCTGTCCTGTGGACTCTTTAGAAACCCATTAATACTTTATTGAGACATCACACTGACAGAAACATTAACAAAGGTTATGTGAATAGCTATAACCTATTTAGCATAAATAACTAAGTTGATATTGGTTTTTCTGAAGTTTATTGGCTCACATAATCAATATCAAGCCACAGAGGGTGTGTTGCTTAATTAAAAAATCTGAACATTTCCTTCCAATATTGAGCATTTTTTCAAAAAAATATGTTATTATAACAGACAACTTGAGTTTCTGTCTGTAGATTGTGGCGATATTGACGTCAGTCTGAGTTGAGCTTTTACTAATATTTGTTCACACTGGATTAACTTACGAAACTGAGGAGGACACTTAGAAATGGCCCATATGGAATGATAAATGACAGGGCCGTTATTTTCTTAAAAGAGGAATACTTCACTCTTTATACTGGGAACACCTATGGTAGTCCTTAATAAATGAACCACTTGTGATGTACTTGAATTGCCTATCCAGGCACAAAAAGAGCCTCTGAGGAGGACATACCTCTCTTAACGCAGGATAAATCCATCCCTGGTACTTTGTATTTGACATCTGCAGGTCAAACAAGGAGAAAGGGACTAGAGGAGGGAGTACAAGGAGCAGAACGAGGAGGACCAGGACAGGAGGAAAGGAGGAGATGAGAGTAAGGAGAGGAGGAGATTAGGCAGCTTAAGGTCTTAAGACTGGAGTCTGAGGAGGTGAGGTCGTTTCAAGAGTTGCAGGGCGATAGAGGGGAAGGGAAACATAAAAAAAAAAAAAAAAATGGGAGGGAGAGAGAGAGACTTAGGGGGAGGAGGAACGGTGCCGACGGGAATCCATTATGGCATCCAGTAAGCTTACTCTCTTCACTCCTGCCTCCTGGACTCAATACTCAGACACACTCCTATATTGTAACTTTCCCAGAGGACTCAGTAGACCAATTCTCTGTATTGATTTTGATGGAGACCTGAACAGCTACTGAGAAAGACTCACTTCAGACCAAGTGGACCTAAGCTTTAACACTGAGGGACAGGCCGAGCCTTGTGCGTATGTGTGTCCACCTGTCAAGGAAACAAGAAAAGGTGGCTGTCAAAGGCATCTGCCATATGTGTGTGTGTGTGTCAGCACATTTGAGTGTGTGTGCTTTTCCACAAGACACACAGCAACAATTGTATGAAAGTAGAGGTGGGACCCAGCAGTGTCTCCATGTTAAGTGAAGTCAGTGCCATTTAAACAGGCAGATGTGACATTTGGGGTGGATGGTGGCCACAAGTCAGCAAACAGACACACTCGCAAGCTTACTGCAGACAGCAGTATTTGCACATTTACAAATGTGATATTTGAGCTGCAGGGTGAGGCGTAAATGGAAACGGTTATAAAGGACAAGCGAGATGTTCCTCCACAAAGGCAGCGTAAAAATAACTGCCACACAATCCAGATTTGTAAGACATTAGCATCTATTTCTGGATGCTTAAAGAAGGACGAGACAAAAGCGTTGCTTTAACAGCAGCAAATTCATCCGTCACTTTCCACAGCAGTGATGTGCTTAGACATATGAGGTTTTCTAACTAATGGGCTGGTAAATAATGCAAATGCAGAGTGTGTTCTTTGCTTTCCACAACATACACCCAGAATCTGTGAGGTTAGGGTGAACTCTGAGGTTGTGCACAGATTCTTCAGTGGTCACTGTGGCTCAGGAGGTTGATTGAGTTGTCCATTCATTGGAGGAATGAGGCACCCATGCAGGTGCTTCTCCCATATGGTACAAAAATTAAATTCTGCCCATTTTACCATTTAGAAATCATACTGTGGGAATTTAAACACAACCATGTAGAAATAATTCAAATCAAGAATAAACTGTCCAATATTAAAAGATTTCGAAAAAGATACTCAACTGGCTCAGGTCTCACTTTGTTGGTAATCCACATCAATGCATCATCCTAGACCTTTTAGACTGCTCATTCAAAGAGGACCAACAATGAAAGACTTTCAGAGTTCTTTTTTTTTTTTTTTCAAGCTGCTTGAGGCGGAAGATAAAATCTGCATGGGTGTACGGGCCCTCTTACTTTCCTCCTCAGGGCACAGCTGAGTCACACAGCACTAACCCTGAGATTTAAACAAATTTGCTGCTTGGCAAAACACCGCAGCTTACCCTCTCTCTGAGGGCGAGGCTGCCTTTTTGCCTCATATGCCAAAATGATTGTGAAGAAATGGATTCATGTCTGCTTTAACACATTTCTTCACATGCAAACAAACTCCCCTGACCAGACTGTGCTCTGAGCATTGTTTCAGACGAACACAGTTAACCACTTTACAGCCAGCCACGAGGTCAGAACTCCTGAAAGCCTATGAGATAAAGACCAAGATACTACTTCCTTACATAATTATGATCTGAGTCATCCGCACACATTTGGTTTTGGCATAGGTGAAATTTCATTACGTCACTCACACACACATACACACACACCTCAGTGCCATATGGTGGCACAGTGAAGTCAGTGGTTACAGTGAGTTACATCAGACAGGTAAGCCAAAGCAGCGAGCCAGCTGGACTGGAAACAAACACTGACTTCATATTGTGAGACTCTGCCAAACAATAAACTCATTTATACAATGAGTGATTTCAGCCCAGGAACTGAATGGATTAAACAGCCACCATTTAAGAAACAGCGGAGACATTTAAACTGTACCTGGTCATGTTTGGAAATATAGAATATATAGATCAACATGAAGGAGTGGCAGTGCAATGAGTGCACTGCTGAACTTAAAGCTATTCTGAGTCTCAAGTGGAGCACATTTCAGCTCCGGTGGGGGATGAGAAACATCAGTGATCTGAAGATATGAGTTACAAAGGCATATCAACTAACACTGGGAAGGGTTTCGTTGTTGCCTCACAATGGCATATGACAGTCATTTGGTACCTCAACACTTGAGGCCTGAATTGGCGGTATAAAAGAAAATGGTATGTCCTTAAACCTAAAATCTATATTGTGACTTTATGTGACCCCTAAAGTGGTTCACCAACTTTTCAATGTCCTTCCCTAATACTCCTCAGCATGGATCCATAATGATATCTATTATTTTTTTCTTTTCAACACCTTACCTGGCTGAATCCCCTCAGCAGATCAAAACACTCAGCTTTCCTCATTTCTTCTCCTATCTCTTCTTGCACATTGTAGGACATTTTCCAGTAACCTTTACTTGTCCTGTCACACTGCAGAGCTCCCAGTCACAGAAGAAACGGTGCAGTTGTCTCTGTGCCACAACTGACCTGACTCTGGCTGTGACAGGAATGCACGCCAATAAGCTTGCAACATGAGGTCATTGTTAAACATGACTAATGATAACAAGGGAGGCCCTTGTGTTAATATAACATTAAAGACAGTATGCCAAACTGGAGTGGAGATGTGCACAGCTGGTAGTCATTAGCAACCTAAATCATTCAAATAGATGGTTTGGTAAAATTTTTTGTCAGCTCAAAATAAAAACGCTCGCTTACAATCACTTAATAAACCGACTCAGTGAGCATAGGATATATTTAGTAATCAAAGTGGTATAAAGCATGTTTATGTACTGCATGAGCAAATGCTGTCAACTAGTGGTTCCCAAACTATTTTGAACACAGCATGCCATCACAGGAAATTGTTTTCTACTGTCTGATTTTAGTTCTTTTGACAGGTTCAGTCAAAGCTCAAAGTGCGCTGCATGTGACAAGTGCCAACTGTGAGCTGTCATGTTGTTGAGTGGAGAATGAATGCATATTTAACAGGATTTTTAACACGGTGCCACCTTTCACACCCAAGGGGGTCACAGCACCCACTTTGGGAACCACTGCTTAGACCAGAGCTTTTCAAACTGTGAGGCCAGCCTCCCCAGGGCAGCATGGGAGAGCTGAGAGTGGCAGTGCGCATGGAAAGATGTGCAGTAAAGACACTGAGAGAAGTGAATAGTTTGCACATGATTTACACCTCCAGAACTTCCCTGAGAATTACAACATTTTGAAGTTTTCTTTAGTATAAACGTTATTCGACAATGGCTGTCTGTAGAGCCATGGGCACAACTGCTGATAGCCAATTCTGCAACTTTCATGGTCTCAATTTGCCAAAATGTAATAAATACAGGCTAAAAAACAGAGCTTAATTGATAAACTCCTGATGTCTCTGGAGTTCTTCTGACATCACCAACAAGAAATACATCGGAGTGCTGTGAATACGCCCCAACAGTATTGGTTTGTTATCACTACCTTTAATATCCTGGAGTCCTGTAAGGCTAGCTTTTGTTGACCCTGCATCATTAGGTTTGTGCAGCTCACATTATTTATTGACGAATGTACAGTGTGTTAGGCACTTGGAAAACTGTTCAAAAGAAACGAAACATCTGACAAAAACTCCAACCATGCAATGTTCTGAAGCCTTCTAAAAAGATGTTTCATTCATGTTGATGCCATTTAAAATAAATGCAGCATTAAAATGACTGCAAACCCCACCCAATCACTGTCTCACGTTTCAACCTGGTGCCTTGAAACAAGCAAACAGGAGTGATTTGACAGGTGAGGACAAGTCATTCATTTTCTGAGACATCCTGCATTGATCATGACAGCCAATGGATGTCCACCTTCACCTCTGGGACAACCAATCATATGTTCTCACCTGAGTCACAAAGGGGGGCCAATGGGCTTCTAAAGACCCAGGCATCAATAAAATCATGAGGGGGCCTCTGGGTAAATGAGTTTAGTGGTGATTAATGAGATAGCTGCTTAATGCGACACTGATATTCTATTGGCGAATGACAGGATATCACCAATCACAGTGCAGGATTGTGCACAGTCTCACCTCCTCCCCTGACAAGATGCGGGTGAGTCAGAAAGATAGAGTGGGGGAGACAGAGAGAGCAAAACTGAGGCTTACAGAGAGAAAATAAGAGGAAAGAGGAAGAAGCGAAAACAATAAAAGCTTGAGCTATGAGTGTGGCACCAAATTATAGTGAGCAATACAGGAAATAAAACAATTCAAACGCGCAGAAGCTGATGAGAGGCATCCTCTCAACTGCTTCACTTTGTCTCTCAATTACACACATACTCACACACACACACACACACACACACACACACACACACACACACACACACACACACACAGCAATACTGACAGCAATACTGACATCTGCATTCTTCTGCTTACATTTCCTTTACTGTATGTGTACATGCTGTCCTTATTTGATGTGAAAGAGGCCCAGTGAGCTCATATGTACAGTCTGTGTGTATTTGTGTGCATGCATGTTTCCATTTACATTTACTGTATGTGCACAAATCTACAACTTGTGCGTTGAGTGTACATAGCATGTGTCTGTTTGTGCAATGTCTGTGTGTCTGTAGTCCCAGTGTAACTGGCTGTGGTGTTTTATTCCATTTGAAGCTGTTTATGCTGCCTGGTTAAAGTTTGATGAGACCTCTGCTAGTAAATGAACACAGTTAGGAATTTGGAGAGAGACGCATTGCGGAAAATACATCAAGTCTCTGTGTGTGTGTGTGTGTGTGTGTGTGTGTGTGTGTGTGTGTGTGTGTGTGTGTGTGTGTCTGCAATTCTGTCAAAATTTGCTCCTACCAAAAACCCTCTGAACACAGTTTGTTTGTCAGAGTGGAATGAGAGCACATGTGTTACTGATGTGTGTGCATGCATTCGCTTCATCTATGAACCCAGCCTACACAGTGTGTTTGTGCATGTTTGTGTGTGTCGATGGCGGAAATGAGAGTGTGTGAGATTGGCATGTAATTATCAGAGTGTCAGCTCAGTCTACTGGGTCATTCATCCTCTGACTGTCATCACTCCACACCCTCCAGGACTCTATCCTGAGAGTTAGTGTAAGTGTACATGTGAGTATCAGTGTGTGTGTGAGTGTGAGTGTGCGTGTGTGTGTGTGTGTGTGTGTGTGTGTGTGTGTGTGAGTGTATGTGTGGTGTGTGTGGGTGATGTACATGCCTCTTCTCTAAAATTCCAAGTCAGAGAGAAAAAGTGCAGAAATCCTTGTGGGGGAAAAAAAAGTATCATGGGTGAAGTCCAGCATTACTTCAAAGCTGTCTGCGTCCTCCATGCTGCGGAGAAAACTAACATTCGCTGTAGTTGCTCTTTACTCGCATTAGGACTTAAATTTGAAAAATTCTGTGAAGTCACATCACACTGAATAAGAAATGATGTAAAAATCCTAAGGCAAACACGCACCAGCATAAAAGACAGGCCAATTACAGTTACAGAAAAGCATAAAGTTATGTTTCTTGTTCTTAGACAGGCCATATTTTTTAATAAATCTTACACTCACTTAAAAATGATGATGTGGAATTATGAAGGCAAAGAGGTTGCTAAAGTCTAATTTGCATATAAAGAGGTGGGTAGACTGACTCCTGATAGATTCCATGTCTCCATGTGAAGTTCTAATTAACCTACATCTATTCAAGGTAAACTTTGTCCTTAATTCCAGTCCTTCCTTCTATGTTCATCATTGTCAATAAAACAGGAGTTTTTAAGGGGTTTTAGGTCCACTGGCTAAGACCGTCCCCATAAATTGTAAAACTAAAGTGGATGAAACTGGATGTCACCCAAAACTCCCAACATTTTAGACAAATGAAACCAAACATGGCTGCCAGAGTGAATACCACCTTATTAGTATTTCGATGTGGTGCTTCCACTTCCAAGAGTTTCCATTATTACTACTCTAATCCTAAAAGCAATCATTATTGCTGTTATAATCAGGTCAAAAGGACAGACAGTCAAATTCAATGGTGATCAATGTTAGTGATGTGATTTCACTGCTGAGGTTCTGCCCCCAAAAGAAAATGTTTCTCTCTGTTTCTAAACGTTTCAAGTGCATTCTCAGAAGACACAACCCTGTTCTTCTTCTTCATCATCTTCATTCTCAGTCTCATTCTGTCATGTATTCGGTGTGGAAATACGACTCACACAGATTAATCTGCATTATTCGCTTTATGTGAGCTCTAAGGCTGATATCTGATTTGAAAGACTTTAAGCATCTTACTGTGCTGAGAAATCAAACCATAATTTTTACCACATGTTTAAAAAAAAATCAGAATATTTAATTGGCAGTCATAAAGAGTGGATTTAATGTTGCCAAAAAGCCCTGAAAACATCTGATCCTGCAGTCTGTCTCATAATAAAAAACCTGTGCTACTGCTGTTCAGCGCAATGCTACATAAAACACCCGCCAGCAACTCAACCGTCTCTAATTGTCAATACCAAGAATGCAAGATTGTCATAGAGCTGCATTAATAATTAAAACATATCGGGAAGCATTAGATGGAATCAGCTCTTCTGTTGCTGACAGATGTGCAATAATGACAAAGTAATCATGATGAGGATGGCTGGTGAATTGTGCATTGAACTGTGCGGCAAACAATTAGATGATCAGCAAAAATGCCAAAGAAAAAGAAGAAAGGGAATTGTTGCTTGGTATTTCTATCACATCTGGAAATAAATCATGACTAATTTGTTTTCTGCAAACAGGTTTTCATTCCTGAGACAAATAGCTATGATACAACACACTGTAATTCTAATATAAAGGAATAAAATGACTTGGAGAAAACGATCTCCATGGCTGCTCATTGCCATGTACCAAACAATCAACCAGCTTGTGTGTTATCAGGCTTTGTGAACCATGAAGAATAAGTCATTACATAACACTCAGCAGAATCAGATCTTCATTGTTGACTCTGAAGCATCCCTGTGGTCACATCGCAAAGACAGATGTGTGCCAAACAAGTGCTATTAGATCAGTGGGAGCCCCATCAGGCATCATGAAAAATAAATACCAAGCAATTAACATCTCTCTCATGTTGACGTCATGGTAACATACTGTATGTAGGACTACACAGCAGCTAGCGAGGCTTGTGTTTGTCTGTATGCGTTAAAGTAAACTCACTGTCACACTCTGTGAACAATCAACTACAGCTGATTAAAAAAATCAATTCTTTAAACTACAGCAGCAATACAGATATGGTGGCTTTACTGAATATCTTCATTAGCATATGTGGAAAAAAAGCATTTCATTAACAAATATGCTACTGTGGCTGTTTAACAATAATGCACAATTACACAAAAAATGAAAAGCAATCAGCCTTCTTTCTTATACATCATTTTTCTTGAGCTGATGTATTAACGGGTGTTTCTTACGTCTATTAGTCACACAAAGCAAGATTGCTATCATGCTCAATGAACAGAAAAGAACAACTAAGCAGATTTGCAGCAAAGGAAAGAATCAGTTATTTAACTTCATGGTCCTCCAGCCTGATTAGCTTTTGGCAGGGATTTTGCATTCCAACTGTAGCTATTGTGATAAATGAAACAAACGCAGGGGGATGAGTACAGCTGCTAGTGTGACATACATCATCTGACAATTTACCCAAATGCACTTTGGGGAGAGTTTCTCTCCATTCAAAACAGCCGGAGAAAAAAAAACTGAACAAAACAAAAAACCAAACCAATTATTGCAATTAATGTCTGTTGTTCCATTTTGCGCCTACAAAGAAGTCTAACTTGTGCTAAAGGCCCGGGCGCCATGTGAATGTGGAGAACTCACAGTGGAGTGGGGCACGTGCTATTGCTATTGCACTAATCTAATTTAAAAGTTGGCATGATTTGAACACTCATCCCATATTCCACCTTAACCTTTTATTGAAAATCCAACATATGAAACAAGCAAGAGTTGACAACAGCAAAGCATAGGCAGAGGGACAGTGCTCCATGCAGTTTGTTCTGGTTAAAACATGCTTTATTCACCATGTATCACCATCAATCGCACATTTCTAATTGCGATTGATGGTGATACATGCAAAAAGGATTACTAATTCATTTTATCGATTGACCTTTTACCGGCAATTTTGTCTCACGTTTTCACGTCCAAGTATTTGCTCCTAAGACAGGCGACCAGAGACTGTCCTCAAGGGCTGTAGTAATTAAGATGAGAGGTTTTCATTATTGTTACAATGGCTACAAAGGTCAAACCTCAAGATTTCCCTAACTTAAACAAAGTCCTTTTTCGTGTCTAACCATAACCAAACCTATACAATGTGTTTATTTCAGGTGGTGTGGGGGACATGTTGGGCAACCTACATTTTTTATTGCCCCCATTTCTTGTTTCTCTGTAAACCTGTGAAGGTATAGTAGGAAAAGAGCCATGCTAACCACCTTAATATGCTCTTGGCGAGCTGGGCATACATCTGTAAGAAAGGCAACCAATTGACAGGATGGTCTAAGAACTCGTTGACCTCTGAATACCTTTTACAAATGAGCCTGCTGAGCCTCCACGGGATGACTTAATTGCTATTGGAAACAGCCTTGAGGTGTTTCCAGAAGGTCTACACTTGATCACTGACCTCTTAAAAGCACAAGAGGAAGGACAGGTCACATAGTGATGAAAAGGTGGAATTGTGGCAAATTTAACAATTTATCAACTATCTCTGCTGTAGCAATCATAAAATTTGAGAAGAAGCTCCAGATTGTCCTCGCCGTGGTCTCATTTGTATTATATCAAGGTATCACAGTTAATTAGACAATGTGATGTTCAGACACACTTTCGAAAATCTGGTGAGTATGCTCCCTGTGGTGCTAAATTTCTGGCATCCACAATACATTACAATGATTTGCCTCCCAGGGTGCTGAAGCATTCTGCAGATGTGAGAGATGATGTCATTACATTACACGCAAGACATTACGAATTAACAAAATACACAGAGAGAAAATTGATACATAACGGACAGCAAAAATTCTGCAGCAGCTGCATACCCTGCACCTTTTTTTGGGTCTGCACGCTCACAGTGCTGTTGGCCAGTCAGTTGGTGCTAGAGAATAATAAATACAGTACATACTGTACATCCTGTACTCCTCACATGGAGACACACACACACACACACACACACACTGAACACATATAATATATCCCCATAATGAAAAGAGGATAAAGGTTGTCATCTATGTTCACGCGTGCTGGCTTGGATACGTCAGGCCAGCACTGAAGGGAGTCACATCTCCATTACAGCAGCCCTCCCTGCTTGAAGCTGTGCCGTTAACTGATGATGTGCTTGTCTTGAGTTGATGACCTTTAAAAGCCACGCCCTCTTTTGCACTGTTTACTATTGCATCATCATGGATTTTCAGGTGGTTGTTACGATTTTGCTTGGCATCTACCACTTATTGCTTGGATTACGAATTACACACAACTCGCAACGCTTGAACTGGTAATGGAAACACACATCAACGCAGCATGGTTTGACCCCGTGTGGCCAAAAGTCCAAATGTAAGAGCCCTGTTAGTTCCTTTGGTGATCTTTGAGAATGCACTTTATTCAGTGGCCACTTCAGTTTAAAGACATGAGCACAAGCACAGCCTCATATTTTCAAAGTGTATACAGCACTGTAGAATTGTTTTCCTTAGATATTGGGGGAAAGGCTGCATGTCATCATCGATTTTCATTTCTAACTTTTAGCCGTCCATTCTTAAAGTGCAGTTACAACAACGAGAGCAGGCATTCATTTGTTTGCGTTTAAAGGTCGTGGTATAAGGAAGATGTTGATGGACATTCTGTGCCTTAGTAATGGGATTTTGTTATTTTGTCGCTTGTATTATTTCTTTTGGAGACAATCATGCTCAAGGTCTTGGAATGCCAGTTACCATTATGCTTTGGGGGATGTAAACAAGGTGTTAGCTGTAACTTACGACTTGAGACCTGTTAGCCCATATTTGTTTACACTTTGGCACCATTAAAAGTCTGCCGAATCAGCTATTATTAGTTCCTGTTTGCAATGTAGCCCCGGCTGTACAGAAAACTTTCACTGTATCACTTTGATACTGAAGGAAACTTTAAAACATGATGATTTTCAGAGAAGTTCTGATTATGAGGAGCCCCCTCCTCGTAATCTCATCTCCTCCTCCCATCTCCTGTCTTTGTCCATTCATCACTTGTTCTCCTCTTTCCTCATTTACTTTGATAAAAAGACAGTGGAAAAAGGCAAAATCCTGGATGGCCTTTGATGTACTTGGCCAGGTCTGGCTTCGCCCTCCCAAAGTAAATTGGAAGGGAGGAAAGGGAGGGGAAATGAGAGGGAGTGGAGTTATTACTTGTCAACTACTCTCTTCAGAGAAGTCGAGCTATGAGCTCCGCCAGCCTCAAACCGTCCTCCTGCCTCTCTCTTTCTCTGTCTCCCACTTCTTTCTATTCTTGCTCTTGTTCAGCAACCCTCTCATCTGGGCTGTATAATCAATAGAAGAGTTCTTACTGGAGATCGTATTGATGTACTCAGACTCACTCCACTCATCAATAGAAACAATGATCACTCGGAAAGAGGGAGACGGAGAGAGAGAAACTAAGAGGCATCCTGCAATCATCATGTTGTCTTCAGTTAATTCTCTACTTGATTTTGTAAAATAGCTTAAATATGATTAATTCCCTCCACTGCCCTGACTTACATTAAAATACATTACTGACTGACAATGATACTCAGCCAAGGCCAGGATGGAAGTTTCTAATTGGCTGCAACAGTCAGAAGAGGCAAATATAGTGCGCTTATTATGAGTCTCTGACGCAGGACTAATGGAGATGGTGTAGAAAGATGACCAAAGAGTCCTATAACATTAAGTCAGTGACAGAAATCAAATGGATAGAAATGTTATATAATCCTAATTAAACATATTTATAATTCTACCATGCTGTCCTTTATAGCCACTGCCCTGTCAGGACAAGCGGCACGAGCCTTAAAGGGACGATCTGTGTCTGGATTAAAAGAAGGAGAAAAAATGGCTCCCTTTTTCACAACTGCATTAAAATCACTGTTGTGATCAGTGTGACCTCTTGACACTGACATGTAGGCAACCTTTATGCTCGGCTGCTGTAGGGTGCTCAGGGCAGACAGTTGAAAAGGAAAATGCGTATTTCAATTGTTCACTTGCTCAGTACCTGCAATGAGGAAGCTGGATTAGTTCACCAATGAAAAGGAGCTATATTTCCGATGGTTCGTCTCAACTCAATACAGCCATGATCTAAAGCTGCTTGTATTCAGGACAACACACTACTCACTGTATTTTCATTCTTTGGCCTCGACCTTCTGTGGCATTTATTTTCCCACCAAAGGGAGTATAAGAGAACTACACAGCAAGCTCACCCATTCACACAGCTCCCTGTTAATTCAATAATCGACTTTGTGTGACATCCAAAATTGTTACTTCACACCTTGACTGCCCAACCAAAATTAGATCAACATGAACAACAAACAAGTAACCCAAGAATCTGTGACAAAATGTTTATAAGATGAATCAAATCCACAGTCTTGATCTGATGTTTGACAACCTGAAAAGAATAAGTTGGAAAGATGTGTGGAGATGCTCCCTCCACAGTTAATGACTGCTTTGCTGCTTCTGAACAAGTCAATAGCCCTGAACATCTTCCCAGCGGAGCTGCTGTCGTCAGGTGGAATACGTGTACATTCAGTTTCATTTTGATCCACTAAAGCAAGCATGCGACAAGGGACACTGGAGGCCAGTCACAATTGGGAGTGCTGAAAGAAGGTCAGTCCATATGAACACATCATACTAAATGGTGTGCGATAGTACAACAATTTCCATCAACATCAATCTGACAACAGAGTGGAAAGCTTCAAAAGGGAGAACATTTAAATATTTATTAGATCCTCTTCAGTGGAGGAATCCTAAATGGACTGTGTTTATATGGCACTTTTCTCGCTTTACCAACTGCTCAAAATGCTTTACAAGGCATATCAGCATTAACCCATTCTTACACACATTCATACACTGGTGGCAGAGGTTATCATGCAGTTATCAGGCAGGCTCACACACCGATGGTGCAGCATTGGGAACAATTTGAGGTTCAGTATCTTGTCCAGGGACACTTTCATTTCAGTGGTTGAAATATGCAGATACTGTTCAGACAAGCTTGAAACATGGTGGCTCCACCATCTGCTACACACTGTATGTCTCCATTTTATTTCTGCAGAACAGAATAAAAGCTGTGACAATAATGACATGGCCATCACCACCACCACCACCTGGAGACTTACCCTAACTATAACCATAACCACTACTTGCCTAACCCCAACCTTAACCCAAGTCTTCACCTTAAAATTTAATCATTTAAATTATGGTTACCTGCATTTCGTCCCCACAAGTAAGGTGAGTCCCCACAATGAGACTGGTGTAAACAGATTTATATCCCCACAACGTGAGGAATACATGGGCACACACACACACACACACACACACACACACACACACACTGATGCACCACTCTGCATGTTTGTAGGGGAAAGTATTACCAAGAGCACTTTCTTTAGAGGAGATAGATAGCTTCCATCAATACTGAGAGTCAAGGTGCTGAATGCCACATCACACACACACAAACACACACCCACACACACACACACACACACACACACACACACACACACATGCTCCAGATCTGTATACAGTGTAGTGAGCTGTCACCAGCAGACTGTAAATAATAGGCTGAAGATGAAACCGTTTCCAAACAAAACCCACATGGATCTGTGCGTATGCGTGAGTGTGTGTGTGTGTGTGTGTGTGTGTGTGTGTGTGTGTGTGTGTACTGTACATCAGAATGCCCTGTAGAAGTCGAGGCATTTGCCCAGTCCACTGCTCTTTCTTCCAGTCTGGCAGGCAGACAAGGGGAAGTGAAAGAGATAAGTTGAAAGGAGAAGTTCCTGGAGTCCACATACGGGCAGGATATGGTCTGATTGAGACAGACACTGGTTGATTGCTATTTGGGCCCTGCTTACATCATCAAGCCAGTCTCTGTCTCCACCAGGTCTGGGGTCAATTCCATCAATTTAAAATGAAAATCAATTTAAAGTGCAACCAAGAGCTGATTACATTTGTAAATGGTGTGCCTTTATAGTTGGAAAAGTGTGAGTTATGAAGTCATGTATTGGAGTCCAGTAAACCATCACTTCAAACTGATTTTACAGCATGTAAAGCCAAAGCAGTCTGTGGGATGATCATTCAGACGGTTAGTACTCGGTGACCACAGTTTGCATACAGAGCTCTGCAGTACTACAGACTACACTATGTATACGGCAGACTCTTCTTTCAGAACACAAACTCATGGCTGTCCTCGGTGAATGTAGATGCTCAGTCATTATGGATATGATTTAGTTGTTATTACATGACTTAAGTAGAGAATTTCTATGGCAACCAGGATTCAGTGGAGAGACGGGGAAAGATCAAATATACAGAATAGGAAGAAATGCACAAATTTTCACATTATGGAGAACGGCTTTTTGTGACTCAGTGACCAAAGCTAATGAGGAATGTACATTCTGCACAGGTAAGAGAAACGGCCACCGTACATTCTGGCCGCACATTCTCTGTACGGCCAGATTACCATGAACTGTAATGGTATTACAGTACATGGCACTGTATATTACATGGTATTACACTACATGGCACTGTAATACCATGTACTGTAATATATGTAATACAGTGCATGGTATTACAGTACTTATCTGCGTGTGTGTGCATGTGTGTGTAGGAGGATCTTGTGCCCTTTCCTCTCAGTATATATTGTGAACCAGTGAATGACTCAGGTACTGCATTCACACATTTATTGGACATTTGTTGAAGTGTGAATCATGAAGTAAATCATTTGAGCTAACTTTTATGACACAGGTGTCAGATTTTTGGCTGGAACAGTTAAAAGTGACGAGGACAGTAATGATGTCAGCAAAAAAGGCTTTGTTGATAAGTTGATATACTTTACGGTAAAACATTTCATTATTCATTGAACAGCCGCTCCTTATCAATGAAGCCATGTCTCTATTTGAGCTGAATTCACATAAATACAAGTCATCAGCTTTTTTGCCATCTTATAATTGGAAAAAAGAAAAAAAAAAAACTTCAGCTTCAACTTCAGAAATATTCAAAAACATTTTTACTTGGTTACTATGCTGCTGTCTAGTGTTAAGCATTCGTTTAAATCCATTCTTTTTGATCAATGTGAGTTGATCCAGTGGTTAAATCTTGTGTTTTGAACTTCTGAAGTCAGGAAATTCTTTTGTTCACATTTAGATTTAGATTGCTGTAACATAAAAGACATCTTTTTGAGCTCTTTAATGCTCCCAATATCCACGGTTGGCCACAGAGCAGCACACAGTCAGTCACATTTTGTCTTACACAGTTGTCTCACATACATATTTCTGCTATCACAGTGGTGTATCAAGCTGTTGCACTGCAGAGCCTGGAGACTGACTCACTGCAGGATAGAGATACAGCCCTGAACACTATGTTAGGATAGAAAATAAGGACACTTCAGGTGACGATGTTTGCATAAACTATAAATGTGTCTGTGTAACTGGTAGGTATCGCTACAGTAAGAGAGGTATTGACAGGCAACCATGGTGTGTCGTTACCAGCAAAACTATGGAAAGAATGAGCATGAGTAACTGAGCCCACGGGTGCCGTGTGCTCAGAGATGGGTGAGGGACAATAATCTGCTTGGTACGCACAGACACACATGCACAATATTTCAGAAACGCTTCCACGTGTGCACACAATATAGAGGCTGCATTTACTCCTGCTAGCATAACATTTCCAAATCTCTGAACACGCTAGTGCCAGTCAAGTTGCATTGTGGGTAGGCACCAGGTTTTGACAAAGAAGAATGCATGAAATTAAAAAAAAACTGTGCAAAGTCTGGAAAAACTGTACACTGTGAGTCCTACAAAGGAGTACACTGCTAAATCAGATGAATACTCTTTTATTTATTTTTTTTTAAGTTTTGACTTTGCTTCTCTACAGTGTTGTTGGATTTGATGTAAATGTGACTTAACCTCAAGGCAGTTCCTGAAAACCTCTACAGCTACTGGTCAGCTGAAGATATAATACAATTGTACTGCAAGTGTGTTTTGAATGCTCATGAATCCTGATTTTTACTGGTGTACTTCGGTACACTTGGTTCTCAAGGACTACTTGAGCACACTTATACTTGAAGGGGACAGAAATAGCAGAAACTGTACATACATTCATGTCACGTTGACTGTTTGGTAGGCCTCAACCAGTGTTGGCGCCAATATTGATAATCGAGACATATTTAAGAAAAATACACTTGTCAGCACTTGTGAGAGATATATTTGGTGTTTCTGTGCTGCAATTTCTTGCTACTCATTAGCCTTTTTTCAATTTTTGTAATAGTAAACATTTACAACCTCATGCTTACACAGTTCTTTAAATATTTCCTGAAAATCCCCAAAATCTCCTTACCAAACCTAAAATTAACATTTTGATTCAAACCAGAACTAGCACGCAATAACTTGTCCTCTCAATTCAACTTCTATGGCATTTAATGAGAAGCGTTTCGTGTCTGCGACTCAAGTGTGCAGGCAGGAACGTGTTTCTGCTTTTTGGTTTGTTTGGAATGAATAAAAGATGGACTGGGTATTCAGCAGCAACACTCATCGAGGCTCAACAGACAAAGAAAAGAAAGCCACCTATGGCAAGCTGGACATCATCAATAGATCTAGTTTATCTATAAATATACAGAAAAACAACATATAGCAACAATACAGCAGTGCTTGATTGACAAAGCTGTACCAAGCTGTGCAGAGAGCACACTGTAACACTGCTCTGCTCTCTCATACCCCTGTCTTCATTTTCCTTTCTCTCCTACTCCTCCTCCTCTTTCTCCAAAAAAACATATGTGTGTGTGAAAGAGTGTGTGGGAGGAGGGCCTTGCTACTATTTTCACAGCTGGACTGTGAACCAGGCCAGAGAGTAGGAGCGATGGAGAAATGGAAGATGGAGATAGTAATGGAGGCACAGAGGGAGTTTTAAAGTGGGGGCATATTTAGGGAGCTAAGAAACAGCAGTGTGAGTTTGGTGATTGATTTTAATTTAGCCAAGCTTTATTGTATGCCTCCCCTGATCCCCTACTTCTGTAGAGTGCCTACTTCCTTCCAGTATAGAGAGACATCGTTTTAACCAGAGGAGGATTCACTTTATCATCCGAAGCCATATCCTTCTTCGTTGCCCCTGAAATGGAACCCAGCTGACAGCGTTGAGTCAGTTTTCACTAACAAATTGATCCTTTTGTCATTAAATGCTTGAAATCAGTCTGACACTGCTAAAAAAGTGGCGAGGTCTGTGTTGCCTGGCTTCCATTTTCTGTTACAAAACAGGACAAGACTCAGGCTTGATAAGCTATAGCGACCAGAAACAAAGGCATGCTGACATGCAGTTTGTACAGTTAATTAAAAAGAAAGCATTTCATTATAAATGTACTCACCCCTTCATGAACTACAGCCGAAGGAGTCTGAATTAATGTGTCTTCTAAAGCAGCTCCTTATAGCCGAAGACCTTAGTCAGCAGCCGTGTTACGCTGTTCCCTCGTGTCCCTTTTTACACCACAGACTCAGCTGTCTTAATCGGGTGAAGGCCACAGAGGATGCAGCATGTCAACTTACACTCCCTAATGAACGTCAAGTTGGGCCACATTCTGGTGTCAGTACAAAGTAGTTCACCACATCAAAATGAATAATATCTTTCTTAGCATTTGTTTTTAACATGCATGTCCTACTTTGGAATTAGCAATGAGACACAGATTCTCAGTATGAGGCCTAGGTTGATCTAGAAATGGTCCAATCACATCTACCTGTGCTGCTGAGGAAACTTTTAAAAGCTGGCTGCCTGCAAGCTGATGACACTTTTTAACAATTACACACAGTATTACCACCCTGTATGTGATGTAGATAAAATACAGGTGCTATGCAGGCCTGAATTCAGATCTGTTCCTGAAGAAGTAGAACCTCATTAAAAATCACAATTGCATGTGCAACTACACAGATCACTAAACACCCAGCTTTTCCCATAAGCTGTCTGGGAATGAATATCACCAGTCTGGCAGAATGAGGTGAGGGCATGTTGTTAGCCTGGTTTTTAGAAAGCAAAATTACAGTTAAACACTGAAAGAAACAACCTTTGCTTTGGTGGATATCACAGAAACCAGGTTATACAGTAATGATGTAAGCATGCATTCTGCTATGCTCATAACTTTTTAAGGGAATTGTAGTTTTTATATGTGAATCCATCATAAATGTATCATCCTCTAATAGCATGCCCTGTAATCACACTGCAATGACACTAGCCAGTAGTTTAGCTGCTTGCCCAGAAGCGTCAGGCAGGAAGTGGTGTCAGGACTGGCTCTCTACATAGAAAGCTACAGGTTTCTCCCAAAAGCTTTGAGCCTGACTTGAACCTCTGAATGTTTTAACACACTTTTAGTATCTTCTTTAATTAGCTGCTAACCTGTGGTTGAAGAAGTAGTACGCCTAGTGCAGCCTTCTGCAGGGTGGATGCTGTGCAGCCAGCTAGCTGATCTTGTTGGTATTTGAAGAGTCTATATTGTGAGTGGAGGTTACTGGGTGTGTTTTTTAGCTGAAGTGAGCAGAATATTAATCAGAGTGGAGGAATGGAGACAAGACCAAGATAACGGATGGTCCTGGATTCATTACTTCAGTGTTTCTGCTGGATGTTTTTTTCAGTTCTTGTAGAGAAACACTTCATGAACTAGAGCCCAATGGCAACGAAAGACACAGCCTACAAGACCTGGAGCTGTTTGTATATGAGGTGAAAATATGATATTTAAAATGCAAATACTCTCAGCTATATTGAAACGCACTCTAATATCAGTGGTTGACTGACTGCCTAATAGAAATTATGTAC
>JBBMOE010000032.1:6871226-6883841 GCA_037975065.1 Chaetodon trifasciatus
CACACACACACACACACACACACACACACACACACACACACACACACACACACACAACCTTACATGCTCCTGGCCTTTGCAAACTCAAGAATAATTATAGATTCTAAAATATTCTCTAAAATGTCTTTTTATGTCTCTTTTGCCACCTTCTTTTCTTTTTGAATAACGTGGCACCTCATTAGACTGACTGAACCCTCATTTTCCAGTAAATTCTGTATGGAAAATGAGCTATGCCTACTGCCCACCATTGTTATTTTCTTGTTTCAGTCCAGCCTGGTAGAAAATTGTCATCATTAGCCCGATTTGAATGAGGATGATATAGAAATGGAAGTTGACACTGACATTCATAAGCTCTATCCCATGCTCATGTTTGTGTGATGGTCGGTAATTGGAAGAAAAAACTGGGAGAAATACATAAATGTATACAGTATATCACATTGGGTTTTTCCTGCAAGTGTGTCGGTATCCTGTGTAAATCAGACTTGACGCCTCTTTCCCTCTTGAGTTTGCCACTTTGTCAGCACAATCACTGTTCAGTTCGCCTCAACTTGCAACAGAAAGTATTGTTCAATTGTGAATCTTGATAGAGGCTTGTTATTCCAAGTGGCTGTTGTTTGTTGCTGAGAGGGAAAAATCACCTTGTTAAGGTGTTTTGTGGAGAAGTCTGGGTGACTTTGGGACAAAGAGGTAGGCTGCAGACCTGCACACTCGAAAATGATAGTGGAGGTTTTCATTTGAGAATGCCTGCGGTCTTTACAATATCACATTTGTTTGTGGCATGCTAGGAGGGGATAGAAAGGATAGAAAAAGCTCAACATATACAAACAAAACAAACAACTGACATCAAACCATTCAGATACAGGCATATGCCTGCAAATCCACTAACACACACACACTCTGACACACATACACGCTGCATACAAAGCATCAAAAGCTGGTATAAGGACAAGATCAAGAGAATCTCGGCATAAAAAAAGGAATAACATCAGCAACACAATAACAAAATAAGTTTCTTTCATGTTAAGAAGAAAAAGGAATACACTATTTTCCCACTATTCATGCACTTTTCAATTTCAAGAATGAAAGGTGCATGAGCCTCCTGTCTCTTTTTGTGGCATGTGCAATATGTAGGGCTATTTCAGAGCAAACAAAGTGCAAAGTAATGAGCTCGAGCAGCAGCACATGGACTCGGCTGCATGCACTTAAGAAGAATCTCACGGCACAATGGGGGTTCAGCATGTCTGTCACTGCTGTGTTAAATTGTTTCATACCGTATCTCTGAGAGGATTAATCCTCCGACTCTTTGCACACATACACTGCATACACAGTACACAATGACACAGTGGGAGCAACATGAAAGCAGCCCCATCCTGCGCTGCTTTAGGGTCATGGGTCAACCATGAGAGCTTCTTCACTCATCACCCACATTCACGTTTGCATTTGTGTTTTTGCATAGGAAGGAGGCTGGAGCTTTTGCTTGGGAAATATTGTTGGATTTCCTGTTTCCTACTGACAGCTAACATTGTTTTTGCCAATTATTTTTGTGGGCATTTATGCCTTTACTTGATAGTGACAGCAGAGCGATGACAGGAAAACAGGGAGGGACATGCAATGAAAGTCGCAGACTTAAACTAGAGACATTGTAGTTCACGGTCTGCATCTTAACCCTCACAAAGCCTTCACAACATGATTTTCTTGGAGCCAAAACCACAATTGTTCTTTAAACTAACCCCACCTTGGAGCAGAACAGTGATTTGTTAAGGTTTCAGAAGCCAATGATAAATGATGCTGTCCTGCTGACTGGGACATAAAAATACACAGATCAACCCAAGATAAAAATGTTGTTACCAACAGTGGTGGAACAACAACCTAGACATCGATGCATTTCTAAAAACAATTGAGTAATACAACTTTCACAATGCAATTTTACTGTAGTATATTTTTTTTTTTTTCGCAGTATTGCTACTGTTACTGAAGTACTTGATGAGGTACTTCTTCTACCACTGATTACCAGCTTGTTTCCACTGAACTCCACTGAAGTTCATCTGTCACTTTTTTAAGGATTATTCGCTGGTTCAAATAATTTGAAGGATTATCAGTGGAAGCAGGATACTTAAATACTGTTTGCCAATTTTTTTTTTCTTTCTTTCTTTTTTTTTTTCAATCTAATCAATGTGGTTATTTGGCAGTTTACTGAATATAAAAAACAATGAAAGAGGAAGTGACGAAAATGTGATTTCATGGTATTTCACGTGTGCCTTGACCAACCACAGCACCAAACGTGCTGGTAAAAATGCAAAGAATTTGTATCTGGTTATCTGAACTAATAAAAAGAAAACATATGCAGTACAAGGTGTAAACACACAGCGATGTGATGCCGGGACCACCTCTGTGGGTGGTCAGCTCCCAGCCAGGAGTGTGTGCACTCAGGACTCTGTGTTCTCATTTGTGAGAGAGCCCTGCCTTCGAAGCCTCACTCTGAAGTTTTCCAGTCACTCACTGAACAACTCCCGCACAGTCTGTTCCCATCGGTCATCACTGTGTTGATTATGTCTGTTGCCTCCTTCAAAAGAGTGATGCACCGTGACTCTGTCCATTTCAAATGAAGTTTTGATCTTCAGTCTCCCATCTCTGTGCCCTACACCTGCCATGTTTGTTATAGCTAATAGTGCCTCCACTCAACCTGTTTCCTGCAAAATACACACAAAAATGAAGTGTGATCACAGCGAAAGAATGCAAACAGCATAGATGCAAATGAATACCAGCTGCCAATGCAAAGGTAACGACCAGACTAATCATTATCCAAATAGCATATGTGGCAGCAGATTGCATTTTCATAACCATAATAAATAGGGCATCAAACTAGATACAAGACACATGCTTGTGCAAGTCAGTTAACAATGTCTCTCTTGATTTGCTTGATAAAATCAAGCTTTATTTTGGCAAGCAGCCCAGCAAGATTTTACATAGGGTTTATAGGGTTTGGGTCTAGGGATGATGAAAGCTGTCATTTCTGTGGGAACTTTGCAATATTTTGTTTTAACTATTTTGGCCTTCATTTTTGACTTACCTTTATCTGCATTATCTGAACCTTTCTATACATCGTGGTTTCCTCTTTCCTCTCCTTCTCCTCCTCTCACCCCTCTCTCCTCCTCTCTCTGTCCTCTGTCTATTGCTGCATTATCATCACTCTCCATCTGTAGCTCTCTGAGGCGAAGCACAGCCCTCTGTCCTCCTCTCCATCACTCCATCTCTCTATATCCTTTACTCTCTCACTTCCAAATGACGGGGACAGGCGATGACAAGGACCTTGTCCCATTCTGCCTCACTTCTCTTACATACTCCCTTTGCCTGTTTCTAGAGATTTTTTTTCTTTCTTGCTCTTTATTATCAGTTTATTTTCATTTTTTTCACTTCTGTGTCCCCACTTTGTCTTTTTTATTTGGAATTAACATGCGGCAAATGCAAATATAAAGACCCAACAATCCACATCTGGAGCTAACCACAGGTGCATTTGGCCATGTTGAAAACAACAGTCCACACATGGAGACTGTCTGAATAAATATCAATCGTTATGCACATCTTCCACCAATTCACTAATGCAATTCAGACAAGCATCAGGCCGACTGTCAGGAGGTCAGTACATGCAGCAGGCTGTGATGTGTTTATAGTCACTTTTACAGGATGGGAATATTATAGGTGACATGCATTTTAGCAAAGCAAAGAGAAATCTAATTTAAATGTATACACAAGAGGAATATTTTAATGTCAGGTGTGACTGTAAGCCAAGTGAATTAAAGCAGAAGCGTGATGTGGAAGGCATGTTAATGTGAGCTGGAAAGAGGCCCAACCTATCTTCTTCTTGCTCTGTTTCTCACACTCTGATTGTCTCTCTCTCTCTCTCTCTATCTCACACACACACACACACGTACACATATATAATATGATTTTGGTCGCCATTTTCTTTCCCAACCCTCTCTTTCAATTAAGGTCAATTATACTTTGCTGGCATGAAACACTCCAGGCCATGCAGTGCTGCCAAAGCAAAAACAGAAACAAAAACAAATGACAGATGACTAAACCAGATAGACATCGACCATGACAGTGTCACATTAATAATAAAACGGTTAAATAATGTCACACTAAGTGATCATTTAATCAACTACTCTTTACTGAAGGGACACACAATGCACCTTACTCCACGTCTCCATGTTATTATTAGCCAGCCGGCCTGTGTCAACAGCGAACACCTGCACACATACAATCATTAACAACTTGACAGTTGAGCTAATGGCTATCTTTCATAAGGGCTCCTGCAGTTTTGAGAAACTGTGTGAGTATGTAGAGAAAGCTGTTTTCATATAAATCCTGACACAATTACATATTATAATGATGCTTTTGGACATTGACCTTTGAATCAGCCTTCCACATGTTGATTTCAGTCTTACAAACTGACAAGTTGCAAATTTTGCAACACTGTTAGGATATACTATATTGTAGTTATTTGTGGAAAGGTTTTGCTAATTGACTACATAAAGAGTTGTTTTGCATTCTTTACTTGTGGCACACCCCTCCCAGCTCCCCACTCTCCTTTCGCTCCACCTTTCTGTCTGTCCCTTCACATTTCCCAGAGCCTATTTTATGCCCCCGAAATCTGGTGCCTGGCGCTGGTCGTCTCGCTGGCATATAGCTCCACTCATCCAGCTCCATATTGCTCCATTGTTCCGCTCCATCCATCCCTCCATTTCTCCTCCTCCTCTCCTTGCCACTCTTGCTTCATTTAGCTCATGATGAGGTGTCACCGCTCTGCCCTTGAGTGGGTGAGAATCCCCTGTGACAAAAAAGTGTTTGTGTGTGCATGTGGATGCCGAGGTGTGTGTAATGTGATTGCCTGTTCCTGTATGGGGCTTTATATATGTGTGTTCAGTATGTGTGTGGCCCAGCTTGCCCTGTAGAAACTGACAGATATCAGGATTGTGCTGTCACAGCAAGAGAAGAGATGATTTACTTGTCAGGGGGCTGAGGGACAGGAAGGCAGATGCAGCGTGCAGATAAATGCACTGTGCTGCTGGTAGGATAATGTCAAAATGCTGGGCTATGCTGCCGGAACATATACTGTACAACCTGTGGGACCACTGATGCACAGTGAGCAAGAGGACGTTATATGCCTGTAACAGTGCATGTTTGTTACAAATCATGACTCACATCTTCACAGTCACAGGCATCCCTGTCTCTCCAACACATTCTCACTCTCAACTCGTCACATATGGACGTTTGGTCAGGACCCCTTGGCATCACTTTAAAGGCACAACGCACCTTTTGGCATAATTTTTCATCATGTAGGGCTCTGCGGTCAAGTTAGCAATTATAAATATACACTGTCTGGTTAGCAATGTCAGGTTAGGCTTTCAAAATAAAACTTTCTGAGAAGAATAATAAACACGTGATTATTGTGTGAAATGACTGCACTTTGGTTAGGTTTAAGCAACAAAACTACCTAATTAGGTTTAGGGAAAGATCATGGTTCGGCTTATAACAAGTACGCGAGTTACACACGTTACTGTACATTATGTTATGTTATATTACTTCACTTACAAAAGACAAAAGAACAAAAGACAAACAAAAGAAATCAATCTCCACTTTTACTTTCACACTGGATATAAACCTTGGCCTCCCTCATGGAAGTCCTGTGCTTGACCCACCCAATCACCCCATTATCATTGGACATGGTGGGAGTGAGAACGGACTACCGTTGTCTATCTGCCTGCACATTGAAAATTACGTTAAAGAGGTACCAGTATCTTATAGTGATGCCAAGGGTTCCTGACCAAGCGCCTGGATGTGACGAGTTGGTAGTGAGAATGGGTTGGTCTCTCTAGTATTGTTGATTGTATTTTGCTCACTACATGAGAGATATACTCTATCTTACTGACTTAAAATGGCCTGGCTTGAACTAACCTTGAAGGGACTAGACTATGCTGAACTGAATAAACTGACTGGGCTTAACAGAACTTGAACTAAACTAGATTAAACAAGAATGAAACAGCTTAACTTGAACATGTCTAGAGGAGACTGAATCAATCTGAATCTGCAGTGCAGACTGCACTGGCTTACCCTTCTTGGTGACAGTGGAAAAATGTGAAATTATCATCAAGGCAAAATAATCCTAATATTCTTTTAGACAGTGATGCTGAACTGAGTTCATGTAATGAGTGGCAGCAGAGGAGGTGGTTTGGGAGGTGACAGACAGGCCAAGATGACGCCTGAAAAGATGAGTATTAGCCTGTCATTCCGGTGTCACTTCCTCAGTCTCTGTAAATGATATCCAGGCTGGGGCACATGATAGCTGACTTGCTGAAGGGAAATGACAAACTAAACATTATCAGGGAATAAAGGTTATGCCATGTGTGAACTGGACGGTGAGGAGACGGGGAGTAAAACCGGTATGACAAGCCCCTTTTTGGACATTATCTTCAAAATCATTTATTAGAAATGAGTAAAATGCTGCACATAATCGGCATAGAAGAATGCAAAATTGCCATATTTTCAATTGGTGTATGAAAAGATCTTAAAACTAAATACTACTCTACCTTTATTTTAACTGTAGGGACAGTAAATGCTAATTAAATAAATGTGCCCCTGCAGCAAAAAACCCAAAACATTTACTTTATTTCATGATCCATGTTTAAAGAACTGCTGTGGTTGCACTAAAGCAACAATAAAGAGGCACTGATTTATGTAACTGACAAAAACACAGGTGGTCATTACCCTGTCATAGCAGGATCAGGTAATAATTACCAGATCATGATTACCCTGCCATTGTAACATAATTCAATTTCAAATTACAATGTTGTTGACAAATTGAGTCATATTGCAATAATCTCCAAAATGATCATGGCAATTTGGGGAGAATTAAATGACTGAGATTAATAATGGATGTGAGTCCCTGTTTAGCCTCACGGTGCAACGCAGTCTATTAACTTGTCATTGCCGGACACGGGGACATAGCCTGCAGCAGTGCACATAATGACAAATGTAAATGTCCCTTCATGGTGGGATAAACCTCATATTAATGTCTAAAACTCTATATGTAGTGAGCTGGCTTGTGGCAGGGATTTATGTTGCAGATGAAATGAAACCAAATCATTTCAATCTTATGGACGGGGACAAAATGATCACCTTGACTTTAAGAGGAAGCAGGAGAAAAGTCACATGTAGATGAAACTCAAAGTGATAAATGCACATCCCTAGTGTGCGGCTGAAAAGTTCAGTCAATTAAGGAAAAAAAAAACAAACAAATAGAAGGTCTTCACTGACTGCTAGTAAATATAGCTCGAAGTTGCAATTTTGACTTATGCAGCATTTTCAGTGACAGGCCAACTGACTGCCAGAACCAGAGCAATAGATTTTACTGTTGTTAAATCTGGGCCAAGCAATCAACAAATTTGTCACGTGAAGGATGACTGTTGCCATGAGCCTTGATCACTATGCTAAAATCTCATTTATGCTTCATTCCTGTGCAGACTGCCTGAATCAGCACGCAAATGCAGCTACTCATGAAACTATTCAACCAAGTTATGATGATTAAAAATATCCCACCCATTGATGAGCAAAGAGGATTTTCTATGGTGGCATTCTTCAATGAAAATCTGTTGTTACAACTTATCAATATCGCCACATCTGCAATATTGCAGCACTGACAGTTGTACTGACTGAAGTGAAGATTTGGTTTTAGCCACATTAGCGTATGACAATAGTGCAGATATTCACGATCCCAAGTCAACAGATCCTGCTGACTTTGGTGATCCCCTGATATGACATATCTCAACAAACATTAGATGAATTGCCTTAAAACTTGCCAATGTTCATGTAACCTTCAGAGTAAATTGTACTCATTTTGGTAATCCTCTGACTACCCCCGCCTCAGAATCACATCAACCTTTCAAGTTTAAAATCCTGTACTTGCTTCATAACCAAATACCTCTAAAACTAATGACGTTCCTATGTTGTGTTGCATTGTCAGTGTTAGCATTTAGCTCAAGGTCCAGCCGCATTCTCAGTCATGTTGCAACCTACTTGGTGAATGACACTGTGTGTAAACTGTATCTGATTTCAAATGAATAACTTAAAGCTGTTTGTTGGAGGTTCAAAATGGCAGCAAGGCTTGTATAACTATTTGAATCTACCCAGGAGTACTGTATGATCTCCGTAAAATGCACCCAACCCACAACACCCAAGAATAAGGGAAACAGATCCAGTGTTGCTGAGCCATGCTTTCTCTGTTTGGAGTGCTCGCTCACTGCTGTGAGCACCGTGACAGCTTGTATTTTACTCACAAGTTTTTATTCATTCAGCTATTCTCTCTTGCAGCACTACATTGTGATTTAAGCTGGCAAGATGACTGTAATTGTATATCAAAATCTTGCCTACTGAAGCTGTTACCATAGGCCAAATTTCGTCAAAATGCCAAGCTATAATGGCAGATTTGGGTAACTGGTTTATTGAAGTAATAATACACAAAACTCCAGTCAGCATTCAGCAGACATTTCACCTCGGCCATGGAAGGAAGCCTATTCCCTCAAAATGTGTAAAGCAGTTTGTTTTTGTTGCAGTTATTTAGCTTTTGCTGTGACAGGGAATAAGGAAATGCCACTGAAAGGGCAAGTGCTGAGCCCACCCACATAATCACATAAACACACAGCCTTGACTGGAAGAACTAGCATTTTGAGTGACAGCAGTGGAAGTCAAAACAGGACAGATGCACAGATGACAAGGAGAAAAATCATCATGTGAAAATGCAGCAAATGGGACATGAACACACTCTGTAGCACTGCAATATATAGGTTTGAATTTGCTGCAGAGAAACTATGGTGCTATATGATTTGCATTTGAATTACTGTGTATATGCAGAGACACACACATTTGCTCACTGTCACGCACACACACATATAAGCATCAAAATGACTGCAGTGCAAGAGGGACAATACAACTGCTGTGGTATCGGAACATGAAGCGGACAAGGTATTCCTCTGCGTCAGGGTTGACTAACGTGGGAAATAAAAGTCACACATATGTTGAAACACACAGTGCCACACCATGAGGCTTACAGAGGAAATGTTGAGTGGCAGGTGGTGAGGTGAAGCGTCAGTGTCTGTTGAGACTGGGGATGTGTGTGTGCATCTGTGTGTGTGTGTGACCATGTATTCCTCACGTTGTGGGGACATTTTTACACAGTCTCATTGTGAGGACTCGCCTTACTTGTTGGGACAAAACCTTACGTGTGTGTGTGTGTGTGTGTGTGTGNGTGGACTATTAGAGGACTAGCTAGGCTAGCTGTTTCCCTTCTGTTTCTAGTGTTTGTGCTAAGCTAAGCTAAACAAGGCACAGAGACACTTCTGCAGAGAATGCACAAAGAGGAAATTGATCTCAAACTTCCCCTCTAATTCCCACAAAGAAAGCAAATAAATGTCTTTCCCAAAATGTTGGTGTCTCTTCCTTAAATGGAGTGCTGCACAGCTGGGTAACTTTACCTTAAGCTACTTCATTATGTGGAGTGGTGGGGAGCTCACACACAGACAGAAAGGTGCACACACACAATTGCAAGCAATGCAGAGGTGATGGATTCCACAGTGTGAATTACTTAATTCTGAATCAGCACACACACACACACACACACACACACACACACACACACACACACACACACAAACACACACACAGTCTAAATACCGTAAGTTAACCTTCAGAAGGCCAACAGTAGCCCGCTAGCTATTAGACCTTTAAACAATGCTATTTGAGCAGTGCACATGTGCACACACGCAAACACACACACACACACACACACACACACACACACACACACACAAACAAACACATATACTTGCACTTCTATCTTTGTAAGGACCATCACTGACACAATGTATTACCTACCCTCTTACCCTAACCCTAAACCTCACAACTAAATATTAAACCTGAACCCTAACCTAATTCTAACCTAACCCTTAAAGCCAACTCTTAACCTTCAATCAGCCCCATGAAGTTGTGAGGATCGGCTAAAATGTCCTTGTTTCCTAAAACTGTCCCCACTATATAGCAGGTACACTAACACACATACAACTGAGTAATGGAATTGGCCTTTCTGCAAGGAACAGTTAGTTTCCTGTAAAATGGACTGATGCAGACAAAAAAAGGGGACTGACTACTGGAAGTGGCAACTTACCTTGAGTAGAATATGCTCATGCTCCAGGCTGTGTTTATACATGTGCATGTGTGTGTTTGAGCATATGTATATGGCATGTATGTATGATACAGTGAATCAAATGGTTGCGAGAGTAAGGAAAAGTATAAGAAAGATTCGAGGAAAGTAGAGGGCTCCCCAGACAACCTTGCCTTTAGTTTGAGGTGTCCGGCCACTTCATGGAAAAGTTTCAATATATAATAATAATAAATTGTTAAAGGCTGCACAAGCAGTCCTTGTTCACAATGTTCAGGCTGTTCTGCAGCTGTCAAGGTCAACTAGATCACTCCTAGAACAAGTTACCTCCTAGACAGTTTACTTTACATATGTTCACTGGAACCAAGATGATGAAGATGAAGTAGTTGATGGTTGAACTGTATAGGAATCTGGACAATGATGCACTTCTGAATGTGAGAACCAGTTTTCAGGGTTTCAGATGCCTGCCACATGTGCATATCTCCTCAGCAGAGGCACTGCAGCTTGCAAGTGTTAAATGTCTTTAGTTTTACTTTGGAGAACAAAAACCCAAAGATTTAAAATTTGAATGATTCATATACATAGAGGGGATGTTAGCTGAAAGCTGTTTCAGGGTGGGAGGAATGTTAATTGTCTCATTGAGATGCTGAGATGTGAATGGGTTGCAATAATGTTATTCGAAATGAAAACAGAGTTGCAAATGAAACATCGGCCAGTGGCTTTCTAGAGCACTAATCATCAGCTTCCTCTGGAATGATGTCATGTCAATATATGTCAACAGATCACATAAGACATGATCTTGGTCTAAGGTAACTTATTAAATCACTTGATCCAACTCCAGTCCCAATATTTGCATATGGCCTATGGCTATACTGTTTGCAAAAGTACTGAGAGCTGGACATCTATCACTTTGTCAGTCTTAAAAGTTTTCTGCAGTTTATTTACGCATTCAATGATCCCATGTGTTGTCCCTTCCCAAAGGTTGAGAAAGTGCCAGGTAGTTAAACTCCCTCATGTGGCTGCCTATCAATACACAACAGTAGAATCACTTGGCAGTGTGGAGGCTTTGTTATTAATGTGATGTCACCCTCAGTAAATTTAATACATCATAGCCTGCCATGGTTTTAAAAATGGAGTGAGCACACATGCAGATGTTTGGGAAGGCTCCGCTATTACAGAAATGAAGTCTGTTTGGCTCGGGAGTGAGGCACCCACTTTTCAGTTTGTGCAGCTGTTAAACTGGCAGCTTCAACGAACGTAACTGTCACCAAAGTTTAATGTATTTCACACTGCAGCACATTAAGTCATCAGTTCACGTGCAGTTTATGCTTGTAACTTGGTTAAACTGAAATTGTGCCTGCAAATACACAGATGAGGAATTGTGTTTGCCTGAAGGTTAGAGAGGCAGGCTTGGGGCTGGCTGGCTTAAATGAATGAGTAATGTTCTCCCATCCCTTAGTAGCTACTGTTGAAGTGCCCTTGGAAGAGGCACTGAACCCCCAATTGCTCCAATTGAGCTGCTCAGTGGCCAGAAATGCAAAACTGTGGCTGCACTGGGTGGTTACCAAATGGGGTTGTGTTAAAGAGTGCAACCAGGGTGGGAAAGCAGCCACCATGCAAATGCTGGTTCATTCTGGCTGACGCTTGTACCATAAGTTGATTCATTTTGCCAGCCACTTTGGCAGGTAACTAACCATCATTTGTTGGAGGTTCAGCTTTATTCTGAAAATCCAGTTGACTTGTGATTTAGTGGAAGTATCTGATAAATATTTCTAGAAGCCACACTTTCAGTTTGCCAACCATAATATAATGTAGTGCTCTTCCTCTAATTCTAGGTCTGTAAGCTGGATGGAATGGAAATGCCTTATATGTTGTGAGACAGTCACAGTGGACAATGTACTCACTTTTTTGGGTCCAGCCATGACATGACTATGCCATTTGATATGCATTTCTTCTGTTTGATCTTGTCTAGTTACATCAGGATTAAAGTATTATTTACCACTAAAAATAAACTATTCTTTGATTTTTGAAATATCTGTTCCTGTTGCAAGTTGAGAGCCTCTGATCGAGAGGGTCAAATCCAATCTGGCTGCCTTTATTATACTGCATATAATTTATGGTGCAGCTATTACTAAAGATCAATAGCACTTAAACTGCTCCATTGATATTGAAACCTGCACTGATTTACAAGCAGATAGGTCTTTGGTCAAATCCGGACACACATACACACACAAAAACACAAACACAAACACACACATAGCACTTATATATTTGATATAATGCAGTGACTTCCAATGTCCTGATGTTGCCCTTGCTTGCTGTTCATTTCCTGTGATTGCTCTTTGAGGCGCGTGCGTGCACACACACACACACACACACACACACACACACACACACACACA
>JBBMOE010000032.1:6898590-6922739 GCA_037975065.1 Chaetodon trifasciatus
ACTGAATAGCACAGGAGAGAACACAGAGGAACATTTGTTGAGGGAGTCGGTCAGAGATAACGAACATCATATTAATGAATGCCTCACTCATACACTCTGCTCCTCCCTCTCTGTTTGTCTGACTCCCTTCTTTGCTGCTTTTCTTTCCTCGCTCTCTCTCCTCACATGCCTCTCTCACTTTCCCCCCTTCCTCCCTCCCTCTGTCTCACTGTTGCTGCTTTGTCTCCAATCGCCCTCCAACACCTTTCTTGCTCTCTCACTCTCTCTTTCTCTTTTGATGTTGCACTCTCTCAACCTCTCTCTCTCTCTCTCTCTCTCTCTCTCTCTCTCGGGCTCTTTCACTATTTTCTGCTCCTCTGTAACTTGGGGACCTCCACCACCTCCACCTCCACACCACCATCTCTCCTTCCTTTTCTATAAACTTTGTGCTGTCGGGCAATTAATCATTTTTTCCGAGGACTCGTTATTCTTTATAAGGGAGCGGCTGATATCGGACACAGGCACCCAGTCCTGTGCCAGCTGGAAATGACATCACTCATCTCATCCCTCGTCCTCTCTCTCTAACCCCCCCCCCCCCCGGCATTTTAACACACCATAAACACTTTTCTCTCCCTCCATACTGTCTCTCATTTACCTGGCTTTACATCGCTGCTGCTTGCCCAGAAATGCAAATGAATCCCTCGGACTTACTTCAGTGACTTTATTGCCACAACTCAATCAAAAACTGTGGATAAGCACTATATCATAATGAAATGCCCCTTACAAAAATACACATAGATTAAGCACATGTGAAACACTGTTTCCCAGTGCAAACTTTTCACATACTTAGGCATGTATGGTTTCACATTTCACAATACTCTTCTTTTTCTACGTATCTCTCCTAAATGATGATATACCAAAGTCTCCATCCCTACTATGTGGTGTGTACTTTTACCTGCCCCACTACTCATGATGCAGCTGTGGAGTGGCAGCGACGGACTGTAACAGGCCTCTCTGTCTCTCTCTCCGTCTCTGCTCTCTCCCTCTTACAACGCTCTGTGATCAGACAGGAGCTTTATTCTTCTGCTCGAACACAAAGTGCAGCCGTTTGCTTTGCTTGCCGCAGAGAGAGCAAAAGCCTATGGGAGGGTCACATTATTATTACTGCCATGCAGCATAAAGTTTGACAGCAATTTGGAAGTTACTGGTTAGGATTAGCAAGCTAAGGGGATGCATATAAAAATACAGCCGGGCTTTCCTTCCCTCCAGGTCATAATAAGTGTATCAGTAATATTATAGAGATCAGGGGTCTCCCCACCTTCAGTTCTTTAACATAAACTAACATTATCTCTTAAAACAAATGTTCTACATGTATTTGATCAAAAGGTGGTCTGATGAGTGTTACAATCTAAATGTTTAGTCGGAATTTAAATGAGCTGGCCATTTACATCTCTATTTGGGATTAAAATACCCAAATGTTGTTATATTGTTATCACCATATTTCTGAAACAATTAGTCTATTATTGTGTAATCTTGTGATTAGTTGATTTATAGAGATGTGTTCAACTACCATTTTTAAAACTGATTAATTGTTTAATTAACATTTTAAGCAAAAGTGCCCCCCAAAAATGCCTCAGCATATTACTTTCTGAATCAGTTAATTGCTAAAATTATCTGCTAATCGATAATGTTATCCTTTGGGATTATTATCTCAGTATCATTAGTTGTAGCCTGAAAAAAGACAAAATGTTCACCAGACACAGTCTGTAGTACGGCTTATTAATTTATGTAACCTTTACATTAAAAAGTTCAGGAACTGCAGTTCGACGTAATAACCATGCAAGGCAATTCCAAGGGAATCGTTTCACAAATTCTGCAATCAAGCAGCAAGTCTGGGATTGTTTCCATGATTGAGCTAGAGCGAATGAACTGTGGTTTAACAAGGCTGCAACACGTAGTGATTGTTTCATGGTGCATTGGTTTTAATACTCCAACATGCGTTTTATTTCAGCAGCGTATGTGAGTGTGTGTTTGAAATAGACTTCCTTCTTCATTCATAAATAATCTCTTCATTCACCCTGTGCAAGTGAATGATTTTTTGTGTTCATTTGGGAGCTTGCCTTATTAATAAGCCATTCAGCTTCATTTCAAAAGTCCTGCACTCGCTACCATTTATCAGAAGATTCGAGAGCATTGGTTTCTTCCAGCAGGTCATTAGACCTTGCACAAGCCACTTACACATCTATTATTGAGCCATTAACACCCCATCCCCTCATCCCCTTGCTGGAGGGATGCGTTCTCTCTGCCTGTTACGCTGTACCATTTCAGCATATCAACTCACATTTTGTTCCATTTACATTGATTTTGTAACCAGTGTTTGTATTTCATACCTGTGTCTTTGGTTATATATTAACACTCTGGCATTGGTGTGATTGTCTTGCAACACTTTTATGCTTTTTGCATTATTTTATTTTCAAAGTATACTTAATGATAAGTTCTGAGGGAAACCAATAATTGTTTTACAAGAATAAAAGAAAATGCCTTTTTTTTGTTTGTATCTTTTTGATAGAAACAAGATGAACTTGTATGTTGATGCATTTTCATGAAAGCAGGCCTAAAATTATGCTGCTGAGAGCTGAATTGAGTCAATAGAGGGTGTAGCACCTGACAATGTAAACTGAAAGACTGACAGAAAGCTTTTTTGCACCACAGAGAATGAATGCAACAAGGTAAACTAGCTTAGCCACTTTCTCTTGCTTGCCTCTGGGCCTCTGGTGTCCTCTGGGTCAGAGCCAAGGAAGTAGACCTCGGGGCCGGAAAAGTAGAAAGCCATGTACAATTTAACGCAATGCACCACAATTTCCTTTGTAATACTTACAGGCCAAATGGTATGTTTTTTGCTGATAAACGTTTAGGTAATGAAGCCGTCGTTCCTTGTGGTGTTGCATTGGACTGCATTATGCTGAAAGGTGTATAAGATCTGCATACATTTGTCAACTACAAAAAACCCCAAAAATATAGTTATCACTGTTCTGACTGTGAAAGGTTTTACACATAGGCAATAGTAACGTTTATTGCGGGACTAATGTACTGCATTACATTAGTCACAAAGTGCTTAGGTGTAATTAAATAGGGAGACAGGGAGACATGTCAACCCCAATGATTTCACATAAATCATTTTTCCCCCTCAATTAACTCTATCAAGTGTCTGCAACAGTCTCACCACTCCCAGAACATATGATAGAGGGAGAAACAGAGACAAATTCTGCAGTCCTTGTTTCAGACGTCACATTTGCACAGATTTTTGACAAATGGCAGGCCCAGCTGCAGACCAGTAAATCAGGGAGACATTTTCACTTAGCCACTGGATTCATTTCAAGTGTTCTAAGACTGAAACACATTCCCAATGGAAGAAAAAAAAACCAAAACAAAACAAAATAAATTAAAAAATGACATCATGCATTTTAAAATAATATTGGGAATCTTTATTTGCACATTTAATAAGGTCAGATTTATCATCAGTGACAAATACACTTTTCATTGACGTCAATTTCAGTGATTTTCATCATACTGCTTTGGCATAAACCAGAATTACAGCTGTCATGCCCTTTTCTAAAGTGCCAAAGTAGCTTATTACAGATCATACCAGCCTATCATAATAGCCCAAAGTAGCTTATTACATATCATAATAACCCATTACATATCATAGTAGCCTACTATTATACTATACTATATATATAGCCTACTATATGTAGGCTATAGTAAATGTAGTGTATTACAATAAAATAACCGATCAGTAAGGACTAGGCTATAATTACAATGGCTTCAGCAGCTCCCAATAGATGTCTCACTCAAAGTTGAAATGAAAAGTATTACCTCGAGATGTGAATATACAGAGGTTTGCTGGTTTAAGTCTGTCAGTCTTAAAAAACTACAAAAGCCAGAGGCTACCGCGTCTCAAATCTCTCCCCGTTGATTGGCCGACACAGAATCCAATCCCTTGGCAGAGACGTGTCTCGCAGTCAGAGCATCTTTCCGCAATGGCGTCTGTTTGGTCTAAGTCCTTCACTAACCTGCCGGTCCTGTCTGTTTTCTTACTCCTGCTGCTATGTTTGTCGCCCGGGGGAGGTCAGAAGAAGAAGGAGGTAACTCTTAACTCGATTAGACGAATTTTCCTGCCAGTATTGTTTTGCTGTTTAATGAATGGAGTGTATACATTGAATGTGCCGGTGTGCGTCAAGTTGGTGACGTTTAGTCAGAATAAACAGGAAGTGTGTCGGAGAGACTCTACTTACCTGGTCTTTTGGGAACAATAAACGCCACTCGTATAATATAAATTAAAGAAACTCTACTTACAAGTTGTCATCTTTTACGCTTTTCGCTTACCCTTTTCTCTGTGGTTAAGTTTTGCTTGCTTTCTGTGTAATATGACAAGCTTACGTACACCACTAGGCATGGCAAGCTAATGTACCTAAGCTAGCTATGTAGTTTACAGATTTCGGTTGAAAATCGATTTGGTCGCACAGCGCTATTAATATGTCCTCCGTGTTTACATTGACACTCTTATAATACTTTGAAATTAGCTTCACAAGTCCGATACATTGTTTCAATGTCGACTTTACGTTAGGCTTTTTATTTTGCAGGACGTGCAGGACGTGCTGTGTGCCATTTCTTGTTAGCTTAACCACGACGTTTGACGGTGCTGGCGAAAATCTCACAGTAAACTCAATAAATGGCTGCATGTTAGCTGCATTAATTTTCTATAATGAACCGGAACAGCCTTTAACTACTATTGGATATTGGTTGATATTGATATTGGGTTGGTTATTTTATGGAAGCGATAGCAGGTGTATTTCAGTTCAGGAAGTGAGCAGGAAGCTCTTGTGGCTTGCTTGGTTTGACATTCATCACTGGGCTGAAAGGGTTGTTTTTGTAGTTCTTTGTGTTGAATCGACTGAAGTGACACACACACACACACACACACACACACACACACACACACACCTATATATATATAAAATAGGTACTCTGCATGCGGTTGGTTACATCAGATATTTGCTTTGTAATCACTGTAATGGGACACATCTACTGTATTTGTGATTGGTTTGCTTCAAGCAGCATGTGTCTATGATTTTCTCTGAAAGGCCGAAAAGAGAATGAAAACTATAACCCACCCAGGTGAAAGTGCATTGTGCAACTTGTGATAACTGAACAGGAATCATCTTTGTGATTATTACTCTGATTTGTTCATTTGTGTATACATGCTGTGTTAATAAAGTGCTTCTTTTTTACAATTTAAAAAAATACATTAACAATGTAAATCAAAGAAACGGGATACTTTCACATGGTAGTACTTTATAGTGCATTTGTATGTCATTCCTGCCTCTTGTAATCTTAAAATTATTTTTCCTTTCTCGAAAAATGTAACATTACTGTAGCATTTTTATCACTATATCTTACGTAGAATGTCCAATTATGCTGCAGTCCAGCTGACCTGCAGAGCAGTTGTCTCACACTGAAAAACTTGTGTGTCAAGTGTCATGTTTTATCTGTGTGACTCATGTTTTCCTACCCTCACTAGCAAATAACATAAGCATCGTTTGTGACATATGAAAAAAAAGCCCTCAGATTTTCATGCAGTCAAAACTAAAAGACAAAGTGTGCATCTTCATTATAGTTTGATAGTCCTTTGAAGTCCTAAAACACAGTGGGGAACCACTCCTGCATGGCTTTTGACAGCACTGTTAGCAGGGATTCAGACTGAAAACAGCCCTACAATAAAACAATTGCTGCATTGGTGAGGACCTGTTGTTTTGTTAAAGGTGAGACAATGAAATAATGGGAAGTCCAGTTGGAGTAAAAGAGTAATGCATTTAATGTCTTATCAGCCACCAAAAAACTGCACAGTGCTTTGTAATAACAGGATTTTACAACTCTGCAAAATTATCATTAGTGGCACTTATTTGACTTTTAACAATAGAAATACAGTGTTCACATTACAGAGCAGATAGCAATCAATGTATTTTACTGTCCAGTGCAGTGCAAACTTTAAGCTTTTTGGATGACCCTGCATTGTTTTGCACCCTCTGTGTTGACACCCCTACAGGCAGGGCTTGAGTTTGTCTGAACATGGCCTTAGCTGAAGTGGCAATCACATTAGATGGCAGTACCGAAAGCTCAGTCAGTGTCCATCTGATGAAGGAATAGTTAAGCTGAACTTGGTAGCATACTGAGCTAACATTCAGTACCTGAGAGTGGACAGCAACAAACAATATTGTACTGGAGCATCCCTCTACTATGCTGTCTTTTTCCATCACCCTTTTCCCTAAAGTACATGTGCAGCTAGATTATTTTGAATAATAATAATAATAATACATTTTATTTGGCAGCGCCTTTCACAACACTCAAGGACACTTTACAGAAGATTAAAAACACAAAAAATAAATAAAAGACAACAGACAAAAATAACGCGACAATACTATGTTGCTCTTATCCCGTGTACACTGATTTAACACATTAAAAACGTCTGATGATGCTCAAATTATCAACATTTCGTGGGCAGCCTTAGCTTGATTTAATATCTTGTTCTGGGCCAAGGAGAAGTCACAGTGCTGTCGTAACCTCACCTCATCTCCCTGTTTTCTTTTCAGCTGACATAACATATGAATAGAGAATTGATTGAGTGGTCAAAATGTAGAATGAATGAATGAAGGAACGCATGGGCAAACACATGAGAGGTGAACAAATATTTGAATTTGTGAAAAGATGAATATGTCAAAAAATGGACAAAGAAGACACTGAGAGTGGAAGGATAAACTGTTGAATAAATGGACAGATTAACCACTGATGAAAGAGCATTTGATGAGAGAGAGAGAGAGAGAGAGAGAGAATAAATAATTGAGGGTGACATATTTCCTCTCCAGCTCACTGAAAACACTTCATTTTTTCTCTCAGTAATGTTGATGGCTTGCAAGGTGTATGTGTAATGAATGTGTCACCACAAATAGAGTCAGGATATGCAAAAATTAGCAAATATGCTTGCCTTCTTGCAATGTTAACATGTTAACTCATGCGGGGCAGGAATTGTATCGCAGCACCTGGTCTTACTTATTGAACGCAAATATAACACTAACCTCTGCAATGACTGGAACTGCTTCTCCTTAGCGAGGCGTCTGATGTCAGATGGCAGTGATGATGATGATGATGATGATGATGATGCTACTTGCAGCTGGTTTTCTGGGATTGGGTTAGTCAGTCTTGAGTGGAACAGAGTCTATTTTGAAAAGAGATTTATATGTTGGCAGGCACCACTTCATAAATTCTCCCTCCGAATGAGGTTTCAGCTTCTTAGCTTCTTCTATTAGCTCGCGCACCACAAAAGTTGCCTCCATAACACTGTGTCTGTCAGAGTGTGGTCTTGTGAAAGCTGTTTGTTGGGTATCCAAATTCAAGGCCATTAATGTCATCCGAGCTCATTTGTCCTTGCAGCTCATCCAGTTTAGCATGTTTCAAGCTGCAATGATGCTCGAGATTAGCCTTTTTCATTGCTGTGAGCGTGTCCTCACAAACTGACTTAGGAAGGCTTGCCTTTTACTTAAGCAAACAAACAAACAAAAATATTCTGTCCATTTCTCTTGGAAAGCAGGAAACTCTGTACCCACTTTTGTTTCGTTGACAGGTGCCAAGCTGCATTGACCTAACATCAACATAACGCATGTGCTGTGTTTAGGAACCACACTTATTTAACTAATTTACATTATTTTCTTTATCTTAATGAACTGCCTCCCAGGCTGGACCAAACAGTCCCATGGGCCATATACGGTTCCCCACCTCTGATGTAAAGCCACAATTCATTTGAGTCACTTTATTTATGAAGATATAACATATATAAATACAATTATGTCTTGCAGATGGCGGCACGGTGGCGCAGCAGGTAGTGCGCGTGCCTCACAGCAAGAAGGTTGCCGGTTCGATCCCCGGGTCAGGCGGGGGCCTTTCTGTGTGAAGTTTGCATGTCCTTCCCGTGCATGCGTGGGTTCTCTCCGGGCACTCCGGCTTCCTCCCACAGACCAAAAACATGCTCACTAGGTTAATTGGTGACTCTAAATTGTCCCTAGGTGTGAATGTGAGAGTGAATGCTTGTGTGTGTGTTGCCCTGCAGTCGGCTGGCGACCGGCTGAGGGTGTACCCTGCCTCTCGCCCATTGACAGCTGGGATAGGCTCCAGCCCCCCCCAACCCTGAAAGGGATAATCAGGGGTATAGAAGAAGAAGAAGATGAATGAATGAATGAATGTCTTGCAGATTAAAAGACAACAAGCTGAGGGAAGTTGATGTAGCATTATTTTAAAATGACGTTACAAACCTTAGATAGTACTTTTAGACATTTTCTTAGAGCGAGATCTGTTGTTTTGATAATGATATAATAATATCTCAGTTTTGAGGATATCTGTCGTTAAAAGCCTTTAGGGAAAGGCTGTGGTAGGCTGTGGATGAATAAACCAAATTGGAGCAGTTGCGATTAGGACTTTAAAACTTAATTTTTGCAGTTCTAAATGAATACTGTCTTAAACTGCCATTTTTAACTTTTTCACCCAGGGACAGTCTGCTGACATCAGTGCTTATTTTCAGCAATGCCTTGCTTCACATTCACAAAATTACACCAGGGAGCTGCCCATTATAGCCACAGTCTGCTGTTAGGCACTGACCAGCTCAAGGACACCTCTGCATTATCTAATGAATGACAGACAGCATTTCTCAATCATGCATCCAGCTATTATTAGTTTGCTTCTCTGCCATTGACATTGCCGCTATCTTTAACTATAACCTCTGAGTTCAAAATTTTGTCCAACAATGTTTAACTTTGGTCCATCCTGTCGAAATGATCTGAGTGTGACTCTGTACCAGGTAGCAGACAGGAGTTAGCCACACATACTTTGACAAGTACACACACACAGACAGACATACTTCCAGTGAGCCACAAGAGAGATATTGAGGTGTTATAAATGTTCTTTCCCAGTTGCCTGCCTGGGGCCATGGCAGAGGAGGAGGAGCCGGAGGAAGATCTTATTTAGCTGGAAATGGACAAAATGGTGAAGCAGCATTTTGTATTCATCTCACTAACTTCTCCGTCACTGCCAGTAGTCTTACCTCTGCCATCAGACTCTAAACTGTACGGTGGGTAGGGCTAGAGAGAGAGAGAGAGAGAGAGAGACTTTAGATATTAAAATAGTACTGTTGTGTGGTGTTTCGATTTACTTCTCCTGACTTATTTTCTAGTGTTAGTGATCATCTAACAGATAGGAGCCTAATTGTGTTTTTATCTACTCCCATTATCTACTCCTTTTTTTTGGAATGGAATTTAATACCAACTTCTATCAAGCAAGGAGTTAGCCCTTGGTGGCTAATTTAACATTGTCAGCATGTGCCTCACAGTAAAAGCCAAGTGATTTAGAGGTTACAATTGCTTTTATGAAGCCCATTTTATTTGTGTAATATAAATTGACTCCATAATGTTGATTCGCAATTTCTTCGTTATGGACCAAAATCACATGAGACCAAAGCGCTGCTGGGAGTCATAATAAATCTCACAAATAGCACGCTATTTTTGATGCTTCTTTCTGGTAAGATCACAATTGTAGGATGGAACAAAACCCCCAATAACAGCTGCAGATATGACCCAGGACATGCAAAGTAAAGCTAGACAGATACTTGTGCCTTAAGGGGTTACACTGTACTTACAGCGATAGCATGTGCAGGCTCAGAGGCTACTCTATAGGCTACACCTTAGGTGACGGGCACCTCCTCATAAACCTAACTACTGGACATGAATGGAACAACTTAATGTGTTGGCTATATGGAATATTCCCATCATCACTTGGATCAGGTGAATAAACGGAACTTAATTAAAGTTTGATATGGCCTGATCATATATGATACCCTCCTATCAAGGGATAAAAACAAAGGTTGAACTATAAATCCAGATCTACATCATAGTTATGTATGGTGGGACTCCTTAAACCCCTAGTGGTAAATATAAATCCATCTTAAATCTTTTAAACATCTCGTCTTGTCTGCATGAAATCGCATCTTGGGCAAATCAGTTGACTGTCAATAAAGTTCAGTTGAGGATGGGCACAGTCACACTTAGGCTCTGCTTCGTGGGCAGACTGGGTCATCTTGGTAATCTTGCTTTGTGAGTTTGCTGTGAAATTTCAGATCGACACAGTGCCGTCACACACTTTGCAGCAAAAGTGTGCTTTATCGAAGGAAAATGGTATTACTGTCAAAACCTGACTCCAGAGTACTGATCGTGCCAGTTTTTGGCCACTGTTATTTATGTCCTAGAAAGTTTAATGTGTCAGAAAGGAACAGGAAAGTTTCCTTTTCCTTATTTCTTTTCTTTTCTTCTTTACCTTTCTTTAGAGCTAATCAGGATAGATGTATTGGGTGGGTGGAAGATAAAGATAAAAATCAAGTCCGATAGAGAGAAAAGGAGATGTTAAGGAGAAAGTAAGCATCAAGATTGTGACAGACGTTGGGGAAGAAAGAAATGAAATAAATAGAAGTTGGGCAGCAGAGGTGGACCCCTACCTTTTTAGATCGTGCTATATGCCCCTCAGGGAGTGGAAGAAATAGTCATGGAGAGAGAGAATATTTATATCCCTTCAATACTCCCTCGTTCATCACCCCAGCGCTGCTAGATATTATATCTAGCTGTGTTGTGTTTCTGTCTTAAGGCTGACTACAGCACAAAGAAAGAACCAATGTAAGCACTTCCTATACCAAGGCATATGGAGTCAGGGGAGGTAAAAAGAGAAAAAAAGTCAAGGGCAGTGAGTCTGAGGCAAGGAGAATTATATATCTAGAGAGTTATATATCTGCAGAGAGATAGAGATTGCAAAGTAGTGGGGTCGCCACCACACCCAGGGACCAGTCTAATAAGTGGATCGGAATAATAAGAGCCTGCTACCTCTGCACTCAGAGGTGCAGTAAACTACTGGGTAGGCGCTTCAGGGCATAACCCAAGCCACTTGCTGAGTTTAGACTTGGGCATATGAAGCTAAACACTTTGTCAGCACTATTGACTCTTGGTTTTGTGTCTGACCTGTTCATCTGAGACGAAAACATAGCTCACTGTTTACGCATTCTGCACTGTGTCTTTCTGGCCATGGATTTTATTCTACAGGCAGGCGCTGTGTGAGAAAATACTGCTTTTCCCATGCTGATTCTCCCGATTAATGTTTTTGACATGTTTAAATGTTCATGTTGTGTTAGACTCAGCCCAAGGGAAAAATGAAAGGGAAAAATTGAAACAGCTCTCTTAATTATTATTGCCCACCACTATGAAGTTTACAAATGTATTGATGTTTGAGAAACTGCAAATATCTAACTACGAGACTTATTTATGGAGTAACAAAGGTCCCCAGCAGCAAATGAACCTGGGTTGTCACACTTGCATGGTATGCATACTGAATAACTAGGACACAGTGATGCCACATCATTAACGAGGCCACTACTTTCAGTAGGCCCTGTACAGTTTGGGGATCGGTCTGAAGAGTCCTTTCAACTACTTTCAACTGTCTGAAAACTTGGTAGCTGGTTTTACCACTAAAATGCCATTTAACCTTGGAATCCAGGAAAACCAGAATAGAGCAGCTTTAGAGTTTTGACATCACACGTTTGTCCCTGGTCTTTTGTTCTTGGGGAGACCTATTTTAACAGATGCTGCTTTGACATCATAAGAAAAGTCTGTAGGATGGATTTTAATTAAAAGTGAGTAAGTTCACAGGCAACTACAGGCAAATATAGTTTTTGTTTTTAGTGTGTACTGATACTTTAGTTTTAACACGAATAAATAAATCATATAAGACTATTTGAAATTGTCATGTAGCATTTGCAGTACAAAGTAGAAAGAATGTCAATATAAAAGGTAAAGTAAAGAAAGTAACAATACAATGCAGATACCAAATATACACAATGTCAAAAAACATAAACGGGTTACTGTAAGAATTATAGGTACATATGAGAAGTAGCATATAGCTATGTATGTACAATTTCCAATCTAAAGTACAGGTAGATGTACATGGTTAGTTTGAAATGTTCATGGTTATGATCATGATATTGCGTGTTATGTCCGATAATTTCATGTCTCTTAACACATGACATTGCAATGACTGTAATCCCTTTAGAGACAGTAATCTGGAGATAGAGACTTGAGCCACCTCAGCACCCCATGACTCAGCTGACATGAGGTAGAGGAGTTGTAAAGTTTGATTGCCACAGGGAGAAAGGATTTCCCGTAGCCCTTCTGTGGTGCACTGTGGTGATAACAGTCCTCAGCACATCATGGAGCGATCATCATCCATGATGCTCTGCAGTTTGCGCAGCATCATTCTGTCTGACACCACCACCAAAGAATCAAGCTCCATCGCCTAGTCAGAGCCAGTCTTCCTGATGAGCTTGTTGATTCTTTTGGCGTTCACTGCCCTCACCCTGCTGCCTCAGCACACGACCGTAAAGGAAATTGCACTGGCTACCACAGACTGGTATCCTCAGCATGGTCCCGCAGACAGTGAATGATTGGAGCCTCTGCAGAGGGTACAGCCAGCTTTGGCTCTCTTGTGTTCTCAGACCAGTCCAGCTTGTTGTCCAGGTGTGCTCCGAGGTACTTGCTGTCCCACACAATGTCCATGTTTACGCCCTGGATTGTGTAGTGGGTGTTTTCCATCTACTGAAGTCTAATACCATCTCCTTCGTCTTACCTGTGTGACCAACCAGTCAGATAGTCCACATCCAGGACACCAGAAGAGGGTCTTACCTGCATGCCATCAGCTTGCTCCCAAGTTGGGCAGGCCGGATGGTATTTTATGCACTGGAGAAATCAGAGAACATGACTCTGACAGAGCGACTTGGCCCGTCTAAGTGAGCATACACACAGTGAAACAGGAACACGACGGTGTCTTCACTAGAAATGTTCCTAATGACAACTTCTGTGACAAACAATTAAACAGAACATGTAATCTAGAAGGTTCAACATTGTGTGACATCGTGTATATTATAAAAGCTATTTTAAACTGTTAATCACAACTATATCACATTTTCAACACCGCTGAAATGTGTGGCACTTTGGCGTCATGAATAAGGGTTTTGGTCCACATGCCAGTCCACATGTCCTGGAAGATTTCAGTGTCCCAGACAAATATTACCTGTGTTTATGGACCCTATTTTCTACGTTTTTATCCATGAGCTTGTGTGCACCGTTCAGTGTATGTCCACTAAAAGTGTTTGCTTTGCCACTGCCAGGCTCAGATTATTATTCGAAGTGTTTGACATTATGGAAAGGATCCCTTTTTGCTAGAGTAAGATTTGTTTAACTAGAAACAGCTGCTGTATCGCACACGACAGAGCAGCCAGATTCTTTTCAGAAAAACAGCAATTTGTTTATCGTAAAACACGCCAGAACCTTCAGGGTTGGTCTTTCCACTGTTACAATGGTCACCACTAACTCTGGTCTGGTCAAAATTAACCTTTAATTCACTGAAATTGGGAGAGGAGCGAGAAAGGGAGAAGCAGTACGTAGAAGCAGAATATTTTCACCTGACATTGTTATTGAAGAGATGTTCAACAAAACCTGCCGTGCATTATGAACACATTATGCTCTAATTTAAATGTGTAATAAAATAATAATAAGTTTAACTGACGAGTATCTCTGGTGCCGACTAGTGAGGGTAGCAACGTTTAATTGACGAGTCGTCTGATTGTGCACATCCTTTGCCTTCACTCCTGTCTCTGGACTGTGTCATGTTTGTGTTGATTCTGATCCTCTGAGAGTGGGGCGGACATAGTGTGACTGTTATTGCTCACACAGTTTGGTAAAACTATGTGGTCACCAACAGTTTGCTTTACTTTGAGTGTTGTATAGCTTCCATTTGACGCCAGCTCTCGGTTTCCTATTTAACAACCACACTGTATAAATGAGTGCCTGTTAACATGCTGTGTGGAAGACGTGGGCTGTAGTTTCAATACTGTCCCATGCTGTGTTGGTGCTGCTGGAGGGCAGGAAGTTATTTACTGTGTGTGTGTGTGTGTGTGTGGGTGTGTGTGGGTGTGGGTGCGTATGTGTATGCGTGTTAGTTACAGTCATCTGTCCAATGCCGGACACCACACTGGGTTTGATCTAGGCTTAGTGCTGCCAAACAGCACAGTCTGAGTTTGTCTTTACATTTCTATATGTCTGCTGCGCTCCAGCTGTTTCCACCGTCGGCGCTCTCACGGAAATGACAAATTCTCCATTCATTGCTTCTTTTCACCTTTCTTTTCTTTTCTTTTCCATCTACTTCATCACAGTCTTTGTTTATGTCTGCCTTTATTTCTGCCTTCTGTCAAATGCATATTTTCCTTTGGTCTTGCAATGCTCAGTTTCCATTGATTCCCTCTGTCCCCCTTTTCTCATGAAAATAAATGTGAATGTTTCAAAGGTTTCCGAGTGATGAATATTCTATCCAACCCACTTTCCCGTGTGTGTTGCCAATACAGCACAAACTGCAGCTAAAAAGCAGCCATAATGGTGCCATATTTTGCGCAGTGAAATGTTTCAATGTTCTCCCAGTGAATTCAGGGGTGATTTGTTTGGATCTCGCTCATTAACCGTAGTCATCTGAATTATTGATGCAGTAGTGTCAGGCCTGCTTTTCCAATGACTGATGGCCTGTGTTTCCAAGTCATTTTCCCCCTCTGTTATTCCTCCCTCTCCTCCTCCTTTCTTTCCTCCCCTTTCCAACACTTCTATAACAAATTTTCTGAGTGGCAAAAGGATTTCCATCTCCTGCTTTCCATCCCTTTACCCACCCCTTTCCTCTCCCCGTCACCTCTCCTGTGTCTTTTTCCTCCAACCACCCATCTCGTGCACCCCTTTGACATTTCTATAATTACGTGGTGTCTTTTCTTTTCCTTGGTTCCATATTGTTCTCCTCCATTGGGTCCTTTCCTTGTACTCTTTGCTTTCCTCTTCCCTCCCCTTGTCCCTCCCTCCTAATTCTTCTGTCATTTTCCTGACATTTCTGAGGCTAATTTATGGGCCAGCCCTGTTAAATTTGAGAGGCGCGCAGGGTGTTTCCTTGTTGGGAGCATGAATTTCTCATTGCCATTCGTCAGACGTATAGACACTTGCTCGTGAAATGTCTCTCTCTTTTGCTTAGTTTTGCCAGCCAGTAGTCAGGAAACCATTCAGTCTCTTATTCACCCGGTCACTTAACTACCATTCAGTCACATCTCTTTTTAACACCTCAGTGTCACGTGGTTACATGCAATTTCATCGTCGTGTTAGCTGCTCTCAACAAGTATAAATATGACAAAAATGATAAATACATAAATCTTGTCATGTGTTGCTTTTTGTTTCTCAGGCAGTCATTGACTCACTCATTCACTTCAGTGTGGCTGCTGAACTGAAACGCGCTAAAGTCTCAGTGTTGTCTGGCTGTTGTATCAGGACAACTAATGCTTAGATAGTAAGACCTTTTGGTTACCCGACAGTCTGTCCAACCGCTAACGTCCAACATACTTCTCTGATCATTCATCCTTACCTTTCTTCATCACTCCTTATCTCAACAGGGAAATGTTGTTATAACAGTACTTTCTCCTTTGCCCCTCTTTCTCTTTATCTTTCTCTTCTCAGTCACTTATCTTCCCTCCTCATCCCATTTTCCCTTTTCTTTCTTTATCCCTTAACTTTCTCCCCTCGTCGTCCATGCCTCTACTCCCGTCCTTCTTTGCCGCATGCTGTTGTCCCCCTTCCCACACGCCCCACAGTGACAGGCCCCGCTGTATAGCTGATATGAGGTGGCATATTATCCCTGCGTGTGTGTGTGTGTGTGTGTGTGTGTGTGTGTGTGTGTGTGTGTGTGGGTGGGTGTGTGTGTGTGTGTGTGTGTGTGTGTGTGTGTGTCTGGCTCGTGGCTGATAAGACGTCTCACTCTTATCCTCCCAGACAGACCTGTGTTGCTGTGACGGTTCGCAGGCCACACACAAACTCACATACTACACACAGTTACACACAGAACACGCACAAATACACAAGTATACACTCAAACCATATGCACATATACGCACAGTTTTGACTATGTACTAGGTGGTTAGATTGAAAGCCTTATAGTGGAGCTTTCCCCTAATGCTGTGTGTGTGTGTAGCTGTGTGTGCCTGTGTGTGTGCGCACATGTTGCCTGTCATAGATATATGATGATTCTCTCTTATTAAACTCTTAGTCTTTCTGCTTCACTGACAGAAAACCTGTTAACACTGCACATGGCTAAAGACTGTGAATGAGTGTGTGTGTGTGTGTGTGTGTGTGTGTGAGGGTGTGTGTGTGTGTGTGTGTGTGTGTGTGTGTGTGTGTGTGTGTGTGTAGCTGTGCTTCCATCAGTGTAATTCTATGCACATTTTAAAGTACGGACTTTGAAAGATTTGATGGAAGTGGCAAAATTAGAAAAAATCTTCCTCAATTCTACAAAAAGTATACTCTGTTAAGTTTTTTTTTTCTTTTTTCAAAAAAAAAAAGCGCTCTAAGTGGAAACACCTTTTCTGAATAAGATTTGATGTAGTGAACATTTAACTCACATGACTGATCAGCTGTTTCCACTTGAAGGAGAAGGAGGAGGAGGAAAGGAAGAAGGAAAAGAGGAAGAAGAACCCTCTCCTCACTATATTTTCAAAAAATCACGTAGCACTCAGCTGTCCAACACTGCTCTCCTTATTTCATTATTTTAATTTATTTTTGTGCAGCATCTTTGAGTACCCTGAAAAGCGCTATATAAGAGTAATGTCTTATGACTATTATTATCGTTATTATAAGATGTCTTCCTGTATGCTCCCATCAGTATGAAAAGTGGCTGGTATTAGCAGCAGGTGCGTGTTGAGGAGACCAAATTATTGCTTGTCTCATCCATGAAAATGCATAATTTTCAATGGAAAACTGCAAGGGAATGCTAAAATCTACCAGGAATGCTAAAAAGTAATATTAGCCAATGAAAAGGATTTGAGGTTTGTTGACCCTCGTTTAACAGTTGGTTTTGTTTCCGGTTCCATGACCTCTGTGTAACAGTGCCTATGCCGCCAGCTTCTGACCAAAGTACGCTCTGCCCAGCCTAGTTTACTCACTTACGACCAGTTGATGGAAGCGTGCCTCATTTGTATTTTCTTTTCTTTTCTTTTCTTTTTCATTGGTTGGTTTTAACTATTGAAAAGACTTGTCATGAGAGGGTAACTGCAGATGTTAGAGAGGCAGATGTCTTTGTCTCAGAGTTCTGTCTTTCCTCATTTGACCTGAGGACAGTGCTCATGTGGCCAGAGTGACTCCTTGTTTGGTAATACTACACCCAGAAATAATCACACTGGTTATGAATTATTGATTTATGTTAACATAGCCTTTTGAAAGCATTTATTTGTCCAGGGAATGTCAAGTCATCACCATAGTCTCTGGCTCTTCTCCTGCTTTGCTCTGCTCATTTGCTCAGCCAAACACAGTCAAACCTGGGAGACTTTCGACCACGGAGCAGTATTATAGATGCAGTTGAAGGAGGGTTTGGTGTGGTGGAGTGGCGGGAAGGGGCTGGGGATCTCTAATCTCTTAGCTGTGTTGTTATTAAAGGAGGAAAAAAATTCTGAATGAGAATGTCCTCCAAGAAAAAGTTAGGAAGTTAGAAAAGTGCTCATCCTCCTCTGCCCGCTCGCATTGAGATTTGTTAGAAATTACAAATCTGTCTTAGTTTGCCTGTCTAACTGGTTATTTATAGCCACAAAATAAGTTATTACAACAAATGACAGTGCAGCATTAGTGCTTTTGCACAAAGGAATGTTTTGTGTGGCATTTTAAGGCTATATGTGAGATTTGTTAGTGTTTGGATGAGCAATGTCTACATGTGGTTTTGTTACACATGGGCTGATGCTCATGGTTGTGTTTAAAATACTTGATTCAGAAAAGCAGAGATGTGTCTGTGGTCACATACATAGATGAACATATATGCACTCTTAACACCTGCTTACTGCTGCAGAGTATGTGGAGGACGTGCTTTTTTGTTTGTTTTTGTTGCCATATTGGTTTTGGAGCAGCGAGAGCAGAGAGCACAGCTTATTGTTATGTTTCATTAGCAGTTGAACTTAACTTTTTTTTTGCCTGTCTATCTGTTTGACTGACAGTTTTATTGATCACTGAGATAGCACTGACTTGGAAAGAAGTTAAAAAAGCTTTGATGGAATAAAATACTTTTGACATGTTGCTGTAGTTGAGCTCGCTGCGTTTTCCTGGGGACAGCTTCAGTGTAGTGAAGCTTCATTTGATGTGGAGTCACTGGTAGCTTAACTGTACACTTTCTAAGCAGCTTTCCCAATACTGGTGTCTGCTGTTGCTGTATGTAAATGTGATATAGATTTTACGTCATATACAACCTACAACGTGATCCTGTCTGGACACTTTTACACAGATGTCACTGATGACACATTGGGCAAAAGCCAATGCTTTACTGACCAAGCTGAGTTTCTCTCATCCTGACAGACTCTGACACAGCTAGAGCTTCAAACCCTGCCAGTTATTTCAGACTGTGAGTCTCACACAGTGATGAAATCAGCAGCTTTGCTTTCACTGTAAACTCTTCAGCATCATCAACAGATAAACACAGACACACTCACATCATTACCTCAGTAAGGATGCTTAAAGTATCAAATTTGGCAGAGGCAAAATTGTTTCTCAACACCTCCAATAAGCCCATCATCACTTCACTAATCACTCCAGCGGAGGAGTGGGACAAGTTGAAGTCATGAAAGAAAGTGAATCATTTTGTGATGATGTTCAGTAAATCAAACAGAACTGCTGGATAGTTTTAAATACCAGCATTTTCAATATTTGTGCCTTGGGAATATCATCTCATATCAAAGGGGTGAAATCCAAGTGTAGTCATGCCCCATCATTTCAGTCAAAGTCAAGTCGCACAGCTGTTTAATTGAGTCATCAGAGAGGTAACTTCACACTCCTGCTACTGACGGTTTCTGAGGACTGTGGCACATATTTGGCACCTCTGTTTCATTTTCTACTAATGGAGACATATTCTCAGCTGTATTTTCTGCAGATTTATTCCAAAAACATGGCAAACAAGCTTTGAATCCCACGTTGACAAGAACAAAAAGTTTTTGCAAGAGCTGTCTAAGTCCGACCTGGCACACAGTAAAAGCATAGCCTGATGCTGAAGCTGGAAATACATAAACAAGCAGAGTAATAGAAGGCTCTCTGAACGACGGCTGACAGATCAGTGTCTTTAATGAGGAGCTTGCTTTGTGATGATTGTTGCAACCCCTGTTTCAACTGAGCAACTGGTGGTCACTCCCCTTCCCAGCTGTTCAGTTACTGACCTGCCAATTAGTCTCACCAGCTGAGCTCAGAGTGCGATATGATTAGTGCAACCAGCTCACCATCTCCCTTGTGAGACTGACACCACTTTACAGTTGGCGGTCAGACAGCTGTAGCTTCCCGGGCTAGAAGAAGTTACATTACTGTTATCATAGCCCATAAGGCTGCACTGAGAGTACTTGGACAAGGGGTAGAGCTTTAATGCATGCATTTTTTTCCAGGCAATAAAACAAGAAAGGTTCTGGACAGCAGCTTTTCTGGAGTGGCTTTATTGCTGGCTCATTCTGAAATGAGCTCTTTAGTCAGCACGCCAGCCCATTCAGGTCTAACTGCTTATCAAACCAAGGTTGTGTTGTGATAAAATGTCAGTGCAAGCGTTTGCTGGTCATTATGCAAGATGTTTACAGGATGTCGTGTCATACAGTGTGTTCTAAATATGTGTGAACAGAAATCTTAACAAAAGCAGTGCAAATAGAGGCAGCCACACTGAGGAGCACTCTTCATGTTCTCCTCCTTTATGTCCAGCTTTGCAATTCATTGCTCATGAAAAACAACCGTATGCTTGTCTGCCCACAAGTGTTTTTCCCCTACAAATTGCACACTGCAATTTCCCTAGGTAAATTCTATTTTAAGGCAACTATGTGAGTAATCAGTTTTTTCTTTGCATACTGAAGTTAGTAATACTTTGTCTCTGTGGGGGAGAGAAAAACTCAGCTGTGTGAGTCATTGAACAAAACTTCCACTTTGCATCACACCAAAAGCTTAAGCCTGGACCACCAAATATCAGTTAAATGAATAAATAAATCCATAGATGCAAGTAAGTTCCTGTTATTTATGTATTTATATACACATATGAACTGCAAAGTAAGATTATTAATCTTGGTTTTTGCCTAAAAAGCACAGTCTGTCCTGTTTTTATTGTACGTCCTTAAACAAAATTCTGTGTGGTCCCTTTTCACCCACTGTTGTAACATATTGTTAATAAGAAATAGCTAATACCACAAGCTACTCTTCATTGTTTCAGGCGGTATATTTACCTGGGCTAAATTTGTATTTTAAGGTAACCCATATAGGTAGTTTGTGTTTCCGTTGCACAATAAATTCAAGTATACTTGTGGTATTTTTGGAGATATTTCTTAGAAGTGTGTTGAAAAGCTGCTATTCTTATGTGTTAGGTCCAGTGAGACTGTGAATACTCACCTAAGCAGAAACGAAGAACAAATGTGAATGGCTTATAAGGCTAATTAGGAGCACATTAAGCGCACATTTATTAGGCACTAATGCCAGTGTTAGCTTCCAAAGGCTAATGAGGTAGCACACTAGGCCAATTACACTTGTGTTTCTAATACTCTGACTTTGACCATTAAAAATAATCACTGCAGGCATACTGGCACAGTGGGCACGCTAGACAGGTGCATGAAGTTAAAAGACTGAGAGAGAGGAGGAAAGGGAGGGTTTGGAGGTAAAGGTCACACAGTAGTGACACGCAGTACACCTGGGAAGCAGAAAGGAGGAAGGCAGCTGACCTGTTCGTCCAACAGGCTCGCAACTTCATGACCTTTAGTGAGTCCAAACCCCTCATTTCCACGTTGTCTACATCTTTTGCTTTACACTTAAGTCAGTAGTTGCCACCTTTGTGTCTCTCTGCCTCTTCTTACCTTAAACTTAATATTTTTTTAACATCAGTTGCTTTTGTTACAGCACTGTAAGCAGAAGAGAATCCAGGTCAGTCCAATCCTGTACTTTGTAAAGCAGGGATGACGGGGTTAACAGTGTCCTTAAACTGCAGGACGGATTGGAGGTCTGAAGTTTGCCCTAACATCTGTCACACAACACAGGAAAAGGGTCCACACCTTAGGCCTACTTTTGCACACTCGGGCATAAGCTGTCGCTGTTATTGTTGCTACTGCTACGGGAAGCTAAAGATCTGTCACAGCAACATTATTACAATGAACTGGCTGGTTCAAAGCACTCAGAGTTATTCTATTATTTGTATTAACAAAAACCTAACTTCAGCTCAGAGTGAAAACAGACTTTCCTGCCTGGTTGTTGATGGAGCTCAGTGGCTACTTGGTCACTTTCAAATGTAAAAAAAGAAAAGAATATCACTGCAATAAGCTCAACCCCTCAGTGTTTGCAGAATTACTGCAGTGTGGAGGTAATTTTTACCCAAGTCTTACCTCAACTCTCTCAAGTATCAAGACTCTTTATTGAGTTGTACCTAATTGGTAAATAGAAGTGGACAGTGCAGGATATTACTGGGAAAGCTACTGCTCGATGTAGTCTTGTATTTCATAGAAACCATACTTTGCGACATAATGGTTTTATAGATATATATAAAACCANTCATTTTGAACTGAATTAGAGATGTTACTCTTTATAAGCATAAATGAACATTTTGTAGGATGTCCTTCTGCGGGGTTAAAATCAACTAACCTCATACATGTGTATCCATTGAATGAGCCATGGTCTGTAGTTGCATGGCTTTCCTTCATTCTTAGCTGTGCTTCCACGGTGCCTGGCTCAAGGATGCCACAGATGTTGTTGTACAAGACAGAAAAAGCCTCTTACTTTCCTGCCATGCATCGATTTTCCTGCCTAGTGCCTCAAGAAATTTGAATTCCTTTTTAAAAATCCCATTAAATTACATTTTCACCTGATTTGGACTGCTGTAAGCTTACATTACCTCCCCAATGAAAGTCATTCACACACAGATTTGTTTTGCGTCACGTTTTGCCAGATAATGATGCGCTCCCTTAATAACATGCTTCCTGGCGCTACAGAGACAGTGAAGTAAGGGAATAATTCTGTTTGTTTATTTGTTTGTTTTGGGATTATTACGGAAATGTAATAGTGATGCTCGTCCAGCTGTTGGTGCCAAGGCAAACATTGGGTATGTTACAGTGCTGAGGGCTGAGGGCTGACACACAGCACACTGTGTACTGTGTCATACCAATTTGCAGCCATATTCCTGTGTAGTCATGTATGGTATTACTAGCGTAAAACATTATTAGTTGTACTTACAATCCCCAGCCTGAAACAATAACGTTAGCTGCATGTCAGTCTTGTGTCACCATATACTGCCGTTTTAATTTCTGTCTTTGTCTCAGCTGTTTTGATTTATTAGAAAAGTAGTGTTGTCACCGTCCGTTCTTTCTGTATTACTTCCTGTTTGTCTCTTTGTCTCTCTCTCTTACTTTGTACTTGCCCAGGTGATTTTCCTCCTTTCATCCTTGCTCACCTCCTGTTTTCCTCCCATTTTTTTCATTTACTTTCCTCTCTTCCCTCCATCCCTCCTTCTCTTGGCTTTATTGCAGGAAGCAGCACAGTGACCATATGCTCCCTGAGTGCTTGTGTTGACTCCCTATTGTTTTTACAGTAGGACTGGCCCCTTGCCCTGTGTGTCCACTCCCAGTTTTTATTGGGATGCTTTTATAACAAAATCAAACTGCACAGATGCCCCATAAACCCAATTTGAGCTCTCTGCTTCCCCAGAGAAATGATATCTGCAAAGACAGGGAAAAGAAGAATAATAAAGGGGAAAGAAGGGGTTAGTAGAGGTCAAGTGGAATGACTAAACAATTAGCTTTGGCATTCTGCACCTATCCTGTGACTGAAAAAATGCAACTAGAATAAATTACACTCGCCAGTTGATTGATGGTTCAAATAACTGGACTCACTGGTGTTGCAGTGCATTGTTAAAATCTTCTCCCATATGCTTGACTAGGGAAGGCGAATGAGCAATGCTCTTCACTTTCTCAACATCTGTCTTGCTCGTTCTCCACGTAGAAATTCTAGTATGAAAAAATAATAATAGCAATTTTCCATATTTTAGCTTAGAGATCAAAATGGTCTTGAAAAAGTCTTTAATTTTGTGATCTTAATTGCGTTCTCCTATAGTATTTAGGTGTAATCATCTGTTATCATTTCCGTGTTTCATTTCAGCTTCAGAATTAGACTTATATCTGCTCCTAACTTGCATTTCAAGCATCTGAAAAAGTTTCAAAGTTAACTTGATGAAACTCGCAGACATCCTGCACCAACAAACACAAAAGACTTCGACAGACGCCCTCGGGAAAGGAAATGACAGAAGATTTAAAATGTCACACCAGGTGCCTGCGAGGTTTAGAGAGAAGCTGTAATCTGTGCCGCAAAAAAAAAAGGTAGACAAATCTTTTGATATTCCATAAGCATCACGTAGAAAGGCACAACCACTGGCACTAATGGGGGAAATATAAACTAAAATAAAATCACTGTAGAGGTGATGGACTCCAAGACGCGTACGCAAAGGCAGGGGCATTTATTTCAAATAATCATGATAAAGAAGATAAGCCGACAAATCCCGACAAGTCATGATATTTCTGGCAATCACAGATTATGGTGTCACATATACAGAGCTGGCAATATGAAGCATGTTGGTTTGATTCAGTGGAGGTGAGAGACAGAAACAATGGCACTGACAGGTGACCTGACTCAAACAGACACACTATCAGTGTGCGTGATGCTGAATGTATTTACATCACAGCGCATTAACTGTTCTTTTCCTCCCTTTATTCGCAGGAATTTCTTTTCTCCAGTCTGTGTGTGTGTGTGTGTGTTTGCCTTGTGTATTCCTCACGTTGTGGGGACTCGCCTTACTTATGGGGACAAAATGCAGGTCCCCATAATGTCAATCATTCAATTTTAGGGTGAAGACTTGGGTTCAGGTTAGGGTAAGGATTATGTTTGTGTGTGTGTGTGTGTGTGTGTGTGTGTGTGTGTGTGTGTGTGTGTGTG
>JBBMOE010000032.1:6922746-7002746 GCA_037975065.1 Chaetodon trifasciatus
TGTGTGTGTGTGTGTGTGTGTGTGTGTGTGTGTGTGTGTGTGTGTGTGTGTGTGNCAGCAATTACCAAGGAGTGCTGGAGAAAGGCTTGACAACAGTCTGTAATGGGTGGGTCAAGAGAAGGTTTTGTGGCTCTAACAGACTCAAAGACAGATGGTTCACAGCCAGATGTCGAGGGTGGGGGGGGTTGGTGATATCAGTCAGGAAGTAGAGCAGATCAGCAGTGATGGTCTGGGAGGGAGAGAAGGGTGCAAGAGGGCAGAAGTTAAGTCTGCTCATGGGAATCTTTTTAGTACTTCATTAAGGATGGGTTGAAGGAGACATTAAGCTCATGTTAGAGGGGTCAGAGGAGGAGACAGTGACCAGAGGGTAGCCTGGAAGATGAGCCTCGGCTGTCATCACTCTCTTTGTGGAGTGAACAGAGGAGGGAGGAGTAGCGCTGAGAGAAGAGGAGAGAGAGAGAGAGAGAGAGAGAGAGAGAGAGAGAGAGAGAGAGAGATGAGTCTTTGTTCCTTGTTATATGAAGTCAGTTTCCAGTAATTCCCCTTTCAATGGGAGAATTGGAGGAAACCGTATAGGAGCTTGATGGCCAAAGCCGAGATCCATTCACTTACAATAGACCTCTGCTTAGGGATTGTGAATTCAACAAATACTCTTGGCTTTTCATGGGGAAGGTTTGCAGATCAAACCCGTGGTTGGCTTGGGAAATCTTTACTGTCTCCATCCAGTTGGGGTTGTCCAACACTAATCTCACTCTGGACATATGAAAGTTTTTAGCATGGTATGTCACAGTGCACTTTTACAGGCACCCTCTTGGGTAGGGGGCAGTGTGAACTTCCCATCCCCTTTGTATGCCCTTATCTGTTCCCAAGGAGAAGCAAATAAATGCCCATTTACTCTCCGGTGCACAGAATTTCATCTGCAGTATTTTCTTTTATACAGGTAGTGAAAATGAAAGTAAGGAATTCAAATGGCACAGTCGAGATGTGCAGCTGGTGGTTTCTCACAGGATCTCACAGTTTGAACTGAGGTCAAGCTATCCCATTCAAATCAGCATGACTTTCGAGAAGTGATTTGACCAGCTCATACTGCCTGCTTGCTGTGGACTACAGATCGCATAACCTGTACCACTACAAAAAAACCCTTGATTCTAAGTCGCCTTCCTCATCTTCCTTCCTCCTTTGCAGCATTTATTTCACAGTTTGAAGTGTCAGATTGCTGAGGCCTTGTTTGCTGTGATGGCTTTTGAGGTTTTATGCAGTTAAAATGTTTTTTTTTTTTTCTTTTTGGAGTGCCAGAGTTCATTACTGTAACCATACCGTACCATCCACACTTCATCATTTACTTCTTTCATTTTAAACTTCCTTACAAACAAAAACAACTGCAACAAACACACTCTCTTATGCACTATTATGTCTCCCCAACTATGGGTTGTCCCCCAAACCCACATCCATTCCCAGAAGTAATTGTGTCCGTTACCTTGGTTACTTGACATGTGAGGTGGGCTGCTGGTGGGATCACGAGCATTGTCTCGAACAGCCGCAATCAGCTCCACCGGCCGCATAGGGACCAGAAGGTGAAGCGATCATGCCAGGTGGGCTCCTGTGGTGGAGACGGCATTGACAAATCTCTGCCAGTGAACACATTTCTAACATCTCTCAATATATACCATCATACCGCTCAACCCTAACTGCTAAATATATTTTCATTTTCATAATGGATAGAAAGCAAAAAAGGATTAAGTAAAGGAGAGGATTAATATGTATCAGGAAGTGCCATATTTGTCTGCTGTGGCTGCAGTGCAGGTCAGCTTTTACAATACTTATTAAATGAATTATTTGAATGAGAAACTCAGCTGATTGAAAGACAAACTAACTAGTGAGCGACTGACATCAACTCACCGATTTACTTTGTAGCTAATTTGCCAGCTAAATAGATAATTACCTGACTGACTGATTAAAACTGGCTGATCATTTTTTCTTTTTTTCAGAGCGGCTGGCTCGTAAACTAGCTGTCCTTTATCATGCCCTCCATGACTCCTTGCTGTGTGGTCATCATTAGTGCATGAGTGAGCTCTGCCTTACACTCCATGTGTCATCCTCTTCCCATCTACTATTTTCTGTCCTGTCATCATTTCCTCTCCTCCCTCAGCTTGTAGACTTTCTCCCTATCAGTTTCTGTTTTTTCTTCTCCTCCCTTTGGAGTGCTTTTTCTCTTCCAGTTGTGAGATCTCTTTATATCTCAGCTTGCAGATGCTCTCTGAGTGAGAATGTTTTCCTTTGAGTGTAATTTTATTTATTCAAACTTCTTTATTTAGCCATGAAATCTGGTTCTCATCTCACCACAGTGAATTGACATTGCAAGGATTGCAGAAATAATTGGGAGTTGCTGAAAAGAAGTTGATAGGAGAAAAGAGGAGTTAAGAAAAACAGGTGAAAAGGCAATTGAAGATTAGGGAGAAAAATGGACTTGATGAAAAAAGAGTGAGAGGAAAAGATGAACAGGGCAACTAAATTGAGGTTTAGACCACAGTTCAGTGCAACTGATACAGTCTGCTGTGAACCCTGTGACCTGTACTGTGTGTGTGTGTGTGTGTGTATGTGTGCCCATTTGTGTGTGTTAGACAGAGAGAGAGAGAGAGAGAGAGAGAGTGAGGGAGGTTATAGAGTAAGTAACGGAAAATCAGATGGATAAAGCAGGAAATCCGGAAACCATTTGTGCATGTTACACACACGCACACGCATACACACACATCCTAGATGTGATTCATTTTAATGCTCTCTGTGCTCAGTGGGGTAGAAAATAAATGTTTTTAATGGTCCTCGGCTGTTTGGAGTGCTTACGTGTTGAACATGTTTGTGTGTGTGGGTCAGGTAAAGTCCGGAGTCACTTGAAGGTCAAACATAAGGTATTTAAATAGCTCTCTGAAGGGTTTTTTTTTTTTTTTTGAAACTACTTTACAGTTAAGAGGCATCAGGTTTTCTTGTTACAGACAATAATGATTACTGTGAACGGACTTTTATTTCTAATTTCCTGTATTTTATGAGGTCAGTATATGTGTATAAGGTTGTGTTTGTAAATGAAAGACTAAATATAATGTTAAAAAATATATTGTATCAACCTATCTATTCATGCTCTATAGTGCAACCTTTCCGCTCACAAAATATGGTGATGGATGCATACTTGTGCAGTTTCAGTATAAAACATAGAACAAATGTAGTATAATGCAAAATTTGAAATCCAAACTTGGAAGGATGATGGTGCATCTAGTGGGTCATTTTCAGTTTTCCTTCTCTTCTTCTTCCTCATCTCTCCATCTTAATTCTTTCGGTCACTTTATTTTTCCTGACATATTATTTAAACAGTGTTGGTAAGCCTGTCCATTTTCAGATGCCCCAAACGGCTTATACTTCAAAACATGCACTGTATAGTAGCAAGTATTCTCTCTTTCCTGTGCATCATTAGTACCAGTATGATTGGCATCCAGGACTGACAGCTCTCCTTTTTGGGGCCAAATGTTCACGGGCAAAAAGCTTAGTAACTGAATTAAAGACAAGAAAAGCAAAGGTGTACAAATAGCTCTCTAGACTTCCTCTGGACGTGCACATCCATCTGTTGTTGTATGTGTGTTGTACTCCCTTGTGTTGTGTTTCTTAGCCTTCCTCATTATACATGGCCCATTAGTGCAGGAGTGTGTTGTCTGAAATGAAAATGTAATACAGCAGAAACACGTGCCGCACTACTGTGTGTCTCTCTCTCTGTCTCGCTCTGGTCTATCCTCTTCCTCTTCCACTTTTTCTTTTTTGTCTTTGTAGATCTTGTCTCTAGGCAGTTTACTAGAGAGATTTAGTTTACTGTGTCTGCGGCCAAGCCGATAACCTAATGTGTATGTGTGTCTGCGCGTGTGCGAGTGTGAGAGAGAGAGAGAGGGATTTTGTGTCCGATTAGCAGTCGGAGTGAGGAGCACTGCTTAATTATTTAGCTACTGTCTACTTGATCCAATACAGTGAACTACTGGGGAGAAGGAGGGATGGAGAGGGGGAGATGGAAAGTTACTGTACATTGAGTGGATGCTGCCACCGCCACAACTCCCTATAACTGGTGTAAACTGATTGCACAGTGGGAAGAAATGCTTGAAAGTGTGCAGCCACAAAAAGCGTACCACTCCTCTCTGCTGCACTTGAGGCCTCCATTAGATACCCCGCTGCCCAAACGAGACTTGCATGCATATGTTGGCTGGCAAGTGACAGTGAAAAGTAGCATGGAACATGATGTGCAGTAGTTGAGAAAGTCAGCACACTTGGGTGCTTTAGTTGGCTATATTGCAAGTACAATTAGCCATTTGGCGATGAACATATGAATTCACACACCGATGGCACAGCATTGGGGGCATTTTTGGGGTTCAGTATCTTGCCCACAGGATACTTCGGCATGTGGACTGCCGAGGCCAGGGATCGAACCACCGACCTCCTGATTGGCAGACCTCCTGAGCTACAGCCGCCCCTAGACCCCCATATATTAACAATGCATTTAGAAGTTAACAATAAAATGGGCTCAGCATCAAACCTCTTCTTTTAATATTTAAGTGCAATATACATTCACCAATAATATGCTTTGACAAGCTTTTTACCATTTAGTATTAGCTAACATTATCAGTATTATAGACATTTTCTAGTATGAGGTCATGTGTAGACGCCGAACACCAGCAGTACTTCATTCATTTTGTTTCATCCAGGGTGTTAATCCTGTTTGTAACACCCATCCCCATCCACAGTTAAGTTGTTGTTTTAAATAAATGGGCAAAGAAAGGGGAAGAAGAAAACATTTATATGTGTTTGTGTGTGTTAAAGATGCAGAGATGGTGGACAAAAGTCTTTAATGAAAAATGCATGATGCAACCTCAGCATAAATTTACTGCTGTCTAGTTCACATAAAAAATAAACAAAAAAAAAAAAAAACAGTTTTAGGGAGTAAATTGAAATATGCTTCCCCACAGATTTTTTTTTTGCTGTACAGTTTGATCAGCAGAGGTTGGAAAGCAAGTGTTTCATTAGCAGTCTCAGTGTTTCATCACTCATCAGTGCAGAGTTTGGCAAAGATGATGGTGGAAGGAGCTACACTGTGCCCTGCTGAGAACGTACACTGACAGTCTTACAGTAGATTTACAGCCAAACACATACACAGCACAAGACTCGTGCACACACAGACACACACGTTTGTCCCTCTATCCTTGTGAGAACACTTAACGCATTCCCAACCCCCCCCCCCCACCCTAAGCTGAACCATCACACCTTTATGTTGTGTCAGCTGGTTCAACATTAAACGGCGTAGCAAATGTGTTAAATTCCTTTTGTTTACTTTTCATGTCCTGAAACCTCTCACCAAACGCCTGAAGGAGTTTTCACTCTCAGCAGCATATTCAGATGTCGCAGCAGGCTTTGTTCTTACAGAGTAGGAGAATGCACAGTGTTTCCTCTTTTCAGTTGCACTTACTGCAGCTTTAATTTAGCTTCAAATGATTTCAGCTGGCTGGAGCTTGAGGTTCAGCTCTGAGAGGTACTTGTTAACGTCTACGCTTGTTTTAACTGAGTTCCCAGGTCAGGTTTTTCTTCATCTCTTTGAATTATTCCAGACAAATGGACACTTTGGAACAGTTTTACTTTGTCTGGTGTTAGCAGCTCCACAGCAGCAACATGGTGCTCCCTCACAAATTCTCCTTCTGAATGAGGTTTCATCATGCCTGCACAACATTGTCTGTCAGAGTGTGGTCTTATGAAAGCAGCTTGTTGGGCTCCCACACTCTGTCGAAGAGCGTTAACTTTATCCAAGTGCATTTCTTCTTGCATTTCTCATTCAGTTTACCGCGTTTTATAGCTGTAATGACACCGATGGCCTTTTTCATCATCACTGTCACGTCCCCACAAACTAACTTAGGCACAGTGGCTTGACTTTTACTTAAAAAAAAAAAAACAAACTTTGTCCATTTCATGCCCATGATGCACTGACATGATTTCAGCTGCGACGTGTTTGTTGTGCTCAGGGACTGCCTGGAAAAATGTGTGTGTCTTTTATTTTGGGTTATTTTCTTTGTTTTTTTTTTTTTGTTTTTTTCAAATTTATGAATTGCCTTGTGGGCCCGATCATATGATCAGTATGTGTCCTGCAGGCTGGAGCTTTCCCACCCCTGCCCTAAAGCCTAACCCAAATCTAATTCCTACCTAACCCTTAAAACCAAGTCTTGACCCTCAAACAGCCCTTTGAAAGTCTGTCTGAAAGTGTGGATCGACCAAAACGTCTTCACTTTTCAAAAATGCATTTACGATCCTTGCAAAGGTAGTCGCTGGTGTGTTTGTGTACATGTTTGTGCTGTCTGTTGTTTATCTTTAGCCTTGCGTTCCAATGCTGACTCAGTTGTGACCTTTTAGCAAAGCCGGACCGGATTTAATCAACAGCAAACTCCTCCAATTTACACACAAACACAACCAAGAACTCTGGCTTTTCTGTGCAGTATACACACACCCAGACTGCCAAGTCAGGGCTCCTTCTCTGTAAATAATGGTTTGGTTTGATGTATTCCAGATTCGTTGTTTGTATCCCATTAGTCAAAACAGGCCAGGAGTAAAACCTATTAAAATTTAGATTTAGCAATTGGCATCCAGTGACACCATGTTGTGTATTATTTTTGGACTTTCAGAACAGCTGGTGTATACTGTAAGGCTCTTTGCTGGCCAGGGAATAGCTTGAATGCCACAGAACTACAGATAAGCTGCCTGTTTTTCAGGCAAGAAAAGACAAAAAGTTGATATATTCCTTGAGTAAGCTGGCTGATATCAGGGGATTGCACAGATTTGTCATTTTATAGTCTTGAACCAGAATGTCTTTGCTGCTTCTCTGTAATGTCACTCAGCTATAAGCCTATGACAGGAGCAGTTGTAGTAATTTTTTTGTGAAAGTGTTAATAAAAATCTAACTACATCTGTCATGTAAAAATTGTGGCGTAAAAAGTTGAAATATGAAGTAGTATAAAATGTAAATACTCAAATATAGTACTTTAGTAAATGTACTTAGGTACAGTCTGCCATTTGAAATGAATGTTTTGAAATTTTTGAACAGTTGAAATGGCGTTATTTGTAATCAGCTGTTTCTTAGCATTGTTGGACTCACAGGAATAGTGTTTCTATGTGAATCTGAACATCCTAATGGGATGCATTGTCCTCTCTGCCTTTTTTCTCGTCTGTGTGTTCAGAATCTGCTGTCAGAGAAGGTTGACCAGATGATGGAGTGGTCCTCTCGGCGGTCAGTCGTCCGGATGAACGGGGACAAGTTCCGTCGCTTCGTCAAGGCCCCACCCAGGAACTACTCTGTCATCGTCATGTTCACTGCCCTGCAGCCTCAAAGACAGTGTTCTGTCTGCAGGTCCGTAGATGCACAGACACACTCAAGACCAGTATGCTGACTGTAGGCCACAACCCGACATAGCTCCTACCTCTGTCCTTTCCTTCTGTTTCCTGAGATTCACTTGTCCTTCTGCAAGTTTACTCTGTGCACTGAAGGTCTCCCTACAGTGAAAGAATCTGTGAGTGCTGAAGTCACAAGCTCCCACACAAACAAGCAGGCACAAATGTCCCAGAACTCATCTGAAATTTCACATACCCTCCTTCCATATACACATATAGACTCGCCCACCTTGGGAAACACAGAAAACAGCATTATATAACAAGAACCTGTGGGTCACGTTGACATTTGGATCAAAGGGACTCCAGCCAGCCGTACTGCCAAAGGGGAATGAATAAATTCCACAGAACAAGGCCAACAAGACCTACTTACCCACTTGCGTACTCAAAGCATTTCAATGCATGAGGAGATTTTCCCAAAAAATCCGAAAAGCGAGCTTTTGAATTGGATTTTTCTTTACAAAATCAGACTTCCATCATATTTGCAGTAGAATCAAGTGTAACATGGCAAGGTCAAGCACTACCCCGAAATGGTAATTTAAGATTAGAAGTTTAACCATTTGAATCCAATAATTTTAACACCCTGACAACCCCACTGTTTCAGCACCACGGACAGCTCTGCACAGGACGCTGCTTTTCAAAAGAGAGTAGACTGTTGGTGCTGTCCACGGTCCTGAAAGCTTCTTTGGATTAGTCAGAGCAATCATGAGAAGCAGTATTGGGTGTACAGGTTTTCTGAGATGACCGTGTAAATGCAAATACCAGTTTTACAGATTTACTAAATTGTTTTCGCTCCAATTGAAATGAAACCATTGTGAAAGCAGCTGGAAAGGGTTGAAAGTGAAAAGTCTACTGCAGCATGATGAGTAGACATAAAGATAGACATGAATGCAAAATTGTCGTCATTCAGATACACTCTGGCTACTAATTGGATTGCATACTGCACGTACACAGAGGGAACCTACTTTATTATATCTGTGATGCTTTTCTCAGGTGAATTACGCTCAGTCCTATTCTTTCTGGTTTAATTTTTATTGCTTGCTTCGATTATCATTTATTTTTACTGTTGATGTCCTTTCTGCATTTATATCCGTGCCTCTGAAAAGTGCTCTGTAACGGTGAAGAGACAGAGTTGCAACTAAAGGTGGCGGTTGCTCTGATGTTTATGAATTAGTGATTTCTCATATTCGCCCACAAATCACTGTCTTGTCTCTCAAAAGTATTATTGTTTGTTGAACCCAGGTTGGAGCTATTAATCCTGTATCAAAAAAACTGGAAATTAGCTGTGACTCATTGCGTAGGTGTTCAAAATACATGTTGCCTAATTGACATCCATCACATTGGAATGCGAGCTCTACATGTCCTTCGATGTCCTCTTGAGGAATTCATGGTTGTTTGATGTTGTCGGGTAAGTCTGCGGCTTTTTATCTGTGTAGTATAAACGTGGTGGTTGACCCATGTCCTGGTGTCTTAGGGGAAGTCCAGTTAGTTAATGAAATCAACATTGACCTTCTCCATCCTGACCCTGTCACTCTAATAAGCCATTCTCTGCTTCATCAGTTACTTGATCAGATAACTTTATCACTCATGGCAGCGGCCCTCAGCATCCTTTCTCTCTCCCTTTGTCTCTGTCTGTCTCTCTCTTTCTCATTTTTTCTTCCGAAAATGTTTTCATTATCACAGTCGCAACACAAACATTTTATCATTTTTCTTTCATTGCTATGCTCTAAAATTCACATTCATTTTTTTTTTTTTTTTTTTTTTTTTGCTTTATTGGCATGACCATAATTTACATAGATGTTTGCCATGTATGCAGTTTATACAAAGTTCAGGTAGTCACACACACACTCTTAAATCATCTCACCATGTGCTGTGGGCTGATCCTTGCGATATCCACACGCACACACACACACACACACACACACACACACACACACACACACACACACACAAAGACACGCACATAAGAACTACAACAACAGAAACTAGACTATTTTTTCAGTTAAATTGCCAGATGCATTCACTGATGTCAACCAGCTCTCATTCACATTTATTCTGTTTTTATCCCTGTTCTTCTTCTTCTTCTTCTTGTTCCATTTGTTTGTTGCCTTCCCTCTCTCCCTGTGTACTGTGATATATACAGTAACTGAAAAATGGAAAAGTTATATGCTCTTCATCTCTCTCTCTCTCTCTCTCTCTCTCTCTCTCTCTCTCTCTCTCCATTCATCTTCCGAGGCATTTTCTTATTAACATTAGCATAGCTTCACATCATTAGAAATGCAGAGAGAGAGAGAGTTAGAGTAAGAGATGGATGTTACACGGTGACCCGAGCGTCTGCATAAAGAGGAGTATCTGGCAGTGAAAAAGATGGCTAATCACTGGGTTCCTCACTCCCACATCACTCTTCAGCTTTGTCTCAGTTCCATATTACACAGTCAATCTAACTGGGCCTTTAACAGAGAATTGCTTTTGCACAAAAACAATCATCTTTGAGTAAATTAAGTTTACTTAAAGATGAGTCTTCATGCTATATTCAGGCAGTCATGAAAGGCTAGTATTTTCACACAGTGCACCACAATGCACCACAGTGTATAAATGGTCAAGGGTCTCAGGGCATCATAAAATGACTGACAGTGAAGAAACAGTTCAAACACAGACTTAACTCCTAACCAAGAGCAGAAATAAACTATGATGGATGAAACTCAGCAGACTGCCTTCTCTTTTACAAGAAACATACTCATCCTGCAGATATTTATTTACTTTGGTTACGAGGTAACACTTGTTAGCTGTGGGGCCTGTAAACAACTAGCGTTACTTTTCAGGGGCGCACCTATGGTTGTTGGCTTCAAGATTTCTTGGCTGTTTGTGAATTTACAGCATGCAGAAAGCATGCATTATTTCATTTTTCATTTTTTTTATTTTGTCTCCATCACCTTAGCAGAGAAAGTGTACTCACCTTTTTTTCATTATCAACGTAATAATTTTTTAATAATGAAAAGGTTTTTAGAAGTCCCTATGGTTTATTTTTATTTATCTATGTAGTTTTTCCCATGCTCAGACAGATGTGGAGACTGTTCGGTTGTCCGGTGGCTCACAACGGTACAGTTTGGATAATGTGATTTTGCAATATAGTGACGTCTGTGATTGGGACAGTTGTCAGACGCTAAATAAACAATGAATAAACAGATAACATGGATTATGAGGACAGTTAAAACCACTTCTCAGTGACGCATTGGCAGCTCCAGCAACGTGCTGTTCGCAAGCGCAGATGAGCGCCGCTGTAATCCCTGACAGTCTGCTGGCCTGACTTTCAGCTTCACTGCGGTGACTTTTCCAAATGGTAGACACTTCAAAGGGACCCATCCTAACATTAGCTACAAAGATAACAATGTAACATCACCGCACATAACACATCCTGACAGACAATTTCCCACTAATTAAAGCCAACACAAGAGGCGGTTGACATAAGACACAATGTCAAAGCGAAAAGAGACATCCAGCTGAAGTCAGAAACAAGGGAGACAGAGGAGAGAAGACCGAGACTGCGTCTTGGCATTTAAGTGTTTATCTTGTCATGTAGGAGGACGATGTGATAGCCTCCACTGGCTGGTTAAAATACAACCTTCATTGGGCTACATTTGAAGGAAATCAAAATAAAATGCCAAATGAGGTTTGAAAAAGAGACAAATGAATATGTATCGTCTACGTTTGCCATGAAGACTATTATGGAATGAAGAGAGACTGCCAAGGATCTAGTGTACTGTTTCCTTTACGCTCTCCCTTCATCTTCTCTACTTCTCTTTTTTCTAACTGCATCTTTTTTTAATCTGACGCAGTCTTTCACTCTGTCCCTTTACTTGCCTAATGTCTGTATGTCTCTGCGCCGACGACAGCCATGGCCGTAGGCATTATGTTTCTTGTTTGTATGTCTGTACGGACGTCCACTTGTACGTTGGTGCATCCAACCTTCCCATTCATGTGAATGTGACACATCAGCAACGCCTTCAGGGAATTTCTTCAAATTTGGTACAGACATCCACTCGGGCTCTAGGATGAAATGATTAGATTTTGTTGGTCACTGTGACCTCACATCCATCCCAGTCTTGTCAAAGTGATACCTCAAGAACAGCTGGAGGGAATTTCATTACGTCTAGCACAAACATTCACTTGGACTGAGGGATGAACTGTTTAGAATACAGTTAATGCATTTTATGAAACTGCTTCAAAGTCAACTAAATATATAAGTAAATAGCTCAGTGTATTTGAGTATGGGCAGACATGGATATCAGCTGCAACTTTACTTGGCGGAGGCATATGATCATGACAATAATTCTAGTTTTAGCTCCGTCTTTATCCTCTGTTTTTGAGGATAAAGAAGTAAACTAAGTATTTGTAAAAACATAACCTGTATACGGCATTTTTGTGTTGTGGCTGCTTCAGGATTGGTTCCTTTCTGATAGCAATACTTGTGTCACCTGGCTCGTTTGCAAAACATGATGCGAAAAAGAACTTGTGATTGTGATGAAGGAAATAATACAATCTGAATTATGTGTCTTAAAAACATTCTACAAATTTAAATTATAAAAATTATGCAAGTGAAAATCAAAATTTCTTTGTAAGGCTTGTCCAGCATTATTTCTGCAGAACATGAGAACCCACATTTTCTCATAAGATTGGAAAAATGCTAATACTTGTTTAGGGTAATTGCCTTGTTGGGAAATCGGTCCTCACAACTGTGGCAAAATGGGTCTGAGATCATGTTTCATGCTGTTTTTAACTCAACTGACATCTGACTTTAGTGTTGTTGGTCATATCTGCGGTATTTGAGTATGTGTATTTGAGGCAAAGCAGTTCCTTATTGCATACATGCAACCTGTGAAATGTTCTGATTTGATTTTCAGTCTCTCTATCTGTCTCCATGTCACCTTATAGGCAGGCAAATGAGGAGTACCAGGTATTGGCAAACTCATGGCGTTACTCATCTGCATTTTCCAACAAGCTCTTCTTCACAGTAGTGGACTATGATGAGGGAGCTGACGTTTTCCAACAGGTAACAAGGTGTTTAGTGTATCATCAGCACCAAAGCGACTGCAAGTTTCACTTGTTTGTGCTTTCTTTTTCCTCCTCCGTGCCTTCCTCATCCCTCTGCTTGCACATAACATCTCTGTAACATTGCTGGTCCCTCATCATCACCCAAGTCAAATCTGTTTTATTTTTTATGACAAGAGGAAAATGTATATGACAGCATTAAAAGACCACACACACACACACACACACACACACACAACACACACACACACACACACACACACACACACACACACACACACACACACAGGAAGATGCAGTGATGCACAACATCCTCCAATGACATAAAATACAAGGACACACAGACACAATCAGTTCCAAACATGTATATACATATTGTACCTGGACATATTTTGAAGTACACACAAACAAGAATGCAAACAAAGAGCAAATGAAATGCTTGTAAGTTCATCATCACATCTGAAGAAGGGCTGCAACTGTTGATTATTGGTTTTGTCTCCAAAATGATATAAGATGGTGAAAATTGCATCTCACAAGTTTCCAGAGTCCAAGGAAATGTCTTGTTTTGTTCAACTGACAAAACCCAAAAATATTCAGTTTACTGTCACAAAAGATAAAGAAAACCAACAAATATTCTGCAATGGATGGATTTTGGGCATGTTTGCTTAAAAAATGACTTCAACGATTAATCAAACGATCAGAATTATTGCCATGTCATTCTCTGGCTATTAACAATTCATCAACCATTTCAGCTCTAATCTAAAGTTCACCACAAATATTAGGTTTGCTCATGCATAAAGTAAAATTTAGTGGCAGCTCTACTGCGCACACACAGTCAATGAAAAAGTCAATTTGAGGTGATGTAGGTTCAGTTCAGTTCAGCGTGAACTGATGTGAAAACACACACGTCAGGCATTGGCTTCAACATAACCACAGGGTCCACTGACCTGTCAGTAAACGGTCCTTTAAAAAAGTGCATTGTATTTCATTTTAATCTGGCATCACAGTGTTATTCACTGTGCTAGATAAGTTTAAAACCCTTCAACTCAGGCGTCACCAGCAACTGGCTGCTGTCTGCAGTACCTGTACTTAGATACAGGAAAAAGATACCAATACGGAGGTTAATTCCCCGTTGTCCTTTTTCAATCTATGCTTTATACTCTTAGAACTTAAAATAGCTGTGCTTAGTTAGAAATAGCCTCGCTTTGCTTTTTTTCCCTTTATCTTGATTGATTTTAGACAGATTAATCCAGTGAAGATGACGTTAAAACACGCTCTTTAAGTCTTTAATATTNTTTTTTTTTTTTTTTTTTTTTTGCATCAAGCAGGTTAGCAACAGGTTAGCTGTGAAGGCACCCTTCGTCTTTGCAAGGCAAGTACTATGTCGACCATGTCAGAGTCTAAAAAGCAGCTAGGACCAGGGTCTTATGCATGCAAGTGGGTGTTAAAATGCCTTGCTTGGACGTGGTTAAGTTGTTGGCACCTGTGAGAGCAAACCTTCAACCATCGGACTACAATTTCTTCTTTCCTTGAATAACCTGTCAAGCAGCACTGGCAGATGTAGTCCAAGCATTCTGCTGACATCCTGTTGGTGGATCTGAATTTAAAAGGCTGCCTTTCAGAGAAGGTGAAGCAGAGCACTTACACTAAGTGCTAGCTTTCATGCACTCCAATGTGACTTAACTGCATGAATAAAGAACATTACAGAAAGGGAAAAATGAAACATAATTGAGAAAAAATAGTGAGATGAATAAACTTGTGGGATGGAACTCAAATGAAAGCTTGATAGGTCTGACTATTCAGTGACTATAATGTTGAGGAGTGGAACGTATAGATGGGGAATGTGGAGGATCTTGTACTGTCGTGCAATCATATCAACCATTAGCTCTTGCTTTGCTCTTCTGTTCCACATAATACCCAGCTTTACAGAGACAATAGTGGGACTGAGGTCACGAACTATGAGATGCAACATTTTTTTACATTGCTGCGCATTCGCTGTCACACTGATTGTTAGATTCACTGTGTCTTTAAATATTTTCTTTAGCTTCAATTAAAACATGAAAATGAATGAAGGTAGGCAGTGCTGCTTTTGAGAAATTATACAATCCCATTTTTAAATTAGGTCTATATGTAAAAATAAGGGAGAGATGCATCACGTCTCATTTTTTTTTATCACACACTCACACATGGCTGCAGGTCAGCGTGCAGACTCATCCATCCTGTGGCTGAGCTTTTTGAGTAAATCTCTCTTTCTTTCTCCCTGAATTATGCATTTTTAAGTTTTACTCCTGTAACACTAAGCAGCAGCAGATGGTAGACACATTTTCACAAGCGACATCATCAGTGCTGGTGGCACGTTTATCTTTTGGAATATTTTACCCTTGCATGTGTTAATAGCAAACACAGCATGTTGTCGGTTTGGTTTTGTGACCACACACAAAAACACACAGACTGATACCGATACCTTGACTATGATGCCGATGATACCAATTCGATACCACTTTTATCAAATCCATCTTAATAAAAAGAAAATTAAACTATACGTTCTACTTTAGGATTGCTGTTTACACCGGGGAGCAGGTGGAGAAACAGTTTTTTCTCTGAGCACCTCACTCAACTCAACTGGCCAAAAATGAAGAGACTGATGGAATATGTGAACAGTATTGGACTATATAAGAATATAAACAGCTGTCAAATGGAACATTAGTCACAAACAGTATGGCCTAATCTGAAGAAGAAGAAGAAGAAGAAGAAGAAGAAGAAGAAGAGACTGACTGTGTGGGTGACATTTGTGGTACTGGGAAATGGTGGCAGAGTGAGACCTCTCACAGTGCTAATGATCAGCTAGCCCGTGTCTGACAATCATCCACCACATGTGTCAACTTCAGGGTATTTCTCTCCTTTTACCCATTGGTTTATAAGCAACACCATGTTGCTATCAGAAAAACTCTCTGCCTTGGCACCAGGTTATCCATCCCGGTTGATGGCGAGGAGAATATGCACCGGGTTTCCATCCCAGTGGACGGTTTGGTGAACGGACTCACTGACGAGCAGGTTAGCTGCACTGGCTAGCTAGCAATCAGCACAAAGTTCACTCACTTATCTGTGCAGATGAGCAAGTGGTGGTAAACAAAAGAACAGTGAGACACACCACTGGCAGTGTTTAGCCTGCCTGCCTGTGTAATGTTTGACAGCCAATCACCAGGATTATTAGATCTTGGTACAAGCATTCTGCATGCTTATTGGCTCACTTGGATACCGAGCCCTGCACGCGTACACACACACACACACACACACACACACACACACACACACACACACACACACACACACACACACACACACACTGACAGGACAGAAAGAGAGAATGAGTGACAAACATGCTGAACTAACAATAGAAAGGTTTTCATGTAACAACATGGACTGTGGTTATTTAATTTGCTAAAATTCTACAACCATTCCTGAGGAGAACATTTTACAATTTTATTTGTGATCTTTTTTTTTCTCGATCATTTTTAAAATATTGTTCCAGCCTTCTTATTTATGAGGTTTTGAGAGTTTGCATTGTGCTGGAGCTTATCGCTGAAACACATTCCAGTCAGAGAATACTTTTGGGCTTTGAGGAGTCTTTCTTTTTTTGAAAACGGGAAGAAGACTTTCTGTATATATAACTTATTAAAAACAAATATTAAAATATCATGAAATGACCTTTAGAGTCGTAATGAACACTTCCAGGGTTCAATTTAAGTATAAGGACACGACCAGAGAACCTTTTTTTCCATCACTCCATTACTCCAAAGGTTGAATGGATTATTTTCTTATTTTTATGGAGTTATTATCAAGCAAAGGAAACATATTCTGTCGTTTCAAACTGGGAAAAGACAGAATGAAGGACATTTATTACAATATTCATTATACTGAGATAAGCAATAGTCAATATATTCATACATTTATACAATAGTACTGTAATATATACAGTAACTGAAAAATGGAAAAGTTATATGCTCTTCATCTCTCTCTCTCTCTCTCTCTCTCTCTCTCTCTCTCTCTCTCTCTCTCCAGATCCGTGTCTTCCGTCCTCCTAATTATTCAGGGACTATTGCTTTGGCTTTGTTAGTGTCTCTGGTTGGCGGGCTGCTGTATCTGAGGAGGAACAACTTGGAATTCATATACAACAAGACTGGATGGGCCATGGCTGCACTGGTATGACAGGCACACACACACACACACGCGCACACACACACACACACACACTCACACACACACACTGGGCTTTAAGTGGGAACCTTTTAATCCACTGTGAGAAGTTAAATACAAGCTCTGCCAAAAATAACCAGCCTCACAAGCCAGGGACATAAGTCAAATGAAACTGCGGTGGAAACAAGTTGAATAGAGTAATCACACATCATTAGTCTAATTTTCTGCCTGTTTTAACAAAACTTACATTTTTATTTCTGAGTCATGTGCTGACTTGGATTAAGTTCAGTTTATGATGAAATTAGTTGTTACCTTTCAAACTGTCACAGTTAAAAGTTTCCACACTAATGATGAATGATGTTTAATCCACATTCATTCTTGTCCCTCTCTCTCTCTCTCTCTCTCTCTCTCTCTCTCTCAAAGTGTGTAGTTTTTGCAATGACATCTGGTCAGATGTGGAATCACATCAGAGGTCCTCCCTACGCCCACAAAAACCCCCAGAACGGACAAGTGGTATGGATCACATATTACCCCCTCTCTTGATATATCCATGCTTTCAATCCTTCCGCTTTTGTTCTTTCATCAAACCTTCCATGTCTTTCTTCTTTCTTTCTTCCTTGCTTTCTGTTATTCTGTGTTTTTGGCAGAAACAGTATTTAAGGGTAAGATAAATCGGTTGTTCAGTGTGGTGAGTGAGGCAGTATTAGATCATTGATAGGAACATCTGTAAGTCTGTTTCCTCCAAGTAAGATGCACCAGTCTGTGCCATTACCACCTGCTAGCAGGTCAGCACTGAGACAGCGTGTGTGTTGCTGGACAGCTGGGAGCACTGATTGTACGGCAGTATCACTGTTCTTTTAGTCATCTATTTATCTGCCTCACCTCCTCTGTTTTATACAGTTTCTCTGTGTTTTTGGACAGTTGCCACTTATTACCAATATGTGTGCAAAGACAGCCACACAGAAAGCATTGGCAGATATAGTTTTGCTGTTCATCATTTTAAGTTTGTTCACCCAAGTGTGAAATTAAAATAAAAATATGACACAAACTGAGAAAATGAAGAAGGATAAAGAGAAGGGGATGGGACGGGTGAGGCAGGGAGGGAGATTTACCTTCACTATGTGTCGACGGTGTTATGTTGGCTGATGTGCGCCATGAGTGCAATTGCGCACACACACACACACACACACACACACACACACACACACACACACACACAGACAGTTTTACAGGGAGTGCTGCATGGTGACGCAGAGCTTACAAAGTGGTGCGGTTGTAATAGGAAAAGTCAATTCAGCTCATACAGAGACTGAAAAGGATTGGTATTCCCTGTAGCCAGCACTCCGAGAGGCTACACACAAATGCACAAAAGAAGAGAGAAGTGTACAAACACACTCTCATAAAGTCAAAAGAAACAAAACGGTATGACCCCTCTCTCGCTTGTTCTGTGTGAAAGGCACTCCGTCAGGCTCTGTTGGCTCTCTGTCATTTTTCAGTGTGTTTACAGCAAATTAGTTTAACCCTCATTCTATGTAGCTCTCGACTGTAGTTCCCAGCCTTCACCCCTTCTTTCTCTTTTCCTATTTCCATCTCCCCACCTCCCCAGCTCTGCCACCTACTTGCATCTGTACCACTTTAATCCTGCCAGGACAAGAATCGACCGACAGAGATGCTGCTGTTGTTTGAGGTTAAAATTACAACTGCTTCAGTCCTAATTGATTTAAAAAGTGCATGGCACTGCACTCATGACAGGAGGCTGAAGATGGGCTCTCAGCTACTTTGAAGCATTCCTACCTGCCTGTTGCTTCTGTCCTATCTTCCTCTCCTGTAGGAGTTGAGCAGAGCAATGAGGGCAGCATTAAGGCTAAGTGTTGAAACAACATTTTAGATAGCCAGAGATTAACTATCAGGAGCAGTAGCCACAGGCATCTGATTCAAATGCAAAGGTGAGCAGGTCATAAAAGATTTATTACTGAGCAAACAGAAGACAAATCATACCAACTAGGGGAAAGAAAGGCTGAAGTGCTGGTGGGATTGTATGCCCTGTTGAAGTTGGGAAACTACTAGTTTATGCAGAAAGTTAAGGTATCATAGTTTGGGATTTTAGCAAACTTTAAATGCAGTTACTGAAAGAAGTGATAATATCAAGTGAAAGTGTCCAAGGTATCAGCACGATTTGTCGCATTAATTCTCCTTTTATCCTTGTAAAAGAAACACTTCTGAGCTGAATGCTGTAATCTCAATGAAAGGGGATTTGTTTGCTTAGTGACGAGCTGCAGACTTACTTGCATGCACCTTGGAAGTACTTTCCAGAAATCCCGCGACTGATGGTATCCATGCTGACTATCCATTGTCAGAATAACAAAAGATAACTTCAGTACCAATCAGGTGCCTACATATTATAAAACCACATCACTTTAAATTCTTAAAGTTGTATTGCCTTTCATATACTGTATATGTTATGTTTATTTGAATGTTTTGTCCTGAGGCAGGACATGCAAGTGGGAGAGGTATACCTGTATGGTCAAATGTAATCCAACATAACTGTTTTCCCATAAAGTCTACTTTTATGTCGCTCTAATATTCGGTTTGTGTTGACACTGTCAATGAGGTGTTAATGAAATTATATGTTGTATTTGGCACTGAGGTCATACAGTCGTTAGCAATATGCATTAAATTCAGAGGTGTTTCTAATTCTCTGCCCCCCTCATGTATGTAACACTTTTGGGATAGTATCTCTGAAACCTGTACCCAACACATACCTACCTGTACATAAACCCTAGATCTGTTTTGCATGTCCACCACAGACAGTACTCTTAAATGTAGGCAGGTTTGTTACTGGGGCTTCAGGGCGAGCCCCTTTCATTTTTCCAGCAGTTTGGAAACAACAGATGAGCCTTTTCTTGGTCTTGAGAAGCTGCAGCGTCTATTACCTGACACACTGTAGCTTATACTGTACATTTAGTGCCACACTGACAACTTCCTGCTAACCTTTTCTTTTGCTCCGCTCGAATTCGCTCTCACTTTTCTGCCACTTGCGCTCTCTCACTCGCTCAACCACATGCCCGCTATGCGCACAGATCACATGTGGATAGCTTGTTGAGCTACATTACTCAAGAACAGGAAACAGTGAAGGACATCAAATGTTTTCTTTTCTTTTCTCTTGGTATGTAGTTGTTTATTACAACAAACAGACAAATGTCATTTGATAAAAGGCTGCAGGCAGCAAATCAAAAGACTGCTGGAGAAAGCAGAGAGAGTTCAGAAATCCTACCTATCCTATCAGCGCACAGATGATCACACGACTCTGGTTTTCAATCAACAAGCTGCAGTGTTTCTAACTCCACAAGTTAAGAACCAGCTCAGTGTGCCACATACCTCAACAGGAGGGTAACAGAAAAATGGCATTGATTTAAGTGATTCCATCGGTACCGTCCTGAACTGGATTGCTTGGTGGAAACATGGCTTATTTGAACCTATTTACATGAATCTGTTGAGGCCTGGCTCTCTTTTGCTGTCCTTCCTCTTAAGCCCTCTATACTCCTAGCATCCTAGGTCTCATAGCCTAGCGCTAATCCTTTGTCGTCTTCTTTCCATTTCCTCTTCCAGCAGGAGCTCATTGACCTACATGCTTTAACCCAACCATTTTCTCGAGCTTCCTGGCCAGATTGCTGTTTTGTAGCCACTCAACCAAAATAGCAGCAGGCATAGCTACATTAGATCCTGTGTGAATGGCCCTTATTTCTTTCTTATTTCCTTCCTTCGCTTACCCTCATCCACAGCCCTGTGCTCTCTTTAAATCCCTCTTTTCCTCTCTTCGTTCTCCGACAGTGAATAGTTTGAACTGGGCAGACAATATTGAATAGATACCTGTCTTATCTTTCCTGTTCTACTTTCCTCCTCTTTACTTCTTCCTCTCACTTCTCTCTCTAACCCCCCCACCCCACCCCCCAACCAGACAGTGTAATTCCTTTAAAACGATGAGCGAGCAAGGCCAGGTAGACTATATTGAAAGGATTTGTCAACTGACGAATGGCACAGCCAAGCAGATGAAATTGTAGTGAGCGTCTCACTGTGCAGCCAAGAAAATACTGCTAGCTGATTTTTGCTCTGACACACACACACACACACACACACAAAATGGGAGAGCAGGGTGTGGGGCTGCGAGAGATGCATTAAGAGCTGCCTGAATGAAACACAGTGGAAATATTATTTTACCTTTTTAAAAAATCTCAGGCAAACATTATGTCAACAGTTTGCTTTCAGGTGTTGGTGGATGCATTATTCTGTTGTAGTTCAAGCATGACAAATATGGTACATTTGAAAGATAAACATATATATTGGTTTTCTACCCAAGTATCTAGACATGACTGTGTGCTCTCACACCAGCTGCAAGTTTAGAGGAGCTGCTCAACATAGCTTCCATGATGATGAAGGAAATAATATGAAATAGTGTATTTCTTCTCTTTAAATGGTCTAAAACTGACTATAAACTAGGCCTTATGGAAAAGCGTCCAGTGGTGAGAAGGAGGCTGCATATTATCCTGACATACATTTATTCAGACTTTACACGGCTGTTATGCTGCCTGGAGGCCTTTTGCATGTAAACCCAGTGTTTTCTTATTTTGTTGACACAGAATCTCTGTGTCCTCTCTGTGCACAGAACAGCAAATAACCCACTAACAACCTGTGGAGGTAAGCAGATGAAGACCGATTTGCAGATAATGTGGTGACAGGTGCTGATTCTGAGGACAGACAGGACATTTATCTGAAACATGATGCATCATTAGTAACATACTGAATAAAACAGCAGAGTGAGTGGTAATCATCCTGCACGTGTTATGTTTTCAGCAGCAGGACACGGATAATACAGTTTATTTGGCTGTAATATTATTTCCGCATAAGCTTCAAATTGAACTGCGATACACGCACTCAAAATACTACAAACACTGTCATGTACAGGAAAAAAAACTGAACAACATGCAGCTTTTTCATTATAAAGCTTTAAACTAAATGTATTGAATATTGTCTTGAACACATTGTAACATGTTAGGATATTAACAAACTGGCACAAGGGTATCTCAGAGAAGCAAAGGGTACCTTTATGAAGTATTTCAGCCATTGTTTCTCTCTTGGCTTTCACTATGACCAACCACTCTCTTATTTCCACGCTATTGGCTGATGACATTTCCATATTTCCAGCTGATTTCACATGATTGGTTGATGGCTTTTGGCAGCTGCTGGCAGGAAGCCTCTCTACATTACTGCTAACCTTTCATATTTTAAAGAAACACTGCTGTCACTTTTATTGGCTCTTTGCAAATAGTTGACTTTTGGCTTGCAGAGGTGTGTGTGTGTGCCTGTATGTGCGCGTGCGTGCATGCACGTGGGTGTGTGTGCTTCTGATTAATTGAGGGAATACCTGTGTATTTATCTGTGTGTTCTGAGCCGATATGGAGCGAGTGTAGTGAGCAGTGTAGTGAAGCAGTGAAATAAATGGTCCTTTAGGCTGGATATTTGTTCAGAGCAGGAGACACTGACCATCTCTCTCTGGCTCCTCACTTAGACGCACACACTCACAGACGCTCACAGCTACATACAAAGTGATTAGAGCCATTGTATTTAGCAGAAAACTGTAATTAAGAGCCATATATTAAAGACATATATCCTGGAGGTGAGAGAGAAAGAAGGAGAAAGGGAGAGGAGATCAGTGTGCAGAAAATAAACCGTAGAGGAAGTAAGTGCAAACCATGTGCCAGAATAAAGATATATTTATTTATTGAGTCCATTGAATTTATTTATTTGATTTATTTTAGTTTATTTCTTTCGCATTTTTCAACATCGAATTTATATAAAGTGAATGCTTTTTCTCTGATGTGATCTGAGAGGTCTGGGTGGTTCACGCTGGAGCAGCAGATCAGAAATGTGTTTTGGCCCCAAACCATTTAGCGTTTTGTAAAAACAACAGTCATATTTTAAAATCAATTCTTTGATGTACACAGAACCTTTTTTTTTTTTTTTTTTTTTTTTTTAGAAAGAGAGAGAGGTCTGCAAAGACAGCATTGCAGTCATGGAGACTACTCATAGCATAAATCCTTTAATTCTTAATTCTTAGAATCAGTTCTTCTTACATTTATATTCTCCAGGTGACAGCCAGCTGATTTTGTTTTGTCTTTATGCGAATGTTAAATTGGAGACGTGAGTCCACGACTACTAAGATTAAGATTTGTGGCCTTTAATGTCTGAACACTTTGAAATTGATGGTTTTAAATTATTTCTGTTTTTGGTTGAACTGGAGGAAGTTGTGCCATGTCCAGTCATTGATTTGTTGAACGCACCTACTCAGTGCTTGTATGGGACCACAGTCACCTGGTGATATTGTATGAATCTATGTTGTCTAATTGTGCCACTTCCACTGGAATTAATGGATATCTGGAAAATTCTCATGTTTTAAATGCAGAAGTAATAGAGCCTTTAGACTGTTGGACTTCCTCTGTTACACACCCAAATCTAGACAATGCCCTGTACGACTTCAGCTATTGGTCACTGAGAAGGTAAATTGGTGCAATTGGGGTTTAACTGCCTTGCTCTTGGGCACCTCTGCCTTTTTTTTTTTTTTTCTCCCCACAGCCCAGATTTATTTGAACAGTCTGTTGATTGAGCCAGCCCTTCTTCAAGTCTTTTTCTTCTTCTTCTTCTTCTTCTTTTTTCCATCTCATTGCTGCCAGCTAAAATCCACCATATGTCCCTGAAAAAGAAAACAAATAAAACTTAGTCTTTTGAGAAAATGAGAAGTCACCTCATTTTATTGATTGACACGTTTTCAAAAAAAGAGAATAGGTTTTAAATGGCTTTAATCGACTCTTGGGTAATTAAACCGAACCCTCCATGGACTGCGTAAACATTGAACTGCATAAACATTGAGTAGATAATGAGATTTTAAAGCATCACCTGAATCCCTACAATAGACTGCCATATTTGTTCAAATGAAGGGTTCACTGAACCTACCCATAGTCCCTCTGCTGTTCGAGAGAAATCACCCTCCATATGCTCTATGATAGTTAAATCATTGATGTGTTGCAGCATATTTTTCTCTTAACTGAGAAATATTTAAATTCTAATCTTGCAGCTCTCAATCAAAAATATTGTCTTGCTTTTTTGCCTCCTCTGCCTCTCTGTTAACTCTTTCAACACTTTCAGTTGTCTTGAGCTGTACAGTGCCTCAATACTAGTTGTTTATAGTTCACATGTCTGATTAAATCCACCTGTATCATCAGGCAACCAGTCATCCTCTCCCTCGGTTTCCTCTTTCACGCCCGTGCTCTCATTTATGTCGTCGGCATTTAGCTGACACTCTTACCCAGATTACCCCACAAGGTTCGCTTCCTAGATTGCTTATCATTATACCCATTCGCAATAACGTAAACAGTCAAACCTATTCTTTTTCGATATAAATGAAGCACATATTTCCACTCCATCTCACTTCCTCTCTGTTACTTACTCATTCTCCTCTCTGTTCTTTCTGCTTTGTTGACTTTCCATTTATCCCCCTTCCTGTCTGAGTGCCTCCTGACCTTTACCAAATAAAACACACACAAACACACATTCACACACACTATATTCAAATACATGATGCAGGGTGGAAAAGGATGAATGTAACTATTTGTAAAGGTTATCAGGCTCGCAGCTGTTAACAGCCAACACTACAATGGTTTGGTTTTGGAGTGAGAATCATCAAGAGAAGGGGGGGACAAAGTACGCTCATCGCTCATATACTTTGTGTTATCACATGACTTTTCATTGATTCCAGCTATGGCATTGTTCTTGCCATGTATGTTTTCTATGACACACTACGATGTGGCACATCCAGGAAATCAGTAACAGCCACTTGACAAAGCCCGTTCTCAACCTCATTTTAATACAGTGATAAACACGGGAGACGCCTGTGGCCTTCCTTCATGCTTATTATACCTCCATTGGTGTAGACACTTAATTTGCTTCAGAGTCTGACAAATGGCCTGTTTTGTGCAGTTCTTATATAAACAAGGCTTTTTAATGTCAATGTATTCAAATGAGTGCATGAACACAGACACTAACTGTGCTCTTCACATCTCCATTCTTATGTTAGAAAGAATGGAAGCACGTATATTCCTGAGATCTTGATCCTAAGAGCGTGCTAATAGAAAAAATGCTGCAGTAAATTATCCTTAGGGGAGGTGTTTGGTAAAGGTCTAGATATATTTCGAGTTCTGTCTAATATTTAGATACTTAATTGAGTTAACCTTTTACCATCTATTTTCTTGAGATCCTCTGGAGGAATAATCGCACCATTGAATTTGTATTTTTCATGCAAGTTATTCTGTGCATTTTAAATATGTATTATACCCGAGGATGTGGGAAATAAAACCATGGCAAGAATACTAATTGTTTTCAGAATTGTCATCCCACACTAAAATATCACAGCTTTTAAGAAAACTGTTTGCACAACGATCTATGCTCTAAAACTCATCGCATAATGGTTCATGTTATCCTCAACGGGTTAGTAGCGTCTCTAAACTACTATGGACTATGGAGGAGAATTTTCTTTTATTTGTCTGTATGTTTTGACCACATTCAAAGCAAACTTGTCACAATGAATCCTTCAGATTAATTGGCGCAGTGTTGTACAAGACAGCTCCACTGCATGAACCTGCCTCGATTTATGAAGGTGAGCCATGATAAGGCTTTTTAAAAGGGCAAAGAAAACATGTGTCCGATAATCAAAGAGTATCTTTTGGTGTCATGTGTCATCATCAGGATGAACATGGTCACAGTTTCATTTTGAGCCTATCCCACATGCACTGTCCTGCTGCCATCAATAGTCACAAGTGCTCCAAAGGTGTTAAAATGCACAGCCGAAAGTAGTCCCAACATAAGCAATGTTTACTTTAACAGCCATTTTCTACAAACTACAGTAACCAGCTCTTTTGGGAGACTGCTTTATTAAAAATTAACTATACATATATGTCTGTGACCCTTTTTCAAAGATTTCTGTCTTTATGTGGATCCAATGTGCTTTCTAGCTGCAATTGAGAGGACAAAGTCCTTTCATGGGAAGTGTTGACCGTAACAAAACCATGGAATATTTCCAGCCTTATCCTCTGACAATAATTTGGTTTATAGCACTTTATCCATTCCCTGGTAGAACTGTTCAGACAGCAGAAAAATAGATTCAGCTGAAATATCAATAAAGAAACATCACAACTTACCACTATATGACACAACAGATACAACTGTTCTTACAGATTTGTTTTTAAGACATCTATTCTTGCGGTTTTCCAGTAAATGTTGTAAAGAACGAAGAATCTTTAGATGGCTCTAGTGGCTTTAGATGGCTTTAAACAGGTGCTTGCTTGTGTCCTTGTCAGGTTGTTGGACATTCTGGCACAGTTTTGACGCTAATGAAACTTAGATTGATTCAAGCATTTACAGGGTCGATTCCACCACTTACAGCTAGGGGAAAGATGTACGCTTTAGCCAAACACAGCTGTCAGTTCGATTTTTCAGGGCTCTCTTTTGATTCTCTGGGTTAAAGGTGGTGTTGAAGTGACGTTCTCTTATGTTTTCAATGTCAAAGTGCTGTAGTGGTGATTAATTGGCAGCAAAAGCAGTGGAAGCTATCTTCATCTATATGTTCTATACATACACATTCATTTGTCTCAGTCCATTGTCATGTAAATATATGTAAAACAGGCCCTTTTTGCATAATATTTGGCTGTATTCGACATCAGACCACACTTCCAGGACTGCATGGCCTTATTCGCAAGTGTGTAATTTGGTCTCTGCTCTGTTGGTATCCTGTGTGTTTGATTATCTAACATAGAGAGGAGTTATGGAGTGTGACTCTTGAGTTTGCGCTTCCATTTATCTCCATGTTAGCTCAGTGTGCTGTGGCTGCTTTTACTTCCAGACCACCGTGATGTCTTATGTCTTTCTAATGAACACACACACACAAATCCACAAATTCTTTCATGACAGTCTCATTGACAAATATACATTTACTGACAGGTTTCCAGCATACACATGCGAAGCGACATGCAGTGAAACACACACACTCTCAGCTCTGCACATTAATGAATGGAACTCCTGCATTCTAATCCATCAGATTAATTGGAAGTGCCTGGCGATGGATTGGGGAATTTTTCATCCCCCAAGCACTGCTCTTGCTCATAGCCTGGATTTGCAGTTTCTGTTCATGTTGAGGAGGAGAATTCTGCTCTCAGATGCTGATGTGCTTGTCTCACCTGTCTGATGTTTTTGTTAGCTTTTCAGGCCTTATTAGTGTTTTGTAATTTCTTATTTCATCTCCCCAATTTGCTTTAACGCGCCTCATCTACTTGTAGTGTAGTGTACTTGATTTAGCGATCATTTCCCGAGTGACAGTTGAGCAATCTCCTGAAAGGAGCACTAAGCTTGTCTCATTCAATTAAGGTTAGCTTATAGGCTAGTTAGTTAGCCTTTTGCAATGTGGCACAGCTGTGCCATTTTCTCAATGTACCCTTTTCTTCATACAGTTATGACCTTGAATCTGGGATGAAATCAGGGATAAATCTGACTGATCCCAGTCCAGATGTTCAACACTTTTTAACATCTCATCCCATCTTGAGTCCAGTTTCCTTGTTTCAGAATATTGACACACAAAATCTCTACAATAAGTTTGTGTGTGTTTACACCAGTGTGTTGCCATACATCAGTAGTTTACTACACAAACTTGCCATACAGTACATAAGGCGCACCTTGCTAAATTGAGTGCAGTTCAACTCTGTGGTTATTGCGTTCCACAGTATCAAGGTTGTATTTTTGTTTTTTATGAATGGCTGTAGTTTGTGGTGCTGCTGACTTGTACTGCATTATGCGGTTTCTAAGATTTTGTCGACCCCGTAAAGTTTCAGAAAGGCAGGATTGATTTTAGAGCTGTTGTATTTGAGTGCACTAGATGTAGCTCAGTGTACCTTATGAACTCGTAACTCTGTGAATGTACAGGCTTAGATAAAGGCTCTCATTTTAAATTATTGGTGGACCGGAGTGTAAAGGAGGATCTGCAAAACACCTGTCAAGTGACAAGGCAATCCTAATGCAGAACTACACCTCATTTTAGACAGTACCATAGTGCAGTGCTAGTTAATCAGCACCCAGTTCATTCCTATAAATTTCATGTGTGTGCTTGTGCAAAGCCAAATGTCATAAAGGATGTTGTGCCAGCAAGTTAAAACACAAGGTACTTCTTGGCTTGTGTGTTTGTGTTTTTCTCAAATTAATTTACTACTACTACTACTACGACTACTACTACTACTAACAATAATAATAATAATAATAATAATAGTAATTACTTTAAAGAAATCTGTCACCAACTTCCAAATACAACTTATTTCTTTGCGGTAATAATCAGCTAATAGAGAGCAACAGGTTTGTGTATCTGTTTCAGCCTTGAGCCTTTGTCATCTTTATGTCTGCTTTCAAGTGCAAGAAATCGTCATTTCTCTCCACTGAAGCAAGAAAAAGCTGCCCACCCTTTACTCCTCCTCCTTTGTCACCCTGCATTCATCTTTCCATCCTTATTCCAGTCTGATAGGGAAAGAAACGAAGACTGGTGCAGTCAAGTGGAAAAACAGACCCTGGATGTGCCGTAAACGTAGAACCAATAATCTGCAGGGATTCAACAAAGAGAAACACACTGAAATACTTACTTCCTCTCTCTGTCCTTCTATTTGTCTCGTTTCCACAAGACTTCTACTTTGTCTTCCTTTGTCTGTCTCTCTGCTTCTCTCACATCACACGCAGACAGATGCCAGTCAAATTAGAACTCTGACATCTTATCAGAGAAGCTCGCCTGCACCGAGGCATTGCGCTGTGTGGGAGACATTCTTCAATGGTTGAGACAAAGGGTACCAACTTTACAGACGGTGATCCATACAGAGAAGACTGACACGTTGAAGGGATATGTCACACTGGTTGGCTCGTTAGAACCCACCGAAACAAGTTCCGCTGAAAAGTAAAACACAGATATTAAAAATGATTTTATTTTATTTTGATATTTTTAGAATTCTGATCTCTTCTAATTTTGTTCTTCATGTTGGTCTTATGACAGTGATTTTCAGTTTCCACTTTCTGTCACTGTTTGATACATCGTGGTGAAATGAAGAAATGTCACTGCTAAGCTGAAAAAAAAAAAAAAACATTCACCACTACACTCAGGGGGCATAATTATGGCTTTAAAATAACACTGATAACCTTGTCTAAACATTGTTTTTTTCTTTTTTCAATGCTCATAAATATATTCATCACTAGCATCTCGTAGTGACGGGCTTGTCTGAGAGTTGCTAGCATCCAGTTTATCTTGGATCCTTATCAGTGAAATCTCAGAAGAGTGTGTGCTGGACTGGAGCTGTATCATCAGCTCCTGCCAAAAGATATCAAGAGGTTTAGGAGCTCAAAAGTCAGTGCATCAAGGGATTTATTTATTCTACGTCAATGATTCAGGTTGCACCATTTTTTTCTTGTTTGACTGTCATGACTGGTCAAATTGTTTTAGCTCGAGGGGATTTAATTAATATGTGAGGCAGTCAAGGTGGATGTGACAGTTACAAAGATATTAGTCGAGACAATATTAGGACCTATAGTAGGTGGTAGTTTGGTGCAACAGAGCGTGACACTGGACAAAGACAGATAATATTGTAATTTCTGTTTGATAACATAATTTCATTAGTTCCCCTGTGGAGGGAGGCAGAGTGTCTGTACATGACTCGTACAGCAGGTCTGGATCACTTGTGGATTTCATTCATACCGAGGAGAAAATACATTCTCTTATATGTATGTGCCTTTGAAGACTGAAATCATCATATCATATCAATAAGGGTTGCGCCACTCTCCTGTCCTCTTCTCGCTTCTCTGTCATCTGTCGTCAGATTGACTCATATTATGGCAGAGCCGCACTGTTGAGGATTGGCACCCAGTCAGAAATGACAGAAGACAACCTGTGACCACGACATGACTGACTTCGCATTCAAGAACACGAATCTCTAAATTGATAGAAATCTGGATAAATTATCTTCTGCATCATCCTTTTGCTGGTTTTGAAATCATTGTTTGACTGACTCTGTGCACTAGTTTGGTTCTCTGAAAGATCTGGAAGCAGCATTAAAGCAGGAAATGTGCATTGAAGCGGCTTGTTAAACAGTGGGAGTCTCTGTAGAGGATGGGGTGTGAATGTGAGTGTTCCTGTAGAGTTAGATTGACCTCCTCGCCCACTCAGTGAAAAGGTCGCACCTATATACACCAACGCACCACATGAGAGAAATCTGTATGACTCCCAATACACACACACAAGCATGCACTCTTAATCTGATCTGCACACAGACACGGAAATGACATCCCTGGTCATATACTTGACAAAGCCATATGTTTGCATTTGCATCAAGCTCCCACAAGCAATTTGCTGCTGTCTCCTGCATAATAAGATCTGCTGTATCCCTAAAGAACAAAGTACTGTGTTCTGCATTTCCTGCGTCCATCATGATAAAGCAAACCAAGTCCAGGCCGGCTTATATCAGGGACAATTATTGTTCTTGATAAAGGGAAGTGTAGCATCATTTTAGGTTCATAATCCATTGGAAGTTTCTTTCTTGGGATTGTACCAGACATTAACTCTCTGTAATATTACGTACTGTAAAAACATATGTCACAAAAGGTTACAACCTCTGGATTAAAGATTGCCCGGATCCCTCTCGTGATTCAGTTTCCAACTGATTTTGTTTGATAGGGCCCACTGTTCAGCCCTGTTTGTCACTGTTCACACTGCAGCCCTCTATGTCCTTACTGTATTTTTCAATGTTTCTTAAACTTTAAGGTTTCGCTGATGTTACCTCATGTGACCAATGGTAAACTAATATGTCTGTCTGCCTCTCTCTTTCTCTTTCTCTCCACAGAGTTATATTCATGGCAGCAGTCAGGCTCAGTTTGTGGCTGAGTCTCACATCATCCTTCTTCTGAGTATCCTTTCACTAACATGTTTCTAACTCTATGTTTCACGGCATAAATTGAAACCAAGTGCTGCGCAATGCAACTTATCCAGAGCCACTGAACTCTGCAAAATGTTGCAGCTTATCACGTTGACAAATGCTATTAATTCTCCAGGTGCTTTCACAAAAGCAACCTTTAAAACAACAATTTTATACTTGTAGTACAATGATTTATACACATTTTACGCAACATTTCCAAAAACATTGGGACGCTGTGTTAATTGACAACGGTTTTAGGACGTGTTTCTGAGCCTGTGTTGTAATGTCCTTTCTATCCTTTTTTATTCTTTCTACAATCATGTGTTTCACAAAGTGGTGAAACTCACACCATCTTTGCTTGTGACTGAGCCTTTCAAGGATGCCCCTTTCATATCCAATCATGATAGTATCACCTGCTCCAAACAGGTGTTTTTTGAATATTGCACTACTTTCCCAGTCTTTTGTTACTCCTGTCCCAGCTTCTTTAAAACATGTTGCTGGAATCAAATTCAGAACAAGAATATATATTTCCAGAAATCAGTGACATTGATGAGGTAAAATATTGGATATTTCGTCTTTGCACTGTTTTGTAGTGTTTGAGCATATGACAAAAAGGATTAGCACATTGTCACATTGTGTTTTATTTATTTATACACCGCATCCCAACTTCTTTGGAATCAGGGTTGTATGCCTGAATTTGCCATCCAATTTTGCTGTCTGGGCTTTGTCATCTGTGTCCATTGTCCATAGGGAAACTGCCTGCTGGACTGAACAAACAGACAATACAAAGACCAGAGAATGTCCTCTTTTAACTTCACCGCCTTGCCTGATTTGTTCCAAATTCACCCCCTGATGACAGATTGTGTGTGTGTGTGTGTGTGTGTGTGTGTGTGTGTGTGTGTGTGTGTGTGTGTGTGTGTGTGTGTGTGTCTGCGTGTGCCTGTGCGTGTTTGTACATAGATTTCCTGTTTGTGTTTTTCAGCATCTGTGTCTGCTTGCACGTGTACTTGTACTGCTGCTTTTATATGTGTGTGGGTAATGAATACCGTTCATTCGTAGCTGTTGTGTTTGTCCCCCATGGGAAATAGCAGGTCCAAGGTCGCACCTGCTGCAGAGCAACATTTGTTTGTCCATGCTCACACAGTTTATTTTTTTATTTTCTGCCCCTCTGATTACATCTAAATGAAACACACATACACACCTGCTGAAATGCTATCACACCTTGTTGTCTGTGCAGGTGGTGTAAACACATTTTATGACTGTCACAGATGCAGTTTCTCTATGGGTTTAACCTTGTTTAATTCCTCGCACGCACGCACACTCATGCCCTGGTACCATGTGCAGTTGCATAAGCATAGATTGTGGTGGAAATTCTCAGTCTTCTGAGCTGAAGGAAGGAGTTCACCAGGAGACTTCAGATGTCTTAAGCAGAAGTATTAATTGCAGGCTTGATGCATCAAGAAGTAACACAATGTCCACAAGTGACCAAGGTAGTGTCACACCAAATCCTCAAGATGTCCCCTCTAATGGGGTGTATTAATACTCCCAGTGTCACATGTTTTTCCTTCTACTCCTTGAATTATTCCCTACACTAGATATTCTATTCCTATCTTCTACATTTGTGTCACTATTGGATAGTCAAAACTAAACAGTACCTCCTGCTGTACCTACATATGCCCTGACCTCCAACCCTCTAACCGTGGACACTTTGACCTACTTCCTTATTATAAATGTGAATACTTGAGCAATCCTCCTTGAATGGTCCTCTCTATGTGTGTACAGTTTATCTATAAGATTTTGGTTACTACAGTAACTGAGACAAGGTCAGACTTCCTATCTGCTGTCTGCTAGAATGGTCTCGAAATATTATGTTAATGTGTGGCTGTCTGAGGTCTCTGTGTTGGCCAACCTTGAGACATTTGGACTCCTAACTGTACAGAAGGTCTGTGATAGAAAATTCCTTCACATAAATTACCTTCATGATAGGATGAAATAGAAACACAGATATATGCACTGAATCTCATGATAGTGACAGTGTTGGTGTAGGATGCCTGCAGGCCCAGGAAAAAGTTTGTTTTTATAGTCATAATTCAATGCATTTGCACCACCTTATTCATACACTGATAGGTCTCCAGTTATTATCAGAAAAAAAGAATCTGTAATCATAAGCCTTGTGAAGCTGTGCTTTGCAGTGGTTTTACATTAGCTCAAGAGTTGAATGCAGCACTGCTTGCTTCTATAAAATAGATGTTTATAATATTGTATGAACTCTTCACAGTTTCATGTTTAGGTCTTTGTTCCAACAAGTCAGCTAATTTATCACTTAATTTAGCTCAATTCAAAATAGCTAAGTAACACAAGTACTTAGTACCACTGTAGTGGAACCAGTTTGATGTCTCAATTGACTTTACTGGCCCACGTCAGCAGTGCTTCCCCACCCACTCCAAGCTCTCCACAAAAACAAGGGCAGGCTCTCCCAAATGTTACAGTTTAAAGAAAATATGAGAAATCCTAGCAGACGAAGGTCAAAACAAGATATCCACTTCTCCATGGTCAGCTGCAGCTGCAATTGTTGCTTCCGCCTGAGAACAGATATTACAAAAATGTATTTGCTGGTAGCAGATGAGTCAAAATTGGGAGATCACAACAGATCTCACTGACACACAGTCACAGAGACTCTGTCACAGACTCTTGGCTGATTGGCAGCACGTCCTCCTTGACAAGGTTCAGAATTGGTTCATTCAGGATTTTTTTTTCCTTCATAATTTATTGTTATTGTAATGCATCACAATTTAAACTACATGAGAGCATCATTTGCATAAGTAAGGGCCATGACTGTGACATGCATAGTCTGCCCCTTTGTCAGTCGGTCATGTTTGCGGAGCTAGCTTGTCATTACTGTATTGTGTGAACTTTTTTCAAAAAAAAAACCTTGAATCCATCCATGAGGACTCCATCACGTGGTTTTCCTTCCAAGGTTAAGGCTACACCACCCATTTAATTAAAATGGGATTAATTAGGTTTACAGAAGAAATGTGTTAGTTTTGGGTTGCCATCTGTTGCCATGCCACCACTTGCCCTTTCTCAGAAAATTCATTCAAAAACAGTTTTTCCCCATTTTATCGTACTTAAGAAAATGGAGAGTGACCCATCGGCAAAGTTCTCCAGGTTTTATGTGCTGTGCTGTTACAGTACATGTGACCCGTGTTCCTGCTAATCTGCTCCAGTGCTTTTGTGCACACGTGTTCACTGATCTGTAAGTGCATATGCGTGTCCAGCAGTTCTTCCTGGGGCAATGTAAACTCCCAGCCTCCACCTCTGCTCTGTACCAGTGTGTTGTTTCCTTGACAACCTTGTCCCAGATGCTGCAATCACCATGGGGATGGTGCTGCTAAATGAGGCTGCCACCTCCAAGGGAGACGTTGGCAAGAGGAGAAGTAAGTAGACAAAATTGTTATCTTTTTTTTTTTTTTAATTGCCCTTTTTCTTTCCTTTTACAAGCCTCAGTTGCTCAGTTTTGAAGCGTTCTGAGTGAAGCAGTTAAATAAGGTTAAGTAAGGTCTAAGGCTGTGTTGAAGCTGAATGGTATGTTTGTTCGAGCCACCTCGCAACTACCAGTAGACTCCAGGTGGGTTATTTATCCTTGCAACATTCAGTGTGTACACATCAAAATGTATGTTTCCAGAGGTAGCAGCACTGGTGCTGCAGAGGTGAAAACTCTTGTGGAACAAACACGTTCTGTGATCCTTTAACTCTTGCAGGTGTACTTATGACTAAGGAAAGCACAGCAAAGTTACACATTCACAAATAGACATTGTTCAGCTATAAATGTGCTAATTAAAATTTTCTGTTGTCGAAAGCAGGTCACAAGTGCAGGTATTAGCAATAATTTCTCCTCTCTGCTGTTTACACTTCAGCCCCCTAGATCTCTTCAAAAATGGCATCATCATGACTGCAACATTAACAGCAGGAAAATCGTTTTTCTGCTCAGGAGCTTATCTGTCACACTTAGCCAGAGTGCTCCTCCCTCTTTAAGATGAGACCTACACTTACAAACTTCATAAGCAGTTATTTCTTTGCGAGAACTCTTGCTGACACTCTCTATTACTGGAAAATGAAAATGAAAAACATTTCATTACTTGGCTTCCCAACATCTCTAGGTTACAGTGAATAGGACAAATGTCTTTTGAGCCTGCTCTTGTGCTTCTGTGCGGATTTTTCTCAACCTCAACCTGTTTGCTCTATTTGTCGTCAGATTGTATGTCATTTTCTGCCTGCATACAATATGTTTGTGTGTGCAAAGAACGAAAGCGGAGGATGCACATAGAGGACAGTCATTTTTTTGGACTTTAGAGAGCTGAACTTTAAACCAACCAAATAAATTATAGTATGCTGAGCATGAAAAGCCATGTTTAAGCAGGCTCTAAGAATCCCTTTTGTAACTTGAGCATCTATAATCCATAAATCACAAATGAATCGTAAATTGATGACACCGGCCTTGTGATTTCTCCTCTTGTGTTATCAGCACAAATGAGGGTTTAGTCAGGAGCAGCCCTCGACCAAAAGAGAAAAAGCAAACAAAGGACAAGATCACAACGATGGTCGAGGAGATTGAAGCCAGGCAACACATATTATCCAGTGGATTAAATAGTGTGGCTCGACCTCTTTAGTAGAGCGGTCGTCCACTCATTACAAGGTCAGTGGTTAGATCCCTGGCCTGTGCAGTCTACATGTCGCAGCATCGTTGGGCAACATACTGAATGGCTCCCGATGCTGTGCCATCGGTGTGTGGATGGTTAATGCTAGCCTAGCCTAGCCACCCTCGTTCTATCAATTCTATGTATTTTTTTGACATATACTGTATAGAAGTAGCTGCAAATGGTTTGACCACGAGTTGAATGAGTTTCATGAGAAATTGCTCTGTATTGAAACTGTTCAAAAAAGGGTAATATTAAGATTGAGACACACACGCACACACACACCCCATGCATAAGTGAACCATTATCGCAGTACTTTCATGAGTGTGACGTGTATTTGCATAACTGTCAATTAGCTGGAGCAGCTCTGAAAATGAGAAGCACTTGTTTCACTTTGCAGTTAATCACTGAAATGACCCTCACCTCCACCATAACTGCCTCTGAATACACAGCAACTATTTGGATACTGTATGTCCATGGAATGCTTGATTGACTGCAAATGATTGCAAGGACCCTTTTTCTTTATGTCCTCCGTGGTAATAGCCTTATTTTAAATGTACTTGAATGTACAAACCTTCACTAGCAAGTAGTTTATGTGGCATTATGAAAATGAACCTTATTTGGCTCAACAAGAAAATGATTTAGAGTGCTTGTAATTACTGAAGTTAATCTTGAGACTATTAAAAGTTAGTTGTCACATGCTCTCAAGTGTGTGTGTGCATTCAGAGCTCAGGCAGTCAGCTTGACACTGAGAAAAGCCACTGATGTATCTAACGGTTGTCTTAACATTCATGCAAGAGCCAAAGTTGTTCTTATTCCACAGAAATACCACAGACAGAGAAACTGCCGTTGGAGTCGAGCTGGGCATGTCTATGAATGGTCCAATAAATAAATGCAAAAAGTTTTTTGTCATTGCAAATTACTCAATTTGTACTCACATTCTACTTGAAATTAACATCAGATTTACTATAGCAGCATCTCATTATGCAATCGCCCAAAAGTCACAATTTGCAAGCTAAGTAGACCTTAAAGGCACAGTCCACTGGTGACCAGCAAGCTCAGAAAATCAGAAATCAAGGACCCAGATTTTAGTTATCTAAATAGGCTACTTATTAATGAAGATTAATTTCATTTAACGAGATTCTAAAACATTTAGCAAGGCTGCTATTCAACTGATTTGTGTTTCTGTTTCTCACAATATTAAGCAATGGTTTAGTGTTAAAATTAACAATGTAGGAAGCTTTATACTTAAAACACCAGATAAAATGTAATTATAAATTGGAAAAAAATGAAGAATTATAATGTTAAATAAACGATATGACACAAAATCATGCTCAGAAGGGTGGCGGACCACCACCGTAACAGATCAGCTGTTCTGAATCAGACACACATACCAGAGCCGGCAGAAGACACAATCAATAGGGCTGATAGATTCCTACAGCACCTGCAGCCAAATGCACATTTGTAAATGTCTCATCAACCATGTGAAATCCCAGCAGTGCACTAGCAGCTCTATTAACATACAGTATGCATATTCATGTCTCCCGCTCCTCTCCATTATTGCTTGTCATGAAATTATTTGAGATGTTTCCAATTTAATATTCTACTCTTTTTCTTTCATAAGAAACATTTTGTTGTTGCTGTCCACCTGCTCTTGAGAGGCAGAGAATGTTCTATATGAACCCAAACCCTCTGGCACACCCAGTTAGTCCAGCACGGTGCACGCACAGCCACGGGTACACTAAGTGTTAGAGGTGCACTACACTGATTACTCTGCAGGTGAATCCCTGATGATAGACCTCTAGATAGTGTGCCTCCGTTTGCAAGATGTGCCTGAGACCTGGTGTTGACAAAGGCCGTTCTTTTCCATTCTTAGATATAAAAATGGAAGGTCTTTGTAAGTTAATGAAGAATAATGGGGTCCTTGAACTGCTGTTCGAGGCAATACACATTGCTTAATGTCAACTATCTAATGTTTTTAATGATGCAATTTGTGCTATTCTAAAAAATATATTATTATATAGAATAGACTGTGATTGGTTTGTCTTGCAAAATTATGACCAGATTTCGTCACTTTGATTAGCAAGGAGGATGTGTTTACTCATAGCCCTTGCTGTTTTTGTGGTTATTCTTGACTGTAACATGTTGAGAAGACTTTTGTTTAGCTTAAAGCAGTCAAGCAGATTTCCTCAGAACTCTGAGCAAGTGGCATAAATACAGCTCAGAGTTCACGGGGGGTGATTAGTGGTTGGTTTCATTGAATTTCTATGAAATCAGATTTGCTTCATGCTCTGAGTTTTAATGCATAATATTGCAAATGTGGAAATGGACATTTCAGGGACCATGTAACCCTAACCCCTAACCCACTAATGTGTACTGTTGTTTTTGCTCTAAAGAAAGCACAAATGTATTCTCTTCTAACAAAACACACAAATGAAAGAAATTAACATTAATCTCTTAATCGAAGGGCAGAAGTCTCCTGATGAGTCTTGTCTGGAAGTGCTGATGCTGTAAAACAGTTCATTTCAAATGGGAGGTGGTCACTTGACCATACTAATGGCGTACTGACTTTCAACTTTTTCCTTTACTGTCCAAACAGAGTTTCTGCATGATCTCCAGATTATGAGAAGCAGAGTTAGATATTAGATGACCTGCACTGTTAATTACCGTAAACACAGAGACAAGGTTACACACAAGTGGATTTTAATTAGAGTAGAGAAGCCTTTCAGTCGCCTCTGTGAGGCCTAACACTCATGCATGCACACGTATGCACACGCACAAAGAAAAAAAATTGAAGGCAAGATTATTAACTTTTTTATTCTACTTTACCCATGAGCTCTCCATGAGATGTTAAAGCTTAGCAATTAAAATGATAATGACTTTATAACTACAATAAGACTTGTTTCTCAGTATTAGACTGAAGAAGAATACACAGACACACGTCTAAGCACATTCACAGACACAGGTGCATATGTGCTCACATAATTATCACCTGTGTGATGTATCACACGTCCAGCACAGAGGACTCAGGACAGAGGGTTGCAGAAACATTTTACGACAGTGCAAGCCCACTAATACTTTCATAAACCTGTTGTGTAAAGCATGCACAATATCAAGACACATGCTTGCATGGAATAAATAGTTTTATATCCCACACACTGCTGTCACTGGAATGATGCACATACAGACACACAAATTAAATAAGGGCATTTTAAAGCAGCACAGAGAATAGTCATCTGTCAGTAATGGAGAGAGGATTAGGCTTGAATTGTAGTGTAATCACTGGATGTGGGTGTTAAATCCCTGGCATATAGCTTCCATACTGCTGAGTGAAGCTACACTTATCTGCTGCTTCCGTGGGCATCTCCACCAGAAATAACCGGGCATACACTGTCTCTCAGCAAGGGAGGAGCTGCACAAGTCATGGACAAATTGAGACAAGAGACAGAAGGAAGGTGAAAGTGAGGGCGATAATATGTGACATATCAAGAATGATGGCTGGTGGCGGTGGTGGTGTACTCAGCACACAATGTAAAGACTCATGGTGTGTTGTTATTTAGCTCCAAACATTGATACTGCTGAAGTATAACCATTCTTTAATTATAATATTATATCATTTTTGTTTAAAAAAAAATGGAAAGACTCATACAAAAAGATTCCTCTCAGTAATCACTTATGACCCACTAGAAGTGAGTATTTTTCTGCAGAGATCCTACCATCTGTCTGTGTTTTCTTATCTTCTTCTTATTTTGCTGTGGCCGGGATTTTTCTGGGCTGCAACCTTTAGGCAGTGGATCTGTAACCCCCAGCCAGCAACAGCCTGCAGGTCGAGACGTCATAAAAAGGTAGCGGCCAGTAGCAGACCTTAAAGTGCAGAAAACGATTCCTGCATCGTACACCAGATACACACAATACAGGCGTGGTCGCGTCGGCACCTATACTGTACAGTAATAACCACACAAATATCCATAAGTGCACTATTTAGAGGCAGCATGTGTGCTGCTTTTAAGTTTGTTTTTGTTGGACATGGTTAGAATGTCAAAAAAGAAATGAGCATTAAATATTTGTCCACAGACCCTGGTTCAGTTGTAACTGGGTAGTGTGAATGTTAACAAGCCAAAGAAAGAAAGAAAGGCAGCAGATTGTTCTGCTATAGTTTTGCATAAAAACAATGAAACAGTTGTGCGTGGTTGTATTCTGAGGATGAGTTAGTTAATGTCTCTTGAAGCCTGTTGCTAATCACAGAATAAACTATGACGAACCATTCAGCATTACAATATCTATTCATATTTGCCCTCCTAATGAGATAGGCTTAACTCAATATGTTTATTGGCTTCCTCATGCCAGGGAAATGTACATTTATTTCCACCATGCCAATATATCATGATTTGAGTTGAGCCAAGTCATACAGTCAAAAGAGGGATTACCACCTTTGTCACGAAGGCAAATCATTCAGCTTAAACAACTTGTCATTTCGCCAAGGTCATAAATCACTTAACGTATTAGCATGCTTAGTGTGTGAGTCTATGGGAGTGTCATTATCCACAGAAGCATACTCAGATACCTCTCAGTCATAATTGATGAGCTATGGGAAATACATTCCACTATACTTAATGAAGATACACAGACGTTCTAGTGCTTACACACTCGCAGGCACATACTGTATGTAGATGTGGCAGCGCAGGGAACGCAGGGGCATGAGGGCTCTCCTTGGAGGCGCACTCTCAAATATGGAGAGTCACTCAGTCAGTGTCACCACACATACACACACAGGTTTGTATGACAGCACTTAGCATATATCATTTATATCATCTCAAATAAATGTATTTAAAGAATGACAGTGTTTTAAACAAAGCATAAGAAATCACACACATTGATTGTAGTGTGGCTCTCCTGTGTGTTTGTAAGTGTTTGTGCCTGTAGTATTATACTCAAAGACTTGAATGTCGTATCAATTGTTCTCTCTCTTTCACTCACACACACACACACACACACACACACACACACACACACTGTGAGAACAAGCACATATCTCACTATTTAGTCTCCAGAAGAGGTCCTCGTCCTAATCCCTGATTAACAATATCAGTCGGTGGTGACAGTTTAATTTAACACAGTGCTTTTCAAGGATTAGCCGCTACATGAGGGTGTGTGCACACACTCATACACCTACACACACACACACAGACACACACAATTCCCTTGCAGAATAAAGATCATGCTTATGTATATTTTGCTTTAGAATAGCCACTAAGGAAATAAGATGATAATAGCTGCAAACACAATTTTCTGCAGGACGGCAGGGTTGATGATGAGGAGGAGGCAGTGACGCATATGTTGAGGGATTACCTAAATAAATGCAAATATTAAAAAGGTTTTTGCATTATGAAGAGCACCAGGTAATGTGTTAGACGTCCTTTCTTCTAGCATTTCAGCAAATGTCAAATAGTTAATGTTTCTCCTCCTTTGGCTTTGCATCTTCAGGCCCGGGCATATGTGTGTGTTTGTGTGTGTGAACCACCAACATGAAGAGAAGAGGATGCTTTCAGTGTGTACCATGTCTAAACCCTGCAAGCACATTCAATTTGAACAGAGATCAAACAGAGAGTTACATCAGCGGTTATAATGTGCGTGAAATGATTTAAATGGTTGCCTTTAGCCAGGAATCAAATATTCTCACAGGCCATTGTGTAATAATTATTATGCATATATCAGGGTGTCTGCAGGACGTGCAAAAAGCTGGAAAAATATGCAAACTCGAAGGCATTAAGTTGAGTTATAGGAACTTTAGTTTTAGAGATCATGTTGCAATTTTTTACTTTATGTTTTATTTTGATGCTGTATGTGTACAGTTGCTTCGTTTCAAGCTCAGTTGTGTAATTGGCCCTTCTAACCAGACATTTATTATGACAATCTGTGTGTGTTTGTCTTTACAGTCATCTGCCTGGTTGGCCTTGGCCTGGTGGTGTTTTTCTTCAGCTTCCTGCTCTCCATTTTCAGGTCCAAGTACCATGGATACCCCTACAGGTGAGATGCACAGATGCTTACTCAACAGTTGTTCAAACACAATATACAAGCGTACAGTGAATCTCTAAATCAGCAGAATTGACATAAAATCACTGCAAGGGTATTGCAGACACAGTGCACAAACCCAGGCCAAAACAGGATCCATCCATTCCCATTATTTCATTGATCTTAAGACAGCTGTTCGATTGTAAACACTTCCTCCAAAATGTACAAGTTTCTTTCTCTTGAGACCAATCTTCCAGCTAAAATTTCAATAGACATTTGCAGTCTGACTTTGTTGACTCAGGTGTTTCTTTGGCATTTTCTGGGATGCTCACTATACAGTAATTTGTGCATTTTTTTCTTCTTCCCCATGAATATTTGAAATCATGGGTCCATCATGGATGTTTTTTGTAGGTCACGATATAGTCAATTTGGGGACGCTAGAACCCTTCACCTTAGTGAGCCAGGACAACAGCAATTTAGTCCCACTTTGAGCTAAAGGTCACCTCAACATGAGAAAGAGAGGATTCAAGGTGTTCCAGGAACTTCACCAAAGCAGATAATTGACTGCCATCGGGGCTTGAACCCTGTCATGACCTATGGCTCCAAATAGAACCAAATTGCTTGTGCCAGCCCAGTGATTGTTGTCTAGTTACTTAAACCCATTGATGGAGAATTTAGCCATGGTATCAACCTGGTCAGGCTTTGTTTTACAGGTCCTTAATTGCCAAATATTTTCCTAATTTCCAAGAAGTTTCCTGCAAAAAAATCTGAAATTTGGTATAAGTTATGGGGAAAAGGGATGTCATTGAAGGAAAACATCGGACTTATTCATCATTCATTTATTATTTGAAACATTATTCTTCACAAGTCTTGAATTGTATGTGTGCCTGATCAAAAGAGAGAATAAAATATTGTCCTGGTTACACTGGCAATTAACTGGGAATTATTAATGGCAAGTGTACCACTTGAACACTGGCTTTATTTTCCGCAAAATATGTGACAAATGATAGATCTGTCACATCTGAGGTGAGACTGCTTTGATAGAGCTTCTCTATTTACTGCTGCTCATGCATCAATTCAGCCATACAAAAGAAAGATTGCGGCAATATTTACACCACATATGATTTGCAGAGCAGTAAAGTTGCGGCTGGCTCTTAAAATGAGAATACAGCCTGAGAAGAACTGCTTGAAGATGCATTTTTAAATTCCTAAAAGCTGTTGTTCAGTTTACTGTGTGTTGTTCTATAAGAAACATACAGCCATTTGATCTGTTTCACTAGTCTACATAGTCCACAGAGCAGATGTGTATTTAAGGTGCTAAGATGCTTCACTTAACTGCTGCGAGAAGTAGCATTTTAAATTGCTGTTACTTGACTTGACCGTGACTTCCTATTTATTATTAAAGTCATGCTTTAAATTTTTAATAGTGTATAGACCTAGATAGGTCCATACATATAGATGTATCCTTAGCAAGCATTTGAGCAATTTTGTCTTATTACATGCTTCAAACCTGCAGTAAGCAACAAAGTAATCATGAAAAACCACAGGTTTTTGGCCTGTTCTAAAAATATGTAAAACTATGGATTATATTATATTATTTATATTCCTTCCTGTCTCCATATTCTCTTCCTTGCTTCTCTCTTCTCTCAGCTTCCTTATTAAGTGAAGAAAAAACAGAACAGGTCAGAGGATGGTGAAGAGGCGAGAGGTGAGGAGAAGAGGAGTCAAGAAGATACTCGAAGACGAGGATGCAGCATTGCTATTGGCTCTAGAGTGCATGGTGGGCTTCTTTTGTTTTGTGTGTGTTGTTTTTTTATTGACTGCTCTCAAAAACTCTGCAAGCTGAGTAGAAAAATGATTCCTTCTTACACTGGAAAATAAAGGTGTTTGGCATGTGTCTGTATTTTTGTCGTTTTTTGCTTTCTTTCAGTATTTAATAGTGTGGGTTGACCTGACCTGTGACCAATGGTGTAGGGTACTTCATTTGCAGGTGTATGTGCACTCTATACAGTCTAAAAAAGCTCCGGGATTTCTTTATACCCTCTTAAAAATACACAAGGACACAACCAGTTGCAAGGTTAGCATTACTACATAACTAACATGTACTAACAAATTAACTATGTTCCTCAGCATAGATAAAAAAGGGCTCAGTGACACAAATCAAACACTCTCTAGATGTTACATTTGAGCATGAGTCATTGGGTTCCATTGTTTGAAGTCAGCTACATAAGGCATGGGTGTGTACCCACACCTGAACAATGAGGGATACCCTTGTGAAAAACATATTCCAAATGTACTTGCATCCATACTCTTAAATAGTGTACTTAAAGTGTACTAAATTTGAACGAATAATTTTGTGCTGAAATGTACTTACACATTGCCTAAGAGTGGGAGGTAACAGTAAGCATTTACATTTTCCTTTAACTTTTCAAAACACTGGCATCCAAGTAGTTAAGCTCAGTTCAGGAGGTCAGAGTAATACGTGATGCGTGTGTGATCAGCCTTCAGCTCCTTCTTTGTGAGGTACTAGAGGCACTTGAATCCACCAATTACTGCCTTGACAACAAGGTCAAATCTAACCAGCACTAAGGACCCTGTTCAAAGGTTTTTTTTTTTTTTTAAAGATTTTTCAATCAAATGTGAGCTGAATTTTGGTTTAAACTTGAGAAAGAGAGAGAACTCCTTCAGCGTTTGTTTGTGTTGACAGTACATTACTGATAGTTTGTTGAGCGTCCATGCCTCGCCACATGTTCTGTCCAGTGGGACATAGAATCAATAAAATTGTATTTGGTTTTAGTCAAAACTTTACTGCCAGACAGTCTTAACCTCCTCCTCATCACCACAGGCATCACTTCTCTTTCTTCTGAAGTGGAGACCATCTACATCCACTGGATGCTAGCAAGCACCTGGCAAACTGTTTCTTCCAATTATTCAGTCTCAGCTTTCCTTTTCTCTACCACACTGTTGTATTGTCAAACAGAGTTAATTTGCTTAAATGTAAAAAGATTTTCAATGATAAAATAACTTACATTTGTAGTGGATCTTTAAGGGCACGTCATTTATGTAGCATTGAGATATGTGAGGGACAGTTGTCCATCATGGTGGCCCTCCAGTGTAGTAAGGCTTGTGGAGCACTTGCTATCTTTATTTTAAGACGAATCTTCCAATTGTTCTTTATTTCACATCAAATTATTGCGTTTGCTTGTAACATTAATATGCAATACTGACGTAAAGTTGCAGCACTGTTTTCCCTTCAGTGAACAATAATCCTGAGCGCATGAACAGCATTGCTTGACGCGTTGTTGACATCTACCCAGTGCAGTTTCTCATTTCTAAGCTTTACTCACAGGTGAGTGAATTGACCTGGATATGAAGCATCCGTAGCACAAAATAATATAATGTTGGTTGCTTAATAGACAGGACAGAGTCCTCTCCTCTCTTCTCCACCTCTCCCCTCTCTGATTATGCTTTACTCCCAAGTGTGTGAATTGACCTGGATATGAAGTGTCCGTAGTGCAACATACCATTAGTTTCTAAAGAGATAAAAACAGAGCCATCTCTTCTCCTCTCCTTTCCTCCTCTCTTGTATATTAAAAAAAAAAGAATAAAGCAGCAGCGGTCACATTTCAGCAGCTGCTGCTCGGTGCAGTTAGGGGGAACACCGGGTGAGCTGGAGGAATGGCCGTTCTGAGCAACGTCATATTGTCACAGTTAACACCTCAAAGCACAATTGAAATGTGTTTTCATGGTGTGGAACCTTCAAGGTAATATTCTACTACGCTCTCCATCTCTGCATGCCTTCGTCTGATTTATGATATCTCTGGGTCAAGACAGAGCTGATATGACTGTCATCACAGGGCCTTCTGTTTGAGCACACAAAACATAGGATTATATTGTGTACATGGAATGAGGGATTTTTTTTTTTTTCTAGAAAGAACTCCATCATAACTGAATACAATATCAGCTCACAATCCCACAGAGCAGATTCCCCTGAAAACCAAAAAAAAAAAAGCATGCAGCATGTCCAGATACAAAACTATGTGAGCATGAAGTAACAGCACAGTAAACTGGTAAAAGACTGTGAAAACAGTCGAGAGTCCAAAGCGTTTAAATCTCCCCAGTCGTAAATGCCCATGGCTGTTTAAGTCTTGTAGTGCTTACAATAAATTGTTGCGGGAGGTTTCATCCTGATAACACATATCCAGTCTTTTGGAATGCCCTCAGCAATGTGTGATGCACTGTAAGCTTTAGTGAGTGTGGATGTGATTATGGGGTGTTGCTCCAGGACGGGTGTGTGCAAGGTTGGGAGGGGATCATCACATTAAACCCACTACAATAACCAGACTACACCACTGATACATTCTGTGTATTTCTAATTCTTTCACTTGTGGGCTGCCCACTGAAACACTGAGTGGGCTGGAGCATTGAAACCATTTATGTAACCTGCTGTGTGTGGGCAGACAGAGGAATGGTGCTGCACATAGACCATTTCTGACAAATGTATTAAAAATATTCCCTCTCAGACTTCCCATTCTTGTCTATTTTTGTTTCAAATGATGGTAAAAGTGAACCATTGTCTGTGTGTGTGAGAGCATGTGAAAGCTGATCTTACCAAAACAGAAATATACATCAAGCTGAAGACTGAGGTGGCCACTGTATTTTCATCCTTTCCTTCCCTTCTTTAGCATACAGGACCATATATATATATATATATATGTACACACACACACACACACACACACACACATATATATCAGTTGATGGAGTTGGCTATTCACTTGTTGAATAGTGTATTTGAACATGCAGGAAATGAAACTAAATCAAAGGCTTTTGAGAGCTCTTTCTTACTTACTGCAGAGAGATGGTGTAATTAGAATAACTACCTTCAGCAAGATACTAATAAACATAGCCACCTTGTAAGCGGGGAGAGATAATTAAAGGCAATAACACCTTCTCTCTTTGTACTTGTATATAACTTCCTTTCTGAGAGTGAGTAGAATAATCACAGTAATAACGAACTGCAGTCGTGCCACGGTCAGCTTATTGATGGGTGCAGAGTTAGACTATGTTTGTTTTTTCAGTACTGAAAGTACTTCAGTATATTTGAATGAATCACTGGAACAATGCTGATTGTCAGCACTGAGAGCTGAATTTCCCATCTGCTTCCCCTCAACTGTTGGCCTTTACGGTGTGGAGGAAATAAGCAGAACAAATGTCACCTTCAAGGGGGGAATACGTATTGGCAAATGGAGTGAAATCAATGAGGATATTAGATAGAGGGCAGTTGTAGAAGAACAGACATAATGACATGTAGAATAATCTCCCCGCTGCTTCTAAGACTCACTCTTTGCATGCGTGTGTGTTATTTAAAGGTTTGAATTATACTGCCGGTCACTACTAATGTACAAATTTTCTCCTGTCTAAAAACATGTTCAGTCTATGAAACTACACACTCTGAATCCTTTATAATCCAATATGTAGCAGTGTACTGAAGTGGTAACCCTTCCATTTGCAGCAAACTGAGCTTGCACATCTGATGAAGGTTACTTGTTTTGGTCAGTTAGACCACAGAGAGGTCAAACTCCCCGTTAGACCTCCTACAGGAAACTCCATTAACAGACATTCCAGTAGACTTTGTATATGAGGATTGGTGTGGGAGAGGTGCGCTGCAGGTGCTGCATTAGAATTAACTGTCAAACCTTATCACAACCGTGAAGCACGTAAAAATCTGCTGTACTGAACCATATTTTACAGCTGGGGTCTCTGAGATCCCAAAGAGAAGTAATGTGTCAGTTTCTGTAATAAGTCATAGGTTTAAAATTGTTTTTTTTTTTTGGTTTTAACTGTCAGAAAATCAGGAAAATCATAAAGTATTGATATAATGAAGCCATGTTGAGTATGTGTGGGTCTCAAGGACCCTGAACAGAACATTAGGTAAGTGTTTCACCACATTTCATAAAGCAACACACTGTTGTCAGCATTTATTAATTAAATAGACTGATGAAAGGAAGTAATTACTGGGAAAATAGTGACATTTAGCCATTAGTGCTATTTAGGAACTAAATAATGAAACAGCAAGTCATCAGGTGGATTTGTGAGTTATCATTGCCTGTACTTTCCATATGATGTAGCTTCAGCCTATTCAGTGTGTCCACAGTCCCACGCATGCTGGAATAGGCTTCTGCTTGTGACTGCAGCACATTCATAAATTTAATGAAAATCTGTTGCAAAAGTCAAAGGCATTACCTGCTCCCAGCACAGGAGCCGGTCCAGAATGAAATCAGCTGGGTTAAATAAGAATAGATAGGCTTTCCGGACAGCAGAGGGAAACATTCACAGGAGAAGAAACCTTTCAAAAGTACATTAGCGCTGTGTGACTAGTTGTTATTGTGCTTCCTACGTACCCGCTCATGTTTACTTTCATGCTTCCATATGAAGAAAAAAAACAAAGAAACTGGTGTGGCATTTGCAGAGGTCATTGTGAAAGTATTTTAGAGATAGCAAGTCAGCGACAGCTTACACTTTTCCAGGAGCCTCTCTCTCATTTCTAATATCCTCTTAAAAAGCTGCTTGTTTACTATCTGGCTTATATGCGACCAGCAGTCTCTTCTTGCTAACCCTTATAAAATCAAGAGGTGAGTGCAGGTTGCTCATCATTCTTCACCTGTGCTTCCCTCTTAGTTTTAACCTTTGCATATGTGCTGATGTTGCTTTGCACCGCCACAGCACATAGTCAGAGCCTTACATGTGTAATGTACATTACTGGTGTGTGCTCTGGCAATTTTTTCGGCTTTGACAGGTGCTGTAACCGTTTAGCACCGCCATTCACGAACTGCTGTGCAATGAGGTTGATCTAATTGTCAGGCCAAGCCTTGTGTAACTTAAGAAAAATAACTTATCAGCTTTGAGAAACCTTGAAAATGTCTTTTGTAGCTTTATTGAATTTTTCATTCTGCTCCTCCAACTTAATATATTACAATGAATCTTGAATATATTCACAGCTGCTGGTGCATTGTTAACTCTGCTGCCCGGACTGATTCCACTCTAGTGTCTGATGATCTTGATCTTCCTTGCCTGACCTCTGTGTCGGCGTCCTGCTGCATCGTGACAAACTCTGAAAGAAACTCCTCTGCCGTCTGTCTGCACAGGGCATGACGCCGCCTCAGTGAGCACCAACCTCTCCTGTCATCTGTAGTCCACAAACACTTTCTCTAGGCATCTACACCACAGCCACAGTAATTATCATCAGAGTGCTGCTCCAGTTGTTGCTGTTTTGTTGCATCAGTGTCTGTGTCGGTGTGTGTGCACATGGATCAAAGTGTGTGCAAGTGTCCCTGAGTATATGCATGTTTTTTTCTTTTTAATTGGTTGTGTAAGCTGCCGTGTGTACGTGTGATTTCAGAGGAAACAGTCGTATTTGATAGAAGAGAATAAGGCCACGCGGTGACATCCCTGTGGCTCATCTCTCCTGAACAGCTGTTTACCAGGAAACTTTCCCTTCTTTGAGGACCCAGAGATGAAGCTTTATGATGTTCCAAGCCAGGATAAACCAGAATGTCACACATAAGAAAGCAATTTGAATTGAAAACAGGACTTTAATAATAAATGATTCTCTGCTGCGTGTTTTTATGTATTACTTTACTGTCACCTGTTGTAAATTAAAGTTACATGTTCAGTGAAATAGAATAGAAAATGTATGGTTTTAGTTTTTTGTTACAGAATTAATGTAGTTTTTGGAAAGCCCTCATGCACGATTGACCGATTGCATTTGTTTCAAAGCATGCCAGGCTTTGCATTAACTAACAGAAGCATCAGCATACATCATATACGCCATCAATGCCTGATCTATATGAAAACTAATTTATTTTCATTTGATTCAATCTCTAAAACATCTTCTAGGGCCCTCTACAAGTTCCTACAGTAATCATGCCACTGATGAAAAAAGATACTTCAGGAGACTCATCATAGACAGGATAATTCAGCAAAGTATTTCCTTGATTACGCTGCCAACCCTGCATCCCTGTTGACGCCGCCATCACCCTTCCGACCAGATCCTGCTTGTGGATAAGCTGGGATCTGCCCTGAAACATAATCACTAAGATTTATAGCAATCACAGCAGCATTACCTTAGAGAGAGAGCGGAGGAAGGAAAAGCATGCAGAGTCTGTTAAGGGAAGGGCGAAAAAGCATAAATAAAATCACAAGTTTACAGATAATACTAGATAATGCTGTGGCATGACAGCTTGTGAGGTGCAAGATTCAAGAGTACCATCTACCACGTTTGAAATTACCACTTCTATTTGCAGGAGGAACTCATACTGAGGAGAGATTTCAACTCATATATATTTTTCTGATGAAAAATAGATAATCACAAACAGTAAGGAAAAAAATCTGCAAGTGTGGGTGTGAAATCGAGGGAAGAGGAGACGTAATGTTATCTATTTGTGAAACTTTCATTATCTTTTTTTTTTTTTTCTACCAAACATCTATGTGTTGCCCTGAAACTTATTAAAACTCTACTTCTCAAAACTTCTTCCAACTCATCTTCCACTTTCATCAGGCCACAGGAGCATGCATTTCTTTTTATGATCAAATGTACACTGTGAAAAGATAAGAACACTGCCGCTTTTTCTCACAAATGACACACATATATATATAGATCAATGGATAGATAGATAGACTTCAAAGCATGATCTCATTAAGATGTGCTGGAAAAATAATTAATTTGAATGGATACCTTGTGTAAGATATATGGCTGGTGTTATTCTATATTTTTTTTTACTGTCAACAAAGCCCATGAAAAGACCAAAACCACACCGCCACCCTATATAAAGACCAGATGATACTTGGCATGAGAAAACTTATGGCCAATATGCAGCAGAAAGTGCAGAAAACAGTTAGACTTGTTGACAAAAATCTTATTGAAACAGAGAAATCCAACCACAGTAAAAGTTGAATTAAGCTGAAGCAAAAAAAAAAAAAAAAAAAAAAAAAAAACTTTTGAAAGCTGCAGCCTCACAGCAAGCTGCCAACTCCTTCCATCCTCCAATTTCAGTCAATGGCATTGTACCTTCTCATGCCTAGTCCACACACAGGTGGATATTTTTCAGAGAGCTTTTTCTATGCTTTTTGGCCTTTCATCAACACATAAATGTCATTTTAGGTCACCGAAAATGGAGCTTTTGGAAAACTCCTTCCAGAGTGAAGATATTCAGTAAGTCTGTTTGCAGTGCTGATGTGTTTTTGGCCTGTGATGACAGAATGTGTGCCATTATCTCCTTTGTGTACTGTGGCGAAGACATGACCTGCCTTCACCACAGTCGGATTGGATCTCCAGTTGCAGGTAGCCTACCAATAATAGATTTTTTCAGGCTTCTGATCAGCCAACATGGCTTTAGGCTTCAGGTTATATCACCACCAGTTGGTTTGACATGTTCTTGAAAGCCTCTTTGGATATCGGATATTGGTTTTTTGTGCTTGTGTGGATGGATTTTTTTTGTTGTTGTTTTGTTTGAGAATGAATGAGAAAAAACCCTGTATTTAAAAATATCCATGTACATGTGGACCAGGCATCAGTCTCACCTAACCCGAACCTGCCACCTGCCAAGGTCGCTAAGCCTGAGAGCAAGCAGGTCGAGTGAAAAGGGAAGAAAGAAACCCTTTCACCCCATCTCTGTACAACTTTCGTACCCTGTGAGTCACTCATTCCCAAGCCCATTTGCTCTTACCTTAGACACCCTCCCCACCTCAAATACACAGTATCATCAAGGGATGATAATGTTGGTCAGTCGGACCACCACAAATTACTGTCCTCGTAAACCATGTACCATGTCATAATATAAACACTTTCACAACACAAAGGTGCTGGCCTTGTACTATTATTTGTGGATTCTAGCTTCATTGGCCTATCCTTCCTCAATCACACTCAATATCAGTGGGATTCAATGTTCAACATCTAACCAAGTCTTCTGAATCTAACAGCTGTCCCAGAAGGTATGTATGGAGAGAATTCTACATTAAACAAGGTCAGTGCAGTACACAAACAGCACTGATTTTCAGTGGCAGGTTAATGCGCATTTATGGCAGCAGGATTGTGTATGTGAGTTTGCAGAAGGTAATTACATACAACAAGGTACAAAAACAGGGAAAAAAAGAGTCTGAAGAAGCAAAGAAGATTCAATAGATGTAAAAGTAAAAACAGGGAGGTGGTCCAAACAGCAAGTCAAGGGCTGCCTGTCTAATGTGCAGATGTTTGACGATTAACAAGCAACAGTTTCTGATCTGTTAAAGACGGGTGAGTGTTGAGTGGTCTGGAGTGCAGTTGTATAGAATTACATTCACTTGTGGTAGTCTGATTGCCTGCCAGAGGAGCACAGTTTTTCTGCAGCATCAATACCTGCAGGGTTTTTAATTCTGAAACTGACAATTTGTACTATTAGCGTGTGTTTCCTGTTCCGAATGTGCATCTTTCATTCTTTTCCCGACGTCTGAAACCAACTTTACTCTCCACCAAACAGCATCTGAGCCAGCAGCAGGAAACAGCAGTCAGCCTCCTCACATCAGCAAGCCTGCAGGTTTCCTCTCTCAGAGATCTGACTTGTCATTGTCAGTTGAGAACTTCCATCCCATAACACCGCAACACTGTCTCCATGGCAACCAGTGCCCTCATACCTATATGAAGTGTACTTACATTAACAAAGCGTGACAGTAAGTGTGTCTGTATATTTTGTAAGTGTCGATGAGAGACGCAGGGAGCGAGCTAGAGGAAAAACAAGCCGCCCGACCAAAACACCATTTGCATTTTCTTCTCATGTTTGCTAAATATAACTTTTACAGCTTTTAATTACGTTGTGTTTAAGCCAGATTTCTCTACATGTTTTGTTCTTTCCTTTTCTTGAACGCAGGAAATTTCTTTACAGATTTTCAGAGGGTTAGTCAAGATTTTTCCTCCAGTGTCAAAGCTTCTGAGCGCACACATGTACAGACACCCACACAGTTACACACATAAAACACTGTACCGTGCAGACTGTAATTACATGCTGTTACAGTGACGGCCTTAGGATGTGTCAGGCTGCTGTTTGCTCCAATACCTCAAGTAGGTAGAGTGCATCACCTAGAAATAAACCCTCTCTCTCTCACACACACACACACACACACACAGACACACATGCACAGTGATACTCAGCTGATGCAGGGAAGTTAGGCTTCAAACTGTTGACTCTTGACAGGCCCGATTCATTTTCTGTGAAGTGTACTTGTCGCTCAGCAACGTGTAATACACAGTAATTGTCACTCTTTACTCCTCTAACCAACTTACTCACTTTCCAGTTTCCCACTATATTATCGCTGTCTCTCCAGCTCTCTCTCCACTTCCCCTTCCCCTCCACCCGGGGACGCAGAAGCAGACAACAATCACAACTCATCAAATCACCATCAGCCCCTAATTAACAGTGTAATTGTGCCTAATTAATAAATTGATTCACGTGCCTCGGCGGGGACCGAGCAGACCTCCACCCTTCGTTTCCCAGAGGGCTCAGAGCGGTGAAGCCACCTCCTCCACCCTGAGCACAAACACACCCCTCTCTCCACGACTTCAAAGGGAGGAATGAGATAAGTCGGTGGCTGTCCTGCGAGGGAGCAACAGAGCTAATTTTCTTTCACAAACAAACCGTCGAAACACACAACGACCGGAGGGGTCTGAGATCATCATCAACGTTGCGACTTTAAAGAGAAGTGCTTTTTTAGCGGTGCAGCGGCTGGGTGTTGAGGAAAGAGCCCTTCAAAGGGTAGCCTTCAAAGGGGGTTTAATTACTACATGCTGACTCCCAGTCTCTGTTGTTGTCTCTCCCTTCGCCTCACGCTTTCTCTCTATATATACTTTCCTGTCTTTCCCTCAGCAACAACTTGCCAGATTTAGATGAAATCAGGTGAAGAAGTAATAACCCTCAAAATTAGTTTTTAATTATATCAGCACTGTATCTCTTGTCACCCACCACCACCACCTCCTTCTCCAATGCTTGCCAGATTCACTAACAAGGTGGAAAAAGCACTGCATAGTGACACTCACACACACATATCAGTTATCAGTTATATCAGCAGTGCTGCTATAGGAGTAGACTGCCGGGGGACTTCCAATGATGCACTGAGCTCCTCTGTTCTCACGTCCTGCCGAGGCATGTTACTAACTTGGCTTCGTCCCCAGAGTCTTTGTGCTTTGTCGTCTTGCAGGTTCCCATGGATAGTCGTTGAACTTGGCCTGTGGATTATAGCTGCGCCCCCAGACATGGCCCTGCCTGACATCCACTGTAACTGCTACTACTGTTAGTCATGCTTCCATTAATATTACATCCATAGTGCTGTATTATGCATATATCTGTTGCTTATATGTACATATATCACATACATAAATATATAATACATGTATATATTATGCTATATATACTACATAAAGTTAAGGGTCTATTATNAACAAACCACAGCTCTGAAACTGCTCTGACTCAAATCATCGGCGACCTCAGATTAAATTCTGATGAAAATAAGGTCTCAGTACTTCTCTCAGATTTAAGTGCAGCGTTTGATCCAATTGACCACAAAACCTGAATTAATCGTCTTGAACAGTTGGTTAAACTGGTTTCAAACATCAAAGGGAGAAAGTTTGACATTTGTTTGTTTTGGGGTTGCACAAGAGAGCTGCCTCAGTCCATTACTGTTCTCATTATACATTCGGCCACTTGGAAACATCATAAGAGAGCACAATGTATGTTTCCATAGTTATGCAGATGACACACAACAGCACATCTGTGCTGAACCAAATGATTCTGCAGCTATAGACTCCATTACAAACTGTCTCTAGGCAATAAATGAATGGATGAGCAATAACTTCTTGAAGTTAAACAAAGCTGAAATCTCTAAGTCAAAGAGAGAAATGCTGTTTAAAAAAATTATCTCCCTGGATCAAATCTGAGGTTACAAGCCTTCGTGTCATCCTAGACTCAGATCTAGGATTATTTGCCTTCAAGAACACTGTGATCATCTGCTGCTGGTCTACTGGAGGTTTCCAGCAACAGTTGACAGAAAATTAGGGATGCAGCCTTTGTCCATGAAGCCCCAAAGCTCTGGAACACACTACCTACAGATATCAGGTAAGTAGCTCGCTGAATATTTTCAAAAGAAAGCTAAAAATTTATCCCTTCACTTTAGCCTCACTAGCTATTACCTCCTGATACAGGTCTGAACTTTTGTGAATTTTATGCATTCTATGTTATCTATTTTAATCTACCTATACCATCATTTGACGCTGTGATTTGCCTTATTCTGCTCCATTTTTACCTAGATTTTAATATTCTATTGTGTGATTTTATGCATTGTCTTTATTCCATCTTATTTTACACTCATTTTTTATCTATTTTTATGTCCATTCTGTTATACGGTGGTCTCTGGGGCAACAATGTGTTGTGCCTTGGCAGGTAACACCCACAGTGAGATTACATCCATGAGAAGATGTTCTGAGGCGGCTGTGAAATGCCTGCTTCAGTGTAATCAAGATCTGTGGTGAATCAGCATCTGCAAAGAAGGAAAAAGATTCTGTGTCTGAGAGCCACAGAAAGCAGAGACACCAGACAAAGAGGTCTTTTAGAGCTTTGTCCTTGTAGGCTTCTTCAGATTTTTATCCTTATTCTTCTCTATTTTTACTTAGATTTTAATATCCTATTGTGTGGTTTTATGCATCGTCTTTATTTCTATTTTCATCCTTATTTCCATCTTATTTTACATTTGTCTGTTTTTATGTCCATTCTGTTTCTTTCGTGTAGAGCACTTTGAGCTGCAATTCCTGTATGAAAGGTGCTATACAAATAAAGTTTCTTCTTATTATTATCACAGCATGCACGAGTATGTGTATCTACCAGAAAACTTGTTATACAGTTACAAAGTCAATCTCACCATGGTAGCTGTCACTCAAGTACATTACCATCATTCCAGAAGAATCAGACAATTTTATTTAAATCTTGTGGTCGTCTCCATTGGTGTAACTTTACATTGAGTGACAGCTAACAGTACGTAGTGCATAGATGAGGAAAAAAAACAAAATGATTAAAGCATATTTTAAGCCACATCAATAAACATGGGACTGGGCAGACTTCCATTTCTTTCTGTTTGCTTGAAAGACAGAAAAAAAATGACCAAACAAAAATGACATTTGAAAACAGCAGCAAATCAGCTCGAAAACACAGGGATAGCATCTCACTCCTGCTCCGCATTCATGTTCATCCACCCACACACAAACATACACACAGTTATAAAGACAGGCCAAGAACATCCTGCTGAAACTAAACCAGGAATATAGATTAAATAAAAACATACTGTAGATATGCTAATCATGACGAGGGGCCCACAAATGCATGAAGACACACACAGACTTAAAAACACAACACGCACAAACTCACACTGTGCACAAGTTCGCCTCTTTTTCTCACACATATGCACACCGGCATATATACATGCAGACTCATTACAGAGTGAATACTGCCTCATCTTCTGACTGTATATCGTTCTCATTAGTTCAAATATCAGTTCAGTGAACAGAATGGTAATGGAGAATCAAGCAAGGAGGTGAATGTCAGATTAGAGGGAAGAGAGATTGAGGATAAAAATGTAAAAGCTGTAGGGGCCTCGAGAGGGAAAAGGGTGAGAAAATGGCTCCCGTACGTGATTTCACACCTGTTGGCCGCGTCCAGTCCTCAGAATATAAATGAAGTCAGAAAATACGTGCATATAGTTACTCATGGGTGGAGAAAGCCTGAAGCATTCAACCAATCTTGGGAAATACCTACGAGTGAGTGATGATCACAAAACAAATCATTAACAAAGTAAGACCATGAGCCAATAGCCACAAAAGTCACACTCAGCATTTGATAAAGGACAGGTTACCCTCATTTCCTAACAACATGACTGACGAGTAACTTATTAACTAATAAACCTTTAGGTAGCTCTTGTGAATTGTCAACAAAACCAACTGTATGTAACATTAGCACTCATTTGGAGCCATTTTTTTGGGCAGTTGTGCCTCTGAATAAACTAAAGCTGGAGTGTTTTCAGGTAAAAACAAGTGTAAAACTGCAAAATTTCAAGTACAACATATAGAAAATTCACATTTTCCTCTATTTTTTTAATCCAAAAGAGTGACTAAATACATCAGAATTTCTTACAAAACTAATATATATATTTTTTTAATTGATTGGGGCTAGCAGTGATTTTGGGGAACTCGTTAAAGAAGTTGTAGGACACTTTAGTTATCAGCAAATTTCCTGCAAATCTGTTAAGCAGTTCATTCTGTCCAAGACAAAACAGCAAGAACATTTTCAACAAGAACAAGAGTAATGAGTTTTCTAGGATTTGAGTCATGCAAGATTGCAGTTTGCCTCACTTACTCAAAGTCCAAATTAGCTTGCTTCCTTTGATAGCACAGGCAAAGCTCTTCAAGCTTTAGCTCAGCATTTCAGAAAAGAATTTAATATACAAAGGTTGAAAAAAAGCTCCTGTAAATTTCCCTCATGTTTCTAAGAGGTTCATCTTTCAGTTGTGTGGAATGTTCCCCAAAACATCTGCTCTGACAACACATAATCCATCTCTGTTCCAACTTTGGAGAGTAAGGCCATATTGGGTGATTCCATGTGAAGCCCTCAAGTGGCAGTTTCGACTGGGAACAAAAGGAAGCAGGATGAACACAAGAGTGAAGATGGACAAAGTGAAGATATATTTTTGATTTGCCAGACAAACTGAAATTTAAACATCAAATTTGGAGCACAAATTCTATGAACATTGTGTGTGAATTGTGGATATTGTGTATGTTTACACTCCATTAGTGTATTAGTGTATTTTTGCTAACCTTTTCAACTTGGTGACAGAATACTGCATCGTTAAAAAGCAGAGACTTCCTGGTAAGCATGCCATTAAAATTTGTTTTCACATTAGTGTGGTTTTCATAAAAAAGCCATCTTGTTGTAAACAGTGTACACTTTTTGCTCAACACCGAATAATTCACTTCACGCATTGGTGAACAATTACCTACTGGCAGGAAATGGCCTTGTTTTGAATGTGTTTACTAAAACCTGCCACTTAATGTTAGTAAAAAACAGAGGGACACCAAGCAAGATTACGAATAATGCATATATATGCATATATACACATGTGTCTATGGATAGAATCTTTCTGTCTATCTTTAAAAAGCACATTTACATACATCAAGCCATGTGTAACAACTTAGTGGACAGATGTTTGTTTTTGGTAAAGGCCCATTGAACATTCATGCACATTTTGCTATTCATTAAGGTCTAGCCTGCAGCGTGCAAGGGGACTACAAAACTGTAGATCACACAATTGCGTTTTAAACATGGCTGTGACTATACCGTATGTAAAAATGTAAGGACGTTTTCCCTTGAGGTAATCATTTGGAGAAATGTTTACTGCATGGCAAATGCTGTTTTCCAGAAACTGCCCAATTATTGGTACAGTGTCTCATTAAGCTCTCCTAAATTAGTGTATTTCATGTTGAGTGCATCTTTGGCCTCAAAAAGAATCTCTGAAGCTGTGCTGAATTTCTTTGAAATGCTCTTCGGAAGCCTAAAGCATGCAACACTGTCTGCCATTTGAATGGGTAATGGGATTTTCTGGTATAATCAGGTTTAGCAGGTATTCTCTCTGGTGTACCCAGGATAACACAATTAATTTGGCGCTGAGATTAAGAGTTTTTACAGCAACTGTCGTTATGACACCTTCTCTTACTTTGCCTCCAGTTACACTAGTGGAAGTTACACCTGGTACTCATATGAAGGTGCTCTGTCTTTAAAGGATTACTTCAGGTCTCAGAGAAGGAGAGGAAGCCTGAGGAAAAATGAGCTGGCCTAGTTGCAGCGTACGTTTTGATATCTCATCTTTGTGTCTTCACTGAGCCCATTTTACAGCACCTTTTCACTTTGAAAAAATGAATCACATAACGCACTCTGTCTGCAGCACTTTAAGTGTTTTTGGAAAGGGCTAACCACGGGGGTCTAAAGAAATGTTTTTGTGGATTGTGTTGCTGAAAAGTTGCCTTTTTTTTAATGTTGCTGTGCAGGACTCGTTAATTCTCTTGCTTATCGGGAGTTTTGTTTTAACGCCATAGTCAGCCCTGCTCTCCCACCACGTCTGAGCTATGGTAATAACAGGCCTCTTACTTTTTAAGTGTTGCTTTTTCTTCTTTCCATTCCTTTCTCAAATGTTTTCAACGCTCACTTTTTCTTTCATTTGGTCCTCCTCACCCCTCGTCCAGCCCTATGGCCTCTCATCGCGGTCTCTGTTTGTTAATATTCCAAAGATCCCGTCAAGTTTGACCTCGGGGCAAGCCTCTGAAAAGATCTCATTTTGACTGGAAGGTACCAATAATGCCTGACAAAGTTGTAAAGAAAGGCTTATAATAAAATAATAGTGCATGCAGACACCACACACATACCATAATGGACAGTACAAGCAAACGTGATTACATACATACACACTGCATGTGCACATATTCACATATCAGACCTTCAGCTGCTGGAGCCTGAATGTGTGTGGTAAATCTGTGTTACATCAAAGGCAAAACTGAGATTTTTACAGTAAATGCAATGCGTGGTTGCTGGCACTGAACAGAATGTATTGAACAATAAAGCTGGGAATATTGCAGCTGATCATTTTAAAGAAAGCTCGACTGTTATCTATTACTATTTTCTGACTTCAAACAAGACAAATGTTTCCCTCTGAGATTCTGTTGTTATTGCTCTCCTCACAGACCTTCATTCCTGCATACAAATAAAAGCAGGGAGACATTTGTTTTCTCTCTGAACACACTGTGGAAACAGGACCCCAAAAAAATCTAATATCTGTAAATAGTTGCTGAATAAACTGGAAAGCATGTCTGCTTTGGACAAATAGTGCAACTTTTAAATCGTCACAGGAATGTAAGTTGATTGCGAGTTCCAATCAATTCTGACATGTGGCGTGTGCTTGTCAGTGTGTGTCTGTGATCACACAGTGTCTGGGTGGATCGTAGTGAAAGTGAAAGTGTAAGGATGTTGCAAGAAATTGCTGATCTGGATAGTCGATGGATAATCGCTTTTCTGACAGCTCTATGTTGCCACGTTTGCTATTGCTACTAAACCTGCCTTTTTATCCTTTGGGCTTCATGATTCCCAGTGTGTATGTATATAAACGCACAGTTGTTCAAATTAAACTATGGCATCAGGCTGTGTCTGAACAGGTACAGGCTCATGCAGCATTCACCACTTGCTCTGAGCATTTTGACTGGATTTTGTGAGGTGTGTGTATAAAGACAGGTCAAATGCGTGAGCGTTTTGGTCTTTAACCTATAGGCCTTTCTCAGCAAGCTCTTTTTCGTTCTCAGGCAAACAGCAAGTTCAACTCAGGCCGAACAAAAAGTATAAGAGAAGCTGGAGCACACTGATTTGCAGTCTTTAACTACTACTTCTGTGTCTTCAAACTGGACAAAGACATGACGCAAACACATATATAGTCAACTGAGAACAGGTGTACAATTAATGGATCCGTGTCTAAGCACCACACCCCATGCACTATAATCACATTACAAAGATACACAAAGTACAAGTGCTGCATCCATCAACTGTGAGATGTTAAAGCAAATATGACAAATTCAGATCTTCATTTAGGGCAAAGGGCTCCACTGTGTCAAGCATTACTTCCAATGTTGAAAATTAGCATAATTGAAAGAGTATGATCCACTGTTTCCACCTTTTTTTTTTTTTTTTTTTTTTTTAAATCGGCCATAATAAGATTTTAAAAAATCCATGAAATAAAAAGTGCTAACAATTTACACTTTTGTGCCAGTGCAGCCGTTTCCTCACTCCTCAATATTCTTTTTCATGTTTTGCGCGTTCTGAGAAATTCAAAGACAGTCAATAGCAGCTTCTTGTTGAAAAAGAAAACCAAAACAGGACGAGAAAAACAAAAAGCCTCAGCCATAGCCAAGAGGATATTCCCATTAAATGTGCAGCGTAATGGTCGCTGTTGTAGTAAGAGAGAATGTGTGTGTATGTGTGTGTGAATCTGTGTGCGTATGTGGGCGTTGAGATGGGTATCACTGTAGGCCATGAAGGCCTGGGCCGTTTATTTAAAGAGCCACTATAAATGTTGAAGCAGTGATAATGGCTGCGGGGCCAAGGGATGACATTTTGACAAACACGGCTTATTATAGAAATGGTTTTATCAATGTGTTTATAGTGCCATCCAAGTTGCAGACTGTGTGTGTGGATGCGTATGAAGGGCTGTGTGTAAGTGAAAATGTATGTGCTGGAGTGTGACAGAGTGTGTGTGTGTGTGTGTGTGTGTGCATCTTGCCACCAGCCCGTAGAATTGCTAGAACCGCAGAGTAAGAAAGACAATAACCACTAAATGTGCTTATTTTGTCTCGTTTATTTTCTGATGTTGGAAGATAGAGGGGGAGGAGATGGAGCGAATCATCTAAAAAAAAAAAACCCAAAAGATAAAAGGAGGGAGGAGTGGAGGAATGGAGGAGGAGAAACGGTCCAATTGAAGCGTAATAACTTTTATACATCTTGTTTTTCTTTCTGTCGGCAACTTTTCTTCTCTTGATTTCTGGAACTGGGAGGCACTGATTGTTCAGACACACACACACACACACACACACACACACACACACTAAGGCAGATATGCAGGCAGTCACATTCACACATACACAAACACTGCATGGATATTCCATTTACCACTACGGCAACTAAACCACAGAGCCATGGCTGCCAGCTCTGTTAGCGAGAGTGTCATGTCATTTTAATGTGTTCTTCATCGTGTGTGTGTGTGTGTGTTTATGGGAGGTGAGGCAGCATTAGCATTATTACAGTCTCATTACTGAGGCATGATTACCAATTATAAGGCGTCCATGTCAGGGCTTTGGATAGTGCTTGTGAGTGCACACACATGAATTAGTCTCCCTTCTCTGTGGAATAGCTGATCATTCATTTGTGTTGCGACTGTCATGATTTCCCCTGCCGGGTCTGTCAAATGATGTCGGACACAGTCAGTCACAGGTGTTTGTGTTCCTCGTGTTGACAGTATTTTGCATGGCCCTTCTGTGGGCCATCAGTCTGTCTGCATCTCTGTCTGTCTTTCTCTTTTCTGTCTGTCACCATTGCGCCTCCGCGAGCTCTCCGTCTCTGTGCATCCTTAAAAAAAGGTGTCAGCCTTCGTAAACACTCATTAGGCTTGTTCATTTTCGGATCAGCGGTGGCAGACAGACCCATTTCAACGTTTCAGAAGCGACTGTTTTACAGTGTGTGGCGTTTAATGAGAATAATTGCAACAGATCTGCACAGAAGCAGTCCTTGCATGCATTGGCAGAGGTCTGAGGAGAATGGACAGACTTGTGTGAGCGAACAGGTGGCCTGCAAGTATGCAAATAGCAGCTTTTATACAACGAGCTCCTCAAACCACTCAACTCACTCAGCCTTGAAGGGGACGCGATACAGAAGCAGCAAACAATAGTGAGTTCTGTTCTGTTCTGCTGACAACAATAAGATGATGCTGAACTGGAATTATGGCTTCTTGCTGTCAACTAGATTCTTTTTCTTTTTTTTTTTAAGCTTGAATTTGCTGCTCCATCCTGTCTGATCCTGTATGGCATAATGAATATTTTCTCTACACAAAATTGGTCTAAAACACATCAAATAATAAACACAAACAAGACATTGGTATTATTTCCTTTGCTCCCATTTATTGGGCTCTAGCGACCTTTCCCATACGCTGCTCTTTACAATGCAGTTGCACGACAAATCGTTTGGATATGAAATCTCATTACTGAGACAAATTAAATGCGGCAGCTTGACCACCTGCTACATCAATTCAGCTTGTCCTCCCTGTGAGAAAAGGCTGTCAGACTGCGAGGAGACTGTGGCAACAAATTGTTGCAGTTGAAAGGCCAACACACAGAGGTAGAAGTGAGACTGTGTCTCGCAGGGAGACGGGTGGGACGGAAGAAACAATTTACTGAATTATGCCTGTTTCATTTGGAGAGTCTTAGCAGTGGTGCTAATAATATTAATAATAATAATTAACAATATTTTTTAAAAAACATGTATCTTTCTTACACCATCATTAGCAAATTTCTATTTTAATTATCTAATAATTTTAAACTGTAATTAGATATTATGGAATTTCTTTTGTGTAGAGTTGATATTTTTAGCTGAAGACATTAGACAAGATGAAAGGTGGTGTGACAGAGTAAAGTTAATAAATTCCATATACATTTACTATTTTGTGTGTGCAACTGGAAATATTGGCCTGATGGTGGCACTAAGGGAGAGGTTGGATGTCATCAAAACCCATAGGGTGTTCAGGATCCTATGAACAACACAAGTATTAACAGTTAACTTTATGGATGTCCAGCCAATAGATTTTTAAGATACTGCAACCCTGTTGGCAATCATTCTCTTGGTACTTTGATTATTCATGCCAAATCTGATGGCAGCAGGGCCAACACTTTCTGAGATGCCCAAATTGTTTCATGATTAACATCATTATCCTTCAGCCCCTCTGCTCACATGGCAAAAAACAGAGACATTTTCATGAGAGCTGGATGTACTTTTAAAACAGGATAGCCAAATCACTTATTTCATTTAGCCCAGCAGTTAGTGAGAGTGATGAGTGAGATTTGCTGTGAAAGACCAAAAGGTTAATCCTCCATTCTAGTTGTAAGATGAAAGATGGCTTAAAAATGAGTGATGAAAAAAGGGCCAGAACCTTTGAGAAACACTTTTTTTTTTTTTTTTTTTTTTTTTAATTCACAAAGCCTCCAAAAATGTTGTTTCCTGTGTCAAAAGCACAAGTCAGCCACATTGCATAAGCGTGTTTCTGTGCTTACATTAGATTTGAACACAAACTGAAGCAACACATAGTGCACCTCAACTTTTAGCATATGTTAATTTAAATCACATGACTTCTACATGTGGTTCTGTATGTAACTCTCCTTGCCTCTCTCTTTCTCACTCTCGCACCAAATTACCAGAAATGCATTGGCCTCTCCCTGCAGACCTGTTCCTGTCACACTGTCCAATACCAGCATAGTAGCAGAAAAGAGCTTTGATTTGACTCCAGTGTGGCTTTTATAGCTCTTCTTGTGTACGTGCATGACATCAGTTTTGTTTGACATATGTTTTTGAGGTCTGTTTTTTGGCAGGGCCTCACCTCATCAACACACTTGTGGATCTCCAGAGTCTTTGCCAGATGCTTCAGGTAAAATATCTCCAGGGCAGCAAAATCACAACTTTATACATTTGCCACTGCTGGGGGCACAAATGTTGTTTGACGAGCAAGTATGAACATCTCACTTGTGGCAGAAAATCATTTTGCCTTCCACTGACATCACAAGAACAAATCACAACTGCAGTTCTCTCTCTCTCTCTCTCTCTCTCGCTCTCTCTCTCTCTCACACACACACACACACACACACACACACACACACACACACAAGAAGAAGCATGAATAATAAAAATCGTATAGCATAAACTGCCCTTGATTACAGTGTTGCTCAATTGTGTATATACGTAAGCGTCTTTGCGTGTATGTAAGTATAACGTATTTTTTTTATCATATACATTTGCCTGTGAAGTGGTACACTGGCCACTGATATTTAAAAGAAAAGCAACACCTGACTGTCTGCTGTTACATTTGACTGTAGGTTCAGGTAAAAGATTACTGGGAACTGCAAGGTAAGAGGTTCCATTCAACAGTGCAATTACAAGCTGTACATTACTGCAGGATATTTTTGATAATAGGATTAATCTCATAGATGGACTTGGTGGAAGCTCTCTCTCGCTAACACACATTCCCACCCGCCTCCAATCAAAAATACCACACTGACTCAGTCATTGACCTCAGATTGCCCAAGAGCTGTTGATAATTACAAAAAAGCCATGGACAACATACATTTAATTGGAGAAAACAAGGTTGTGTTATGAATTCATGGGGCCAATTACAGTCGAACAGAGGAAACAGGATTCTTCAGGATTTAATGTGTGAAAAACTAGCTTGAGGCGCATAGTGCAGCTATAAGCTTTTAATAACTATGAGGGCCTTTGTGATTTCTTCCAACACCAATGGCAGTGCCAGCCAGTCAGCCGCTCAAGCACCTGAATCAGCTTCAGGTATCTGTAGCTGTAACAGTGGCATCACAGTGACTCAGTAATAATACCAAGATAGCAGCACAAAGCCTGCAGGCGTGAGTACGGTATGTGATAGCACGTCATTATGTGAATGCAAATCATGAAACGGCCTCCACCCTGAAATTCTAGTGTATTGAAAATAATTCCTTGCCCCTGAGGGGAGGGGACATTGTAAGCAAACTGTTACACACAGAGTTACAGGAGCTATACACTGAACACAGGGTGGGTAAAGTGAGGAAATGAATTTATCCTGTTTCCTATTATTGATCTAAGAAATTATTAATTGCTCTTATTATAAACGTGTGCTCCAGATCTCATATTTCCAGATCATGCTTGTCCGTTGAGGCACCGGTTTGAGGTGGCTGATGCTGACTCCTTCACCTTTAACCCTCAGGGCTCTGTCAGGACTCAGACTAAGACAGTAGTATCGAAGTTTCAAATCCTTTATCGTACTTTGAAGCGAACAAAAGCCTTGGTCAGTTAAACTGCTGCTGTAAAGGATTTGGTGTTTATATTGAGCGTGGCCATTTTTTTTATCCATTTGTGTTGCAAGCCTACACGCATCCCACCTGTCTGACACCTATCTCAAACATGGTGCATGTGATAACCCCTTCTTCTTCTTCTTCTTGTATACTTGCCATATTTTGTCTTTTTAGCCGTACTAGTGGTCTGTCAGTCAGTATGACTTTAGTGCCACCTACTGACAATTGTAGTTTGACATTCCAACCTCAGTTGTACTAATTAGAAAATGTTAGCATGCTAAACTCAGATGGTTCACAAGGCAAACATCCGCACGTTAGCACTGCCATCGTGAGCATGCTAGCCTGCTGATATTAACATTTAGTTCAAAGCGCTACATTGCCAAGGTACAGCCTCACAGAGCTGCTAGCATGGCTGTAAACTTTTAGTCTTGTGCAAGAGCTTACTACTGCCATGTAGATGAATGAAGTTTAATTTGAATGAGACACAAAACCTCTGAAATGTTCAATTGCAACTAGGAAATTAAGCCAAATTATGTCTGACAGATATTTGTGATGTTAATTTCCATACCGAGAATATTGAACCAGACAAATCAGACGCTCATGTGAAGAACAGCAACTACTCCATGAATTTTTAATCCGGTGTAGCAGTGGAAGTAGCGGCCAAAGAGTCATCGGAATTAAAAAGAAATGATAGTAATACTAATAAGATAAGAAAAACAAGTCTTTTAGTGGCTAATTAAGTGTGTGCTCATTTGACAGGAAGTGACATTAACATTTACCTGTGCATAAGGCAATGGATCACTGTCTTTAGCGTAAAGCAGCAAGGTGGAGAGAGAAAGAGAGAGAGAGAGAGAGAGACAGACAGACAGACAGAGAGAGTGTCTGTTTTGTTTCACGGGTGAATGCAGTTCCCCTTTTGTTTCCTGCTCAAAGCCTGGTGGATTGGAAACACATTTTCACCCGAAGTCTGCACCTCATCCCTGATGGCTCACACAATCACACACATACACACACCCAGGCAGAGACCCGCACACACAAACACGAAACAAAAAACACACAGACAAATTCACTTGAACACACACTCTTCCTACCTCTGCTTCACACAAATGGCCAAAGGCCAGTGGTAAACAGCCATTTGCTTTAGCCCCCCATCCTGATAATCAACCTCTAATCAAGGGCTTATAGGATCGTTAAGGCTTGTTAGGGCTCATTAAGCATTGATTTATACACTGTGTATAGATGGTTTCATCCCACTGCCTCATATTCTTGGAGACATTAGGAGATGGACATTGGCATTTGCATTGATATATTGCTCTTGTACCCTCTAACCCCACACTGAGTCTGTGTTTGCACACGTGTGTACTGACTATTTCCTCGATGTCTGTGTGTGGAATAGCAATCTTGATCTTATCCTGTAATTTGCTAATTACCATAATCATGCATGACATCGTGAGGGCAATCCCCCCCCCCCCCCCCCCACACACACACAAAAAGACACACACACTAACACTAACATATGAGCACTTTTATTGAGGTGTAATTGCCTCCAGCAAGTTGATAGGTGTCATCTCAACTTAATATCCTTTAGTCTGAGATCACACACTCCTGGTGTTTGTTCCACGTGTAATCTCTTTGTGAGTCAACGTGTGTGTGTGTGTGTGTGTGTGTGTGTGTGTGTGTGTGTGTGTGTGTGTGTGTGTGTGGTGTCCCCACAGGTGAAAGTGGATGACACATCAGTGTCAGAGTTCCTCCAAGGCAAGCTTTTAATTTGACAGCGGCAACAATAAACGTTTTCAGCAGCACAAATGTTGTTCACACAGAGAGGTGATATAAGTATCGCTTATGGGCTAAAAAGGTGTGGCAAATTAAAAACGCTGTGTAGGTGTCTGTGTAGCAGCTATATCAGTGACTGACACCTGAGACTTAATTACAGCAAAACATAGTGTTATTTTAGACGAATAAATAATTACATAGTTTTATTATTTTCCATTTTCTTCAAGCATAAGGGATGAAGCAGAAGGTTTGGAGACCCAATGCAAAGTGAGAACAAGCAGCAGTACATGCTGTAGTTCCAACCAGCACAATTCTTCAGTCACTCACAATATGCTGCAGCACCTTGACCTGAACCTAAGCATGCATTTACACTGTGTTATCAGCAAACACCACAAGCAAAAAATAACTGCCACCACACAAGCTCTCTCTCAATACACAAAACTGTTTTGTCGATTCACTGAGGTGACTGAATGGCTGCTTTGAGTCCCTGAAGTGTTATGCTATTGTAAACCACTGTGCACAGGACAGCCCATGAATTCATCATGCTAATCACAAATGCCTATAACTGAATGTAGTGAGGGCAGCACGGTGGCGCAGCAGGTAGTGCGCGTGCCTCACAGCAAGAAGGTCGCCAGTTCGATCGATTCGGGCTGGGCCTTTCTGTGTCAAGCTTGCATGTTCTTCCTGTGCTTGCGTGGGTTCTCTCTGGGCACTCTGGCTTGCTCCCACAGACCAAAAACATGCTCATTAGGTTGACTGGTGACTTAAAATTGTCCCTAGATGTGAGTGTGAGTGTGAATGGTTGTATGTATGCTGGCGACCGGCTCAGGGTGTACCCCGCCTCTCGCCCGCGAGGGATAGCCCCCCCCCAACCCCGAAAGGGATAGTCGGGGTACAGAAGATGAATGAATGAATGAATGTAGTTGCGGAGAAAGGTCCTTTCAAATCACTGCTAAACTACAAGTTAAAGTCATGCATTCAAACTTTCACTCATTCTGCAGAAGAATGGTCTCTGTCATGCATCTTCCAGCTAACTCAGTGAGCTTAAGAAGTAACATTTTTTCCTTCAGTTTATCAGACAATTATACATTCAAAATGACCAAATTTGGAGATACATAAATCCCACTGGACAGGAAGGGGATGCGGAAAGTGTAGAAATATTCTCCAGGTTTGATACAACTGACGCTACGCTAACCTCTTTGGGAGAAAATGTCTGTGGATGCGCTATAACATCAAAGGCAAATGCAAGAGGCGAGGAAAACTTCCGCCCATTCAGTCATTATTTATACATCTACATGTGTCTTTTTTGACTTGGTCATGGTACTTCCTCGAGGAAACATCGAACAGGCGGGGGTACTGTTGCCACAGCTCATGGACTTTCTTTAGCTGTCCCACCTGACAGCAGTAACCTCAACATCCCTCCTCCTCCCATGACAGCTCGGTTAGCTACACGTCACACTACACAACTGCAGACGCTCAATTGTGGTTCATGATCGCCCATGACACAATCATTTCAAAATCGGGCTAGATTCATGTAGTCCAATCCAAATGCAAATGACTGCAATGTGCACATTTTATTGGATGGAGAGGCTTTAGGCAATAAACTCTCCTGTTTTTGTTGGTACAGGTTTTTGGTAGAGTTAATGATATATATGTATAACCAACCTGTTTCGTGCTAGACTTTGGTAGCCTGGTCCTGTTTGGAACGTTTCATATACATTTAAAGCATTAATTATGTTTTTAATGCTTCACAGGTACTTTTTAAAACAACACTAACAATCAGTTTTATAAATCTCCTACTTGCCAATCAGAATAATTGGCCTGCTTGTGTAAACAGCACTGCAATCATACATCTGATTACTGAATGACCCTTTATAGATGAAAAACAATACCTTGTAATAATCGATATAATGAGTATAATTATTAGTGTTACCTTCACATTATGCCAAGTGCTTCTGTGAACTTTGGGAAAACCCCTTTTGGAACTGGTTGGTTTTTACAAGAAGCAAATGACCAAAACTTAAAGCTAATTGATGTGTTTCACATTAAGCCCTGGCCAGTGCACTCAGGGGTGCTCGACTAATGGCATTTTAAGCTTAACGGCCTTAGCCAAGCACAACTGAATGTTTATAAAGCTCTCATTCATCAGTGGAGTTTATTCAGCCGATCCTAATGGATGTCTTCTAAAGTCTTGCTAAATGAGGTGGTTGTTCTTTAAATCTGCTGGTTAAATGGTTCTCACATCTTCGGCTAACTGCAAAGTGAGGGAGAATTTGTTTTATTCATTTCGTCTGTTTGTTTTTCTCCCATTAGTTTATCAGCAAGAACTTTCTCAGAGTAATGAGGTGACAGAGGCAGGTGAGAAAAGTGCACGATAGGTAAAAGTGACCTGACGGCCTTAAATCTCCAATGAAAATAAACTTTTCAGGAGTGAAAGAGCCGCAGCTGAGCACGCCAGCAATCTTAACATCATCAGGGAGGAGGCGTGACAAAAGTAATGCAGTCAGAAATCGTGCCCAGCTCCTCTCCCTGTGGACTTTATAACCTTTCACTTCATCAAGGAAAATACACACATTGTGCATTCATACTACAAAATGGGTAAGAGACATGTATGTCTGAGAGAATGTAGAAACCCACGGAGAAGAACTCCAAGCTTCATGGTGAGAGGCTTAACAGGATTGCATTGATTTTAAGCCAGTCTCTGCGAGGTGCAGTCACAGCAATGAGCTACGAACAAGTTACTTGTTTTCGCTTTCCTTTTAATAGAGTTTCAGGCAAATCAAAGGCAAAAAAAAAAACATTGGTAAGAAAAAAATCGAATAAATAAAGCATTTGGGAAAAAATAGCAAGCTTAATTGGCTGGATGATTTACTGTTGTGTGTGGTACGTTTGGAACCAGATATTTCACTTTTTGTTTCTGTCTGTCTCCCAAACAAGATACAGATAAACAGAGAACATGGACAGGGAGTTACATAAGAAACTCCAGGACTCCGCTCTGTAATGAGCTGTAAAAGCTCGCTGGCTGTGCCGTCTCTATCTCCATCTCTGCCTCTGTCTGAGTGTTCCAGTGAATCAGTGGCTGTATGATTTCTGCTGTCCTTGCTTCATGCTAGGGGTCAGACAAAGAATACACGACCAAGTCACAACCAAGAAAATAATTTAGCTTCAGTTTCAGGGCAATAGATAGTTATTTATTGTTCAGAAACCCATGTACTGTTCAAGTGGGCCATTCTGTCCATTTCATACAATGTATTTCCAGTTGATTCCAGAGTTGAGATATCACAGTTTCAAAGAGTACAGAAACACAGCAAAAACAATAATAAAAAAGAATATATTCAGTAACAGTCAAATTCAAATTCGAAGAAGCTTTATTGGTGTATGAAAATCAGACGTTTTCACATGCGAAACAAAAATAACAGAAGAATGTGCATAAACAGCAGAATTTGTGTGTTACTGTCATATTAATCATCTTAGAAGTCCTCGAACGTAGAATCAGTTATTAATTTCTAGACACAAACAGAAATAACCAATTGTGAATCGATGCAATTATTAATGCATGCTTGCTATCCAACATTTTCAGTTATTTTAATAATGTTTGTCTGGATATGAATATTCACTAACTGGCCTATTACTATCATTATAAGAGTGCTTATAAGCATATTGGTTAAACCAAATTTCACATTGCTTGCAACTAATTTTCTACACTTAACTCCTGACTGAACAACAGCACCAACCCTTGTCCATGTTGGTCCTCATTCTGCCAGCACAAGTCTGCAATGTCAGTCTGCTATGTAAACATCCTCAGTCCTCTGAAAATGGTCATTGAGGCACCTTTAGGGGCTCAGTTGTTTCAGAGCTCGTGCAGTAAATGGACTCACCTCACCTCCCACTGCACAGCACTCTGAGACAGCCATGCTCTTATATCCCAGGCTATCCAACAAATATTTAACACTGAACCGACGCTGAATTCTGATTTAGTGTTTACTGTCAAATGTGTCACCATGTCAGGACAACTTGCAATCTAATGCCATCCCAGTAAAAGCTACAATGGTTGAATCAGTTTACAAAGCAAATTTTGACTAAAACCCAACATTCCATTGGTTAAAGTTTAGAAATGCAAATGACCCAAGACACTCCTTTGTGGGTGCAGCATTGTAGATTCTTCCCTCAAAAAAACATCTCACATCTATGAGTGAAAGTGATTGCATTTTAAAAGCAAATGCAATGCTGCAGCTAACCTGTTTGTTGCAACTTTGTCACTGTTGTTCAGTCTTTTCTCCTACTCACTGTCATTACAGGTTTCATAGTGCCTTACGGTATTGAATTCTTTGAGATCAACCACTTGCTGGGAGCAAAGAAAGCAAATCAGGCATGAGGCAAGACTTTTTCATCAAATGCAATCAAGCCTCATTTTCAGGGGTTTGTTTTTGTCTTTTGCTTGTAAAGCTTGTAAGATACAAACTTGAACGTATATTCACATGTGTGTTCATTCACTGTTGGCAAAGTCGGGAAAGGATCATTACACTGCAGACAAATAAAACCGATAGTGTATGTTGAGCCATGACACAACATTCCTTGCAATAAATTTAGATTAATCAGTTACCAAGCATGTAATTGGATTAATTGATTAACATCCGTGACTGTTGCATATTGCGAAGTATTTTACACATCAGTCTGCATGCTCGAACAAATCAGGTGAACCATATATGTTTTGTATGTCTGTGACATGGAGAAGAACCTCACTCACAAATGAACCGCAGTTCTCCCCAGTTCCAGTTTCCACTGCCCTTTTGCCCTTTTAAGTAAGATAAAAACGCATCAAGGAAGGCCTAACTGTCCTGTGTGACTGAGTGTAGGTCTTTAAATAACACTGTTGTTAATGTGATTAGTGCTAATGACTCCAGGAAACATGGCAAAGGCAGAGAGTCTGTCACCCAGAGGGAGCAGAAGACATGTCTTATCCCCAGTTGTAACCCTTGGGGGTAAAGTGACTGTGAGAAAGGAAGGGCAAGGCTGATGAACACATGCATAAAATATTTTTAGTCACCTTAGATGGCCTCTCTCTCTTGCACAGACAGACTTTCTGCCCCTCTTTCATCCCGACCCGAACAAAATCGATAAAATCAGGAGCTATAACATCCCAGTGCTCAAGATAATACCGCAAAAATGACCTGCGTGGCTTACCATCACCCCAGGTATCAGCCACAAACTGGCTCTGAAGTATCCATTCACAGCATGGGGTTTCAGGCAGACAATGTGCGGGATTCTCCTTCCTCCAGAAGGATTTGTCATCATTCATCTGTTTGACAGCCTGGAATCCCATCACTGTGACAGCCGGGGGTTTGTGAGTGTGTGAAATGTTATCACACGTAGAGAATTTCTGTGCAAAAACATGCACACGTGTGTGAAAAGGCCACATGACCTCATCTCAGTCTGATGAGACCCTCTGAGCCTTTCACATCATCACTCAAACTGTAAGACTGGACAGCAAACAGTATGATGCAACATGCTCTGAAAGGCATCCATGCCAGTGGATTTCATGTACAGGCTTGAATCAATGTTCTCTCAGCAGGTTGAAGTGGGATCTGGCCCTTAAAGCACAGGACTCACATTTCACTTTCTACTGTCTTACTGGTTTGTTTAGAAGTGGTAGCTGTGAATGTGTTTGTGTAAATTGTATATGCATTGCTAAAGCTGCAACAATCCTTATTTTTACAGTATATAAATAATGGATCAAATTGTTATGTATATTCGCTTGAAGTGACAAGCAAACTCTCTCAACCTCCGCTCTACCTTAATCCTTGCCTCTTTTAGCTCATCATTGTTTTGGGTTTACTGCCTACAGCTTGGGTTCTCCTTCAATTTCCCTGCTTCAGCCACAGCAGGCTGTGGTTCAGCAAAAAAGCTCTGAGTAAGTGAGTGTTAGTGACTCGCTAGTGAATATAGTGGATCATTTAACCACTAAAGAGCCAGATATTCCCCTCAAAACCCAACTAAAAGAAGTGAAAACTGGACTTAGGTCAAATGAACTTATGCATGCTGTTGCTGTGTCTGCTGGAGGTGGAAAAAAAATCACAGTCGTTGGCTAACCTGCTAACATGAGAGAATATGTCATAGTTATGATGATACTTGCTGAGGTTGAAGCACATCCTGGGAATGTTAGTGACAAGAATGTGAGCTGATGATTTAGCTATACAAACATTTATTAGAGGTAGAAGTACTCTTGAAGCTGAAACTGTATTGTTGGTCATGTTAAACCTCATTGGTTGAAGTCAAAAACGCTAGTTAGCCTAGCTGACCTGACAAGTTTGCATCTGTCATACAGAGGCATAGGAGGAAGATATTCCATGATCACGATCCCTTGATCTTCAGTGAATAGACGTCAATGGCTTTTGAAACCTCAGATTAATGAAATACTATATGTAGGTTAATAATACAGTGAACTCTATTTGCCATCTACAACATGTCAGTGGTGTGAAGAATCATGTTTTTTTCTGCACCCATTGAGGCTAAATCCAGTGACTGAAATTAATTCTGTCTGCAGAGCAGCTCTGCCTCCAAATGTGAAAGAAGAATATGAGGTATGGTGCAGCAAAAGAGAACACTTACACATCTTTTGCCCCAGTGTGGCAGACTGGAGTCAGCACTAAATCTCAAATCAAAGTTGCTCTGAAACACCCCCAGCAGAAAGTAGGTGCCAGAGACCAGAGAGAAAAATGGGGATGGGATATTGTTGGCAGTGGGGATGTGAATGAGGGTTTGATTAAAGTAACCCTAAAGGAAAATGGACAAATAGCAGGATGTAGCAGGCATGCAAACTGAGGTAGAGAGGTGTCTGGTTGGTGAACCGAAATTATGAGATGATTGGATGTTGCCTGCCTGGGGAGAGAAAAGATTCAGTACGGGGAAAGCCTGCACACCGACACACATGATTCACCGTAATAAATTCATTCTGGAGGAAACACTGTCATGATGATTCCACTTTTTTTTCCTGTATAATTGAGAAATTATGGTGAAACCTTAACAACTAAGGGCCTGGCACATCAGATGAATACCTGCACATTTAGTACATAGACACACGCAGACACAAGAAGTGTGTCTTGTCATGTGCACACAGGAAAATGAATGAGCATGTGGGAATGCACGCCCACATACGTGTGCTTTGACAGCTATAGCAGCAGTCTCTAAGCTAAACCTGACAGCCTCTGTTTCTAGTCAGATTTATTGTGAAACCATACGAATGTTTACGCATTCATACACAAACCAACACATCACAAACATGAAACCATGCTGCATACCCACTGCAATCAATCACCATATTGGGGCTCCACTCCCCAAACCAACATTACACCGTCACATGCTGCTGAACAGAAGGCTCTGATTGGTTAAGAGTGCTTTTTCTCAGGTTGCCATTTATTTCATGCTGAGATATGACCTTGAGCTCTGGCAGTATTTGCATGATCACAAGGTCATTCATTTTCTCCCTGAACTAGTGGAGGGAAAAGGATTGCTACATCGAAACATATCAGTAAGAAGTGATTGGGGGGGTGAAAAAGCTGACATTTGACTTTAATTAGAGGATGCACAGCCCATAGGAATTGAGAATTTTAGAAGAAAATTTGAGAGAAATTACCTGCACTCCATTTCAGAAGGTACATTTGAATATATTGCCCATTGAGTATGAGTGATGGAGCCATTTGGATAATGAGGAGCATATTCTAGGCCTGATTAAAGGCTGGACAGGGTGGCCTAGTCTTTAAAGTTACCAATCTTAAACCCCAGGACCCATGTGTATCAGCCAAAATCCATCCTCTTTATGCACCGCCAGACCATTGTCACAGATGGGACGTGTGAAATCAGGTTATTGTACATTGGTAAAGTAGCTTGGAGGGTCACAAGAGCTGCATGATTTCTCTATGAATCAGTCACCCCCCAACAGACATTGACAAGCCAAAGACTGGAAACAGCCCAGTGATGAAAGAGGCAAATAGAAGCTGGCACAAACTGTGCCAAGCAACAGATGTCAGCTGGCAGACCACCACAACATTGGTTATAAAACAGCCATGAAGGAATCTGCAGCTTGTCGTGCTCTGACAGAAATGTGGTATGCAGCCAGGATTCTTGCAGAAATTTCACTTCACTCAGCAGAAAAAAAGAAAAGACCACACTAGGTGAAGGAGTAAAGCATCAGGTAATGGAGGATTTTTGTGACATAGTATACCCAAGATGTTTTGTATTGTAGTTGTGGTATTAAGGGTGTGTGGTGTGTGCAACACTGCAGATTGGCTGTGGTGGTGTGGTTTTGTGGCAGTGAAACAAAGAACAGCTTGTTGAACGCAGAGAATTATCGCCTGATTCTGCCGTTCCTCTCAGCTCGACTCATTGTTTTGGTTCAGTCTCACTGACCTCATCTGCGTTGTTTCAACACCAGTGTTGTCCATCTCCTCCACCTCCTCCATGTGCAGACTTTCTTGCTTTATACACAACGTCACCTGACCTCCTCCTCTGTTCCTGTTGTAATTACTATGGCCACTGGAGGTTGCCGCCTAAAAATAACATAAATATGGGTCATAATAACCTGCTTGCACTGATGACCCATATGGCCATGTTTCTGGTGAAGGTGGGACGGTCATAGGCTGGTTTCATTTATAGTGTGTTCTGCTTCTCCTTAGTTGCCAAAAAAGAAAGAGCAGTTCTCCATAAGTACTGAGGAGGTGGCTTGTTTAGTTTGATCTCAGCTGGATTAAAATGACTGGATGAGCAGGCATACTGAGACAAAAGCACAGCAAAGGATACTTTTTATTCTGCCCATGATTCATTTTAGCATTTCCTAACTGGGAATACTGTCTTATGGATTAATCTTAATCCTTCTGTTGCTATTTGTGTACTACTGACTCATTTTCTGAATGCAGATATTACTGTGTTTATTTAGGCTCTTTTGTGCATAAATGTGCAATGTGTTTAGGTGGTGCATACTGTAGCAAGGCATACTTGTGATTGCAAGACAATAGCCTCTGTCTCTGGTTGTTTCCCCTCTCCCTGCCTCTATGGGGGCAGAGAGAATTCATCAAATAGTGTCAACATCAGTGGCATCTTGGCTCTGCGTGCTGTCCGTGTGTTTGTGTGTGTTTCAGACATGTTTACTTTCCCCCAGGCAGACAGAGCAGAACCCCTGCAGACCCATATGGCCTGGCATATGGCTCACCCTCCACCCTACCCCTGTGCTTGCAGCACACACACACACACACACACACACACACACACACACACACACACACACACACACACACACACACACACACACACGCACACACACACACACACACACACACACACGCACACACACACACACACACACACACACACACACACACACACACACAAGCCAGGCTGCTGAAGAAATAATGTAATGTAGCCATGTGGGACACTGTGGCATGATGCAAACAGGTAGACAGAACAACCCGTCTTGCCCTGAATCCATCAGCACTATCTGGACTTTGTGGGTGTTCAGAACAGAATCAGACACAAGTGCATTCCGTCTCTTTCTCGCTCTTTTTTTTTTTCTTTCAACAGAGATGAAACGCTTCATTTCATCTCTCTCATTGATTCAGGTAGATCTATCACTGACTTTGGAAAGCTCTCTCTCCAGTTTGATCTCCGCGGCTGTCTCTCCTCGCTTTCTCTGCATAACCAGTGAGGCCGCTGGACTTTGATGAATCTTTGGCAGCCTTGTCGGCATAGTAACTGCTGCTACAAAAAGTCTCCATGTGCAGATTTTTGGGGGGCTAAGTACTGACATGTACTCTCGGGAGAGCAAACATTCACACATGCACACACAAATACGCAAACATAGTTTCCCACTTCGATCCACTACTCTCCAGTGTGTAAAAGCAAGCTCAAACTCCTTGATGTGTGTCTTTGTGTGTGTGCGCACGCTTGTGTGTGTGTGTGTGTTACCATCCTCTGTGGATACATGTGCGGCTAAATAGAAAATTTGACTAATACATCCCTAATTAATATACAACAGATTCTAGTGGGGAACACTTACCACACACACACACACACACACACACACACACACACACACAAACACACACATGCACACAGTCACTAACAACATGTTACCTGCTCATGCAAGTGTTTTCCATTCATCACAAACACAACAAATGAAGCTCCTCATTTAAGAGGCAGAGCACTTGTACCCCATCAGCTGAGCAGCATCAACTGACTCTTAAGGGCACTAATTATGTTAAAAACAAGTCGTGGTGTGTTCTTTATAACCTCTTTCACCCTTCTGAATCCTTTGTGTCAGTGCTGTTTACTGCCTCACGCTACTAATTATTCTGATGTCTCCTTTCTTCTGCCTGGTTTAGGCAGGCTGAACGAAGCAAGGCTATGACTGATGTCACATTTGGGGTGGTGGTGGCTCTGACCCATTAGTTTCAGCTGTGGGGGGAGACTTTTGGGTTTGAGTTGCACCAGACAGACCACGAGGAAGACAAAAAAAAAGAGTTTGTCTTCCACACCACCACAAACTGTATAATACACCTTTTAAACTGATCATCCAAATCCAAGAGTGAGCCAGCTAACTGAAACAATGGAGCAGCTCCAAGAGGTCAAGAGATATCGCCTGGTCGGTGTGAGCTGGTTGTGGAAAGCAGGAACTGTGACCTGGTGGTGAGTTAACCACACACATATCCCTCAGATATGAAAAACTGCATTCACCCAGGCACGATTAAGTCACATTTTGTAATACAACATGCAGGGTGAGCCACTGGGTCATGGCCTTGCAAGCCTTACATTTAAGACACGAGTGTAGGTTAGCATAGCAGCTACTGCAAATTTTCCATATGTCAGTAGTAAATGTCTGCTGTTGTCTGTTCACTGTGCCCTTGTGGGGTCTTTACCGCACTCCATGCTGATCCTCACATGCAATGTTTGGTTCATGCAAACAATCTGATCTATTTTAATGCTCACTCAGGCTTAATTAATACTGATGTCTTATTGGATTCTTCAAGAAAGTTTCATTTGTGCTAAACTTGCCTGGAGTCTGTAAGTGCTAAATCTGACTTGATTTGATTTTATTGGGAACTCTTTGAATCCACAGGGCTATTCTTTCAAGAGTCCTTGGATCAGTCACCCTCAGTTTATTCAGCCATTGAAATGTTTGTTTCCCAGTTTTCCATGCTGGAAAAAATGCATGTGAAAAGGAAATACAATCAAATTGCATTTCTCATTCAATGTGAAAAACCAATCACACTGTGCTGTCAAAAAGCAGAAATGATGGTATATTTCTCTGGAAAACACCAACGACAAGATGGTTTTGTTTTGTACCATAAAGCAATGCTGCAGATATTCTGTGGAAAGCACTGGACATTTGAGACAAATTGAGTGCAGTGTTCACTGTAGTGGTGGATAGTGTCAGTCTCAGAAATGGTTCACTTTCTCTTCTGTAATCTAATGAAAGTTATGTCTCAAACTCATTGCAATATTTCATTGGTGGTACTGTAATACACACAAGGCTTTAACAAATGAGTTCTTCTTGACCTTTTATGTAAATGTTTGAATAATGGCACAGCTTTGAAGGTAAAATTTGTTGTTAAAATGTGCTGCACAAGTGCAAGATGTATTTTGTATGCATACAGTGATATTTACCTTGAAAACTAATCAAGGGTGATGGACCTGAACTGTTATTCATTTCCATTGTGTGATCAGTTTTATTGTAATTAAACTACTTGTCAGTTAGTAACACACTTTGTTGCAAATCAAAGTTGTCCTACAATAATTTGGATGTTTGGTAAATGCCACTTAAACATTTCCTGAGCTGTAAAACCCTTAGATTACAGTGGGGAAAACCACTTTTGCAGCATTTTCATATGTCTAACTTCATTTGAAAATCAAAATTGTTTTAATTGACACACTCTTTGGGCAATTTCTGCACTACACAACAAAGTGCACTGGAAGGCTCCAGTATGTCGGTGACATCATTCATATCATCAACTTAGCAGTGATCACATGCAACCTGTTTAAGAAGTGTGATCACACCATTACTGTGATAAACAGCACATGACAAATGGGCATGGCAGGTACAGTGTAATGTGAGAATGGAGGCAGGGCAACACTAGTCTGCCCTCACTCGTGTATGACTATAAAGGATGTCAGTTAAAGTTGACCCAAGAATACACAAAGAAATTCAGTGTGTGGGAATCAGTATTATCAGTGAAATGTACTGAAAGAATCAAAAGTAATTGTCATGCAGAAAAAAGCTATGCACATGTACATGCATGTGAATGGACCACATCCACTCTTCTGAGAATAACGATTGGATCTGTGACATCCCATATATTAAAACATCCAATCTCAGAAATGTTCCATCACTTCAAATAACGTTCAATTAATCACACTCCACCTGTCGCTGGAGACAGGGAGTGTGAGAATGAGAAGGAGAAAAGTAATTGGTGAGAAATAGAGTTGGACTGTCATGCATGTCCCCATGCCGTATAGGAATTTTTGTTATTGTAGATGAATTGGCGTCATATACTCAACTTGTAATGATTGTGACAAAACAAGTGTAAGTAAGCAGTGATAGAATGCCGGTGTGTGTGTGTGTGTGTGTGTGTGTGTACTTGAGAGAACGAAGGAGACGGACTGAGAATTAAAAAGAGCGTGTGTGTCATGGAAGCGTCAGATTAGCTCCAGCAAGTGTGCTACAGACGGGAGAGCTCATGCATCAGGGGATCAACTCAGCAGAGTTTTGAATTTTTAATACCAGAACCAGTCAGCTAACATTACACACTTTTGACATTTTCCATCCACAGCAGTATTATAATTACAATCAGACCACATGATCAGGTGTTTGCAATTAGTTTGTTTGTTTCCACATGTATAAAGTGGTTACAGAATCCTAGAAATTTAAATCAAGGCCAGTTGATATGAGAAACTGAAATATCGGATTTTGCATAAAAATACCACCAATGGATTCAGTCTATTGCAGATTCCTGATATATATTATCACCCGATGTGGTCTAGGGGCAAATGAGTTGAGCATCCTGATTACAGATGAACAAGGAATTCATCATA
>JBBMOE010000032.1:7007746-7267356 GCA_037975065.1 Chaetodon trifasciatus
CTATGTTTTTTAGTCATCTGTCTAATAATACTTATACTTACTTAATAATAAAAATCATTTCACCTGTCTTGATAGGCCATATAATGGCTTTACTTCCGCTCACTCTGAAATGACAAGGTGCTCCCGTGGCTTAGGGCTTAAGATATCAACTATGATAATAAAAAAAAAAAAAACAAAAAAAAAACAGAGACGTTGGTTGCCCTGTTTGTCACCTCGTGCCTCCACCTTAAGGATGACAGCACCGTGTGTCTCTGACACTCAGTGAGCCAAATCTCAGCCCTCTGCGGCAGCACTATTTCCATGGTAGAAATATTGCTTCTCCTCCGCCATCGCCACCTCTGACATGTCTCTCTGTTGCAGAACCAAGAGTATTTGTACAGCCAATGATGAGTCTCAATCAGCAACACAAAAGCCATCTCAGCCCCAACATCTTGATCTTATTGTGCTCGGCCTGCAGACAAGACAACCACATCAAAACAGTATTTGGTCTCAAAGAATCAGTTGCCTGAATTTGTTTCTTGTCCAACTTGTTTCGTCATTTAGCAAGTGGGAGACTGGATTTTTCAGCTTGACTAGTTTGTTTGTTAGCAATAGCATTTGCTACATTAATGTGCTCATGACTCTTTTCATGTTTATCAAATAATGAATGATTGAAATTAGTTGAGCCTGTATAGAACACAGCTGTTTTATCTATTAGATGAGGATGCAAACAACATATCTTGTACCACAATTCGGTGTGCTTATCATTAGCTTCAGGCCACTGCATATCTTGGAGCCACTTTTCAGAGCAAAAGTCTGTTGTCATGGATCGTATAAAAAATTGCCATTGTCTCTGTGATGCTGCTCATAGGTTTCTGAAGAGCTACTGTGAAGCTCAGTAAAAGTAGCTCTGGCCATTGCCATGACTGTCCGTGTCTGACTCAGCCTACACCTAACTCCTGGCTAATCTAAAAATGGGCATAGAAGTGGGGCCCGGGTGGAGATGAATAAGACTGGTTGCTGAAAGCTAGAAGCAAGTTGTCACTCAAAACAGCTGGGTCCATAATTTGTGTAACTTTAAGCCTTAATATTAACTTAACTTAACTACTTAACTTAACTTAAAGTTATATAAAGATTCACCCCGTACAGTTGACATGAATGGGACAATTATCTATAGAGGCCAAAACCGTCTTTGTATCAGGTTGTAAACATGTTTATTTCTGCTATGAAATTGAGTTATTTAGCATGAGGGTCAATGGGGATTGACTCACTTTTGGAGCTAGCCTCAAGTGTCCATTCAAGGAACTGTAGCTTTTGCTACTTCTGCATGGCTCCATTTTTCAGTCCCACAGGGGGCTTGTCTTTTCTTCACATCCAGTTTGATTTGATGTTTCTTTGTAGGTGGTGGAGCTCAAAGCTGATTTTTGTCGTGCATGTGTACCAGTTATGTGTACCTCTGATAATATGGCACATCTGAAGCTCACCTTCAGCTCTTCAGAGTTATGAGAGCTGTTCAGCACATCTCTTTTTCCATGGCAAATGGACCTTTGTACTCCCTAAACTGTGGTAACCAAGGCAGTGTCCACACTCGGATTGTGAGGGAACCAAATTTGTTATCTTATAATTCTCCAGATAATGTTTATGTCCAGAAGAGCTCACTCCTCAGACTCTGTGCAGTAAAATTTGTGCTCCATAATCTTGATGCCGATGTTGCAATATGATATGCACGCCTCATCTTGCAACATATTTTGGCCAATTCCCACTCTTCCTCTTCAGATCCAGTGACATATACCTTAATTGTAATTATCCACAAGTATTTTCCAGCTCTCCCTTTATTCCTTTTAGTAAACTATCCTGCCAGGCAAAGAGATCTTTTCTGTTCACAATTAGAAAAAATACAATCAAAATAGAATTTCAAACAGTTTGGGGGAAAGTTAAGGACTTTCACCCTTGTCTACATCTGAACATCTGTGAGCTGTTCGCTGTTACAAGAGAGCCTTGCCATTAAATGTGCAGTCAAATCTGTATCCTGGTCGTTAATATATAAATGGCCAACGGTGCGTGTTCTATGTTATGAACACGATGTCCTCTACAACCTCTTTGTGTGTGAGAGAGAGACGCTCTGTAATGTGACAAGTAGCAGAACAGTGAATGCATCCCTGCTGTGTAAGTGCCCTTGTCATTTAATCATGTGACTGTGTACTTGAATGCATATAACTAATGTATGCAGTATGTGGTCTGGCACCCCATCATCTCTGTGATGACCGTTGCCATGTACTACTTGTCTGGCAGCAGGTGCACCTCAGTAATGTGGAATGAAGCAGTGAACACAGTAGGCTAATGCATGTCTGATGAGAAAGAAAAGTGAGAAAAATCTCACCATCACTCTTTAATTTTAAAAGAATTTTCAGTCACTATTAAACTGTATTCTGGTGCAACCTGCAAAACCTTCTAATAAGTTTCCAGTTTTCAGACATATTGTTTATTTATTACTTTGTCCTCTGTCAAGTTGCATACATTTCTTGTGTAGGTTCACAATTAAATCTCCGTGTATGCACAAAGACAAAATTGCACATGCACACTTTGCATCTGATTTATACATCTGCATACAAGAGCCCGATTTCTACTCTCAGAGTTAATCACCTGTTTACACATTAATATGTCTGTATGCTTCACAAGACAGTTAAGAGGAAGGACAATTTCAGAAATTGTCCTCCAATAATGCTGGAGCAGTTGTCCTTCAGGTCAACCATTACAGACAGATGTGGCTTAATTCATCACAAGTACCTGTAAGCCATCATCACCAGTTTTATCATCATCAATGATCATCTGTTCTGCTGCCTTTAGATTTTCATTCTGTATAAAGCAGCTGTGGATAACAGATATTGTAAGAATCGTCTATTTTAATCTATAGGATCAATCCAGATGGATTTATTTCTGCTTTGATTTGAACATATCGACTGGGTAGAGAGTGTTTGATTAATACACTGTAGTTCACACTTTAAGCATTATCCCATTATTTCTGTGCAAAACATGAGCCTTCTATTCAGGGTACATCATCTGAGACCCAGTTTATATCAAAAATACTGACAACCCTCTCTGTGCTGCATCATTTGCATGAACCTACCGACTGTTTGGCCTCTTCTTCCGCTGGTGCACCATGTACTCTGCACTGAGCACCAAGGTACCACATGGATGAGAAAAGTGAATTTCAGGGTGAGGAAAATATTAAACTGTTTGAGTGCTGCTTATGCTCGTTGTTCCACTGCCATGAAAACAGCGCGCAATTATGTGTAAGACTACACTGCTATTGCTACATGAACTTGTGGGTGTGTGTACATGGCCTGAAATATGCATTTGTTGTGCCATGTAGTAGTTGTGTGTGCAAGACCAAATGTAATTTATACTTTTGGTCCATGGTTTCCAACCTGGGTTTCTCTGTAGGGTTGCTTTCCTTGTTGTCTTTCATGGGGAGAGGAACTCAGGAAGCTGGAGTATAGATGATGTGAAAAATTTAGTAAGTGCCAAGGTAACATCTTTAACAGTCATCTGAATTGTTCTTTGATGTAATTTTAAACTCAGATTAATGGAAATGGTTACTGCCAGCTGCAGGTATTTCAACTAATTGACAAACACCTGCCCAAACCAAAGCAATGTATTGCTGCTGTATTTATTGATGTTACTGTGACTTACTGATGTTGCTGTCCTGTTTATGTACTCGTTGCTGCTGGTTAACCCTGTATTGGCACGGTCTTGGTAAATAAAAGTAATATTCCCACATCCTCTGACATTATTAAAGGACAAAAAGAGGAATCAATAGAGCTGTTTGGCCTTCCAAGACTAAACAAAGATCTCAGCTGAATGTGTTCAAACGTCCAGTATATACTTCTATCAACTTGTCTCAAAGAGAACATCTCATGAAAGCAATCACTGAGAGTCTTTTCAGGTTGAGCTGGGTGCTGTGCTGATTGCTTGCATCATCAACAAAGAGTAGGACCCACGTGTTTATTTTCCCATTTGTTCAACTGGTTGTGTGCTATTGGCCACAGCACTGTGTGGGCCCACTCTTGACCCTGCAATCTTCCTAATTTTAATGTTCAAAGGCATCTAGCAGGAACTGACAGTAACGATGTGGGTTGCAGAACACAACCAAGGAAATTATCTTGCCAGTATCTGTCTCTCATCCACAATTATAACCCATCACATTACTGTACTTTGTTTGACATTACCCGACATCCAACAACACTGAGCTTGCACGCCGAGATAAAAGACACTCCAAGGTTGTCACAGGGAGAGGCAGATATTTAAAAAGGGGGAAATGAGGGAGAGAAAGGCGATGACAGAAAAAGAGAGGGAAGGGCAGATGTCCACAATGTTGGAGCCACTCAGCAGTTGCTCTCATTAACTCACAGTATAGTCAAGCTGAAAACAAGGAACATATGGACGCGCACACACACACACACACACACACACACACACACACACACACACACGCACACACACACACACACACACACACACACACACACACACACACACCGCATCTTGCTAACCTAGAGCTGTGACACTTACAGGTCACAACATTTATGTGACTGTGTAATTACAGTTTGGTTTTATAGTGAAAGCCTAATTTTCCAAGTACCTAAGTACCTTCCTAATTAAGCATTAATTAGTTCTGTGTTACTACATTAGATGCTTAGCAACTATGAATCACAATCAAATTACATAATGATAAATGTATGCAAATGCAAAGTACAGTCAGAAATGACTTGCTGAGTGATTTTTTTATTTAAAACAACAATCCATCCGAGGGAGGCGGATGTAATTCAACATTTGAGTCCCTGGTAAAAAAATATAAACCCTGTGAATGATGAAGTATGCTGAGCAATCATACATGCTGAGATACATTTTTTCATAATTCATATAGGATCTCTCTCACTGCCTTTCTCTCTCCACCAGGTGTGATGAATGCACTATCTAATTAACTCGACAGGGAGTGAGCTGAGGGGAGGTGAAGGAACAGGGGATCAGGTAAACGAGCACACCCTACAAATGAGCATGTGTGAATATGTGTGTTTTCTACGTACACTTGAGTGTTATGTCTGACTTAATGTTCTCATTCAGCTTTAATGGCCAGGTGCATCATTATGTGCATGAGAAACTTAGTTAGAAGTTTGCACTTTCCTCTGCCGGACAAACCTCCCCCCAGTCCCTTACTCCCACACAGTCAAATCTGGGGCATAGAAAACAGCCAGCTCTAATGTTATTATAATGTGATGAGCATATAGTAAAGACCCTATCAATGAAAAACCTGACTTCTGGAGGTGTTCAGCAATGCACCTCACCCTAAGGTTCTCCAAGGAGATGATACAGACCAAAAGTTTCACAAAAAGTTTACCTGTTAGAAATTTGCACTCAAAAAAGACCCAAATCACTTTCTTCAGCTGTATGGTAATGTACTGTGAAGTTCTGATGCGATGTGCTCCACTGCTCATCAGCCTGCAAAACCCCTGCCTATTTCTTTTTTATCAGGTCCACTTGTCATAAAGTCAGCTCCAATCTCCTTTTCATGGGTTCTTTAACAAGCCATATTGTTTTGAATTCTACTCGAGCCACTGGAAAGTCATTTTTTATTCATGTGTTTTCAACTTCAACTCAATTTCAGTCTCTAAATATTTCAGGTGTCTACAATAAGATACTTTATGTCTTAGACTAGATAGCTTATTAAGTCATTATAACCTCTGATGCTAAATTTGAAGATTGGAAAGTTAAACACAGACGGGACGGGAATGCTATTGCAAACTGATTGACAGTTTTTTGAGTAGTTTTTTTAATTTCTGTATTTTGGCAGCTGTCTATGTCAAATAAAGTTAAAAAATAAAACAAAAAACACCACAAACAAACAAACAAACAAAAAGCTGAATTTGAAAAAAAAAAAAAATGAATTTGCTGTACGGTCAGATACTGTAGTATCAAACAGTATACTGTAACTCAAATAGAATGTGCATCCCAACTTACTGTTATGTGACTGTACTTTCTGCATTGTGACAAGTATTGAAGTAATGCAAATGTGGTAAGATTAGTGAACCAATTAGGAGAAGAAAAGTCAAGTGGTCATTATTATGCGTCATTCTGAAAGCAGTTTTTACCCACCAGCAGCAAGACACTAGCAGACAAATCTGTATGCACTCCCTCATGTCTTAACTCACTGTAATTTCATCTCACATCATCAGATCAGTGGACATACTAATACATTCCATAAATCTGGATACCTTATTGCCCTTATTGTCTATTAAAAATACAACTGAACACAAAGTCACATGCACTGTTTAACTGTAGAATCATCCTTGTGGATACAACTCACAAAAGTCACCACAGTCAATTTAAAACATGCAAACAAAAGGTTGTTTTCAAGAACTGAGGAATGTAGTACACACATACAAGATTATCACAATAGAATAACCTTGTCAGTGGGTGAGGAGGAGGATTTGTGTCAGACATTCATGGAAGCAAATGAGAACAAATAATAAGGACAAACATGTTACTTTGCTGGCTGCATTGGAGTACACAACATGACAAACAGTATACCTCACACTTTTTTATCTTCACATCAAATTTTCAACAATTCATTTGCTAATAACTTGAAGGCATCCTATGCAACTCTTATGTATTTGCAAGCTGTTAAGTGCTGAATCTTATATTTTTTATGGCTTCATTTCACAAAGTGCAAGCCATATCCGTCTGCTTCTCTGCTTTTCAAGAAATCCGCTCTACTCCATGCATTACTGCGTGGCCCTGTAACAGAATTAGCATTTTCTGGAAGCCAAGCATCTGGGCTTTATGCATACCCAGTGCTTCTATTTTTACACACTGCTTATTATGAGCCTGAGGTCTACTCTGGTGTTGCTTTGTCAGAAATTAGAAGCAGGGAAATGTGTGCAAGAAGATAGGCTTGTGTGTGTGCCCATGCATACATGTGCATGTGAAGGAGAATGTGTATACGTGTAATGTTATTACTCATCCCCGGCTGAATTTACATTGTCCTCTAAGTCAGCAGGGTGGTGCAATAAAGGTAGGTGTGTGTATGTGTGTGTGTGTGGGTGGGTGGGTGGGTGTATTGGGTGTGTGTATGTAAAAGAGACACTGTGTTCACTGTACTATGCAGATTACCCATGCATTTTTTTGCTGGTGTGTGTGTGTGTGTGTGTGTGTGTGTGTGTGTGTGTGTGTGTTTCGCTGTGTCTACTTGACCTCCTCTCCACTTCTTCCCTGGTCCTACCACCTTCATTACCATCAGCATGCTTCACACTGCTGCTGTCTGCCCACACACTGATACATATACAGTACTACAGTACACAAGACACACACACACACACACACACACACACACACACACACACACACACACACACTGACAGCTTCTCTCTAATGATCACATCACCCTCTGTGATCCAAGGATAGTCTCACCAACAGTCAGCAGGAGCACTGTCCAACTAATCACCTGCAAACTGAGAATAAGGAAAAGAATCAGTGAGAGAGAGAAATGATACAATGAAAGAGCAGAAGAAGAACAAAAGGATGCAGAGAAAGAATGGAAACATGGGAAGGAAGGAAATAAGTGAGCTCATCGTCTGTGCAGGAGTAGCTTGAGGCTGGACCATAAAGAGAAGGTAAAGTCTTATGAAATACAAATTTTTTTGTGCAGAAATCTTTAATCCTCACATTATTTATTTACATTTACACTCAAGTATATTCGCTCAAATCCATTCCTTGATTAAAATACAGTTATTTGTTATTGTGTTTGGTCGAAATTGAAATTAAAAAGAGACATGTCCCATATATCCATTTCATTAAATCATCTCAATTTTCATGCTTCATCTTTTATTGGACAGGAAAACTTAGAAGAGTTCAGTGAATTCACATAGAAATAGACAACACGTCCACATACCAACAACTGAATCGGTCAATATATGAACATTTGAGAGTACCAGCCGTAGACATACCAGACCTTCATCATTACATGGTTTATTTATAAAAATACATTGGTATGTTCAGCAACTCATTGTCTTTAATATATAATTATATAATATAATTTAAGAATTTTTTTTTTTTTTTTTCAGTTTAGTGGATGAGTCATATGCCATTGTCTCTCCGTCCGTCTTCTCCCGCTTCATCTGGGGCCGGGTCGCGGGGGGAGCAGCCCGAGCAGGGACGCCNTAATATATAATTATATAATATAATTTAAGAATTTTTTTTTTTTTTTTCAGTTTAGTGGATGAGTCATATGTCATTGTCTCTTTCAGCTGCATATCCTCTTTGACAGCAAGCAACACTAAAAGAATGAGGCATCTGCTCATTTGGAGGGAATTCCAGGCGTCTCTGGCAAAGGAGGGGAGCTCATGGTTAGGGATATGACTGAATGAAGATTTATTATGAGTGGATGATGCATTTTAAACAGAAACTAATGGAATTTGAGCAATAATTGTTTTCCTGTTGCATGACCCTGTCAAAGCCTTTTCAGATAATTGATAACAACAAGCACTTTATTTCCAGACTGACACTGTAGTGCACACAAAAAAAGACACAACAGACTTTAAAACACGGAGAACTAGAAATATTAAAACCAGCCATCATCCAAATCACACGATACCATCTGCCTCCATTGCACTGTTAAATCATTGCACACAGTCTCATCTTATCGAAGTATTGATGATATTTCCTACCATTCATTAGGTCATCTGCAAAATAATTACATTTGACCTAATTGACTACTTATGTGTAGCAGGAAAAATGTCTTTCTAGTTAGCGTTAGATTACTCTTGTTGGCCTTAATCTGATGATCTAATCTGATCTAATCAAATAACTCGCACCAGTGCTGCAGGGTACCAAATCATCATAAAATAATTAACTTATTAAGTGATAATAAAAAACCCAAACAGGTTTATAGTCAACCTCAAGTTCTCATCTCTCAGAATAAATGGATGATTAATTTGATCAAGAGCCTTAGATGCATCTATGTCTACATCTATATAAAAGCACATAAAACAAGTGTAACTGTGTAATCTAGAAATTCATGTATGTAGTAATAGTGGTAGTGTTTTTCTTTTTCTTCTTTGCATCATTAAAACTTCTGTTCTAGTCTGATCCTTATTTGCCTTGTCTGTCTCTACCCAACTAAAGACATTGTGTATGGGTGTGTGGTGTGTGCGTGTGGGTGTGTTTGTGTGTGTGTGTGTGTGTGTGTGTGTGTGTGTGTGTGCTTTTCTTTATGTGAATAGATGAGGTGGGTAGAGCGGCTTCCATTAATCTGCCATTTCACAGTCCACAAAGTGCAATAATTTAGGGGCAGAAAAGGCATGCACACACGCACACACATGCACAAACAAACCCCCCCACATGCGTGCACGCATGCTTGCACGCACGCACACACACACACACACACACACACACACACACACACACACGCTGAAAGTGTGGGAGGTGATTGCTGTGACTTCACCTGTAATCACACCACTTTATAGAGCCTCCAAGGCAGTCCCATGCACACACACACACACACACACGCAGTGCTGTATACAATCTTTCCCCCTGGATGTTGCTATTACATGCATGCATTACATCGAATTAAAGTTATTAAAGATCAGATGTCTGATGTCAGATAGCCTCCAGAACATAGTGGGCAATATCTGTGTTAGCAAAGTCTGTGTTAACACACCTTTGAATTTGTGGGTGAGTGTACGTTCAGCCACACACTGTACGTGTGGGTGCATGTGTGCATATGCAGATGAAAGGTTCATTACTTGTCTAACATATCTGTAGGAGTTGAGATGATGCAGTAGCCATCTAGGGACCAAAAGGGACCCTTTAGAATATTAATTAGTGGTTTGCCAGAAAAGTGCTAAATATTTAAAAATAGGAGTAGTGGACAAAACAGGACATGAGCAAAAATGGTGCTCATTCGGGACTTTTAAACCTTAAGTGGTACAGACTGGAGTAAATTATGCCTCTGACGGATAATCTACTGTCTAATCATCTACGGGAATCTTTAAAAACTAGATCGCATTGTGGGCTTAGAAAACACATCAACTGTTAATTCCATTTTTTTCCCCAATTTAAGTTCATTGTTTTTCTTTCCTCCATTGAATAACATCTTTTAAACAGCAGAGAATTGTTTATCACAGGCAGAAAAATGTCCAGATATGGAAGATTAAGTCCTCATTAGTGCTGAATTCTGTGTCATATTTAAGTATATTTAGTTTTGCCAGTTATGGTATGGGTGCAAGCTACTACTGGAGGTAGCAAATAAAATAAAACCAGAATAGTAATTTTTCATGTCATTTTGTGCTTGTTTGGTGACTTTCTCTCCAAAGGAACTCTCTTGCATGAATGTTGGTGGTGCTGATCTCCCATTGTGCTTAGGGAGCTAAGATGGCGCATTGCTATTTTGCTATTGTTTTTAGTATGATGATGACAACTTCTTATCACAAATGCAAGCACATAAAGTTGTGGCTTCATTTGGCAATTGCACACATACACGGAGACAGCATCATGGATGCTATCCATTGTGCTGATCAGCACCAGGGCTGTCAGCAGCACTCTCCAAGGCATGCACCACTGTTCTTACCAGCATTCCTGCCAGTGGATTACTAGACAATCACACAACATGGATTCTGTGTAACAACAGTCTGCAGACAACAAAAATACTCATTATTTGCAGTGCATGCACATGACAACATTTTGACCACCAACACCTGAGAAAGTGAGGACAAAACATTGTCACGTCCACGCAGAATGGAAGGAGAATGGGGAAGGAGATAGCAGTGTGCAAGTATTTTTCATCATTAACCAGGATTCACCTACAAATCACTCATCAGAAATGATCCAGTCTTTTTTGCAGCAGTCTGTTGTCTGTGTCTTTAGGACTCCTTGCTTGAGGGACACCACTAGCTCATTGAAAAGCTATTTCCCTTTGAGAAATTCTTCCTTATTTTTATTTATTTTTTTGCTTTTCTTGCTTGGAGAAATATATCAGAGCGTAAATACTGCTGTATTTGGGCATTGCAATTGTTTTTGGTAAAATCAAGAGCCTCACAGTTTGGTTGTCATCACTCATTCGTATCTTGCCTGCAGTGTTTTTTTCTCCTACATTTCTCCTGCACTGTACCAATGCATCGCTCCCTGCATTCCTTTTGTGGCTGGAGAGAGGATCATCGGCTGGATTTTGAATAAAAGGCTTGTTTCTGCCTGAGACACTTTGGCAACATAAAGGCAGTTTGTATTCATTTTTGTTCATACAGGATGTCTGTATCTGTTCCTGCAACATAGCACACTTTTGTAGGTCTGTTTGTGCAGTATACATATTTATATTTGTGCAAGAGAGAGAGAGAGAGAGAGAGAGAGAGAGACTGAGACTGTGTAGGAAAGAGAAAAATAGAAAAAAAGATGTAGAGGGAAAAGAGGCAGGCAGAAAGAAGAGATAGAGGAGCTGCATGAGAGAGACGAGAGGTGATGTTGGGGGTTTTGCTGGACACCTCAGCACTATACACAGCGTCAGTCAGCATATTTTTACACATGCTTGGACACGTTCCAAACCTAGCATCACGCTCTGTCAAGGGAGGACACCGCAGACATTACAGATCATTTTCCAACACAATAGAGATATGGGCTTAAATAAATCTTTCTTTTCAAGGATCCAGCAGACACATTTAATTATTTCTTAACTCTGTTTGGCACAGATTTGACATTTCTATTGCCTCCAAAACAGAAAACCACAGCAGGAAATGCTTTCTTTATTAGATGACCAAATAAATGTCACACATATGTCTCGAATCGGTAAAGAGAGCAGATTTTCTGAACATACAGGAGCAAGTTCAACTCCTCCATCCTCCATGAGGACAAAAAGCAGGTGCAACCTGCCTCTCACCAGTCCTTTCTTTAACAGTTTGGAATTAATTTCAAAACAAACATAATCCCAATAGTGGAAATAAACATAAGACTCGCCAACTTTAGTTAACTTCTTTGTAGACTGATGAAGAAATGTTCAATAAAAAATTATGAATTCCACAGTTTCAGTCACATACAACATTCTTGTGAAATCCTCACTCACTGGTAAACCTTGACCTTGATGACATCACTCCCTCGAAAAAGCTCCCTCCACAGCCACGGAAGACATTATACAACTGTTTTCACATGCTCAGTTTTCTCTCTCTTATGTTTAAAATTGGTGGAGTTCTCCTCTAATGTCACACCATCCAAAGTATTGAGTTGCTACTGCACATGACACAACTGGATCCAATAAAAATCATTGTTCCAGTATGTTCAAAAAAACATACAAAAACTCTCAATCTGTCCTCTGATCTTCTTCTAAGCCTTTACTCGCTTGCAACATGGTGGGAGGGCACAGAGAAACTGTCTTTTCTCTTTAGGGATGATTGCAGTATCATGAACAATAAAGTCAAAAAAAGAAACAAAGGGAACGCATTGATTTTCACCACACATTAGTCTGCTTACCATGACAACTCTTCTTGGACTGGTTCCTGTGAAGGAACTACATTAATCACTTTCTCTTTCTCCCATTAGATTCTCTCAGCAGGGTGTGGCAGATGCATGCCAAACAACAACACCCATCACGAATCAAACCCAGCATTCCCTGTAGCACTGGCACAGTCCAGTGGAGAATATGGACTGTGGAACACAATTCAGACTAAACACAAATCCAATATAATCCCCTGGACTCTTTAAATCAAGCTGCAAATCCCAGTGGAAGTCACTGTGGAGGAAAGTGTGGTGATTGTCGGACACATTTCAAATTAAAAACAAGTCAATACAGCCAGAAGAAAAACACTTTACCTCCTGAAAGTAGAATTCCTTTATTTCAGCGTTCCAGTCACACCAGTTCACAGCAGGCAGTTTCCACAGTGATACACTGCAAACAGCCCTAAAAATCCAGAGGAACTGCAGTCCAGATCAAGCCAACCGCACCTTTTGTTGAACCATTATGAGAACTATAGTTACTTTAACTGGTTTTCAAAACATCGTAATTACAGGTAGAGCATGCTTCAAAAGCCAAAGCAGTAACATACACATGAGGCAGACATATTCGAACAAACATGCCAAGATGTGATAGTGTCATTCTCCGTGTGCCTTTTGGTGACATGTATATTTAGAAATCATAGAAATCATGTGATTTTTACTGGAGAGGGCTGTCCAGATATTTTCAGGGACATCAGCAAATATTAATGTCAGAAAACAGTTTTCATGTTTGGGCACCTTCTTGAATGCCTATAGGCCAGTCACAGCACTTGCCACACTTACCCTGAGGGCAGTAAAATTACATTCTAGCACAATGCAAATGTCAAAAGTAGCTTAAACAGATAATCCTGGTAGCAGTCGGTGTATAGAATAGAATATGACTAAAGCTGTGGGGAATAACCTACAAACTAACCAACTCCAAATTAACACCTCAGCTCGGCTGTTACTCTATTAAACACAGATTGGCTCCAGATTTAAGCCAAGGTTGTGAGAAGAATTTTCAGTTCCATAAATCAAAACAGGCTTTTATGCAGTACATCTGTTTAAAGCTTTAAGCTAGACCTATCTATTAACAAAAGCATATTGCTGTAGTCACAACCAAAATCTAATTTAGCGGTAAAACATCAGAGATTTAAGTAGACATCAATAAGAAGAGCATAAATATCTTGGCTCTGCTGTTGTTGTACGTGGTCAGAATCTACTTCCTGCTGGCCACAAGCCTGTAACACACTCCCCTCAGAGGGTGATAATGTGTTAGGACAGCTTTCATTTCAACACAAATAAGATCAAAAAGTGTCAGAAGTGTAGTATATGAACACAGAGAAGCATGCAGATGAAGTGTGATAGCAAGAAAGCCAGAGTACAATTACAATTACAATTACAAGTAGTCATTTGGCAGACAGTTTAACCAAAGCGATGTACATATGAATTCACACACAGCATCAGGGTCAGGTTTTTTGGGGTTCAGTATCTTGCCCAAGGATACTTTGGCATGTGGACTGCCAAGGCCAGAGATCGAACCACCAACCTCCTGATCGGTGGACAACCACTGTACCTCCTGTGCTACAGCCGCCGCCCACCAGAGCAGTTTTAACACCTTCACAATGTCATGTAAAATTAGAGCTGAATCCTATTTATAAACCAAAGCATAAAGAGAAAAGATGATGAAACCGATGTTTGATTGAAAACAGTAGATAAAAGTTCTGAGGAGTAATACTGCAGAAGGGCCTTGATGCTGAAATGTACTCAGTTGATTTGCTAATGGTGGAAATGTAGAACAAATCCATAGTTTATCTGAGTCCTCAACACAGATACAACAATTTATGTTTCAGAATCTGTTGTCACTGAAATCAAAGCATAACCAGCCAACAGAGTCCAAATAAAGCTGTGGCTATATTTGAAGCCTGGGTGACAGTTGGGTTGAGTTTTAAGCTCATATTACTGTAGGTTCACATGATCAATCTCCTTCTCTTTTTTTGTCTGGCTGGTAGTGGACAGTGCTCCTCGATTGGCTCAGCTGTAATAAAAGAGCACTCCACCAATTTGTCATTGCACTGTAACATCGTCAGACTCTCAAAGGTTTGATACTCCCCAAGGCCTACAAACACGGTCTACGTAAGGTACTGTTTGTCCATTTGTGTTTTGCTGAGAACTGCTGACTGCTTCCAGATTACCCTTTTGGACCATACACAAACCACAAAACTTGAAATACAAGAATGTCTTCAATGGACGCCATTTCGGTTGTCTCCACACGCTACATTTGTTTGAGGTAACCACTCAAGGTAAGGCATCAAACAGCGCACTGCCAGCCAGCCTTTGAATTTCTTTACTTTCATCATTACTATTTTCTTACAGTCTTTCTCAATCTACGTTCTTGTCTGTTCTTGTGTTCTTGCGCACTTAACAAACATCAACAGTTGCAGCCCAAGTACTGCTCTCATTCAAAAGTCCACATCTAGCCAAGTGCAGTCCAAATACCTGTATGTGCTCTCGCTCCACCTGTTTCATCATGGCTATGTCTGAAGGTGATTTGTGTGTACTTGGGACAGTACAAGTATCACAGAATGTATTTTACACCGACCAGCAACAATGGCAGAGGAGAAAACTCACAGTTGTGAGCTACAATTTTTCAAATACTTACTATTGTTGTTCAGTTCAGTTACCACTGCCAAGAAGCTTATGTTTTCAGTTCAGTTTGGTTGTTTGTTGGTTTGTCTCTATGTCTGTCAGCAGGATTACAGAAAAACTACAAGCCCGATTTCCATGAAACTTGGTGGAAGGGTATACCATAGTCCAAGGACCAACTCATTAAATCTCATAGTAGATTTGAATGACAGGGCAGATGCACAAATTATTTTTTCAGTTTCATTAACATTGTGAGAAAGGGAATTTGGCCTTGGTAGAATGAATGTGATACATCGTAAAATGCAGTATGTGACATAAAAGTGTAAAAATACGATGACTCCATATCACAATCCACATTCACGGGTACCAGTCATCCTCTGGGGAAGCTGACACATGTAGCTGCTCTAACAGATACATACAGACAGCAGTCGTTCTGGAGCGCTCAGGGACAGTGGTTTCATGGGAGAACCAGCACACTTGTAACCTCTCCACAATATGGAAATAGAAATACACAAATATCATGCAACTAGTTATGCTTTTACATCCAAATGTGAAATTCTACAGCCTTTACAAATATACAGTGTCCAGACATACAGTATATTGTGTTTGTGTTTGTGTTTTTTCGAAGGTGAGAATTTTGATTAACATTTTTGGATATGTGACATCCTGCTCCCGCGACAGCCAGCATACCTCACCAGCTATTAAGATGGCCAGGCAGTCAGTGCTCATGGTAACCTGCTGAGAACTGCCTTATCTTGACAAGTCCTTTTGAAATTCCCTGTAGTGGTTAAATATGATGTACTCTAATTCATTTTGGCCATATCTACTGGGCAAACTTTGGTCTCAGTGTCTAAAATCTTATCATTTTTCCTGGGCATATTGGTTTGGCTGAGGGCAAAGTTAAGATTCATGTCTTTAAATTTTATTTAAGTTTAACGTTCTACTAGTTTTCTGGTCTTTATTCCCTATTGTACCAAGTTGTGATACTTATTACAATAGCTGTTATTATGCATTAAAACTAATATTTAAGCCATATTTCAATCAAGGGACAACTGAAGAAACCTGGGCTTTTATTGACTGGCAGGTGGCCAATGACAGCCTTTTCATAGGCAGGCGAAATTCAGCAAAAAGTGGATGGAAGTGAGTATTGATTTTGAGAGCTTGTATCATTGTCTGTATGTCTGGGGAAGGTTTGGAGCCAGTATTGAGCAGTCTCCATTCATAATGATTAATATCTTTTTGAAGTGGCATTGTGTCACTTCTTTTTTATGTTCTTGTTTTGCCCAGAGACTTTGTTACCACGTCTGGCAAGTATCAAACTTCCCCTGTACTTGCCAGTTTATTAGGTAGACCTACATATAGTTAAGGTAGTACAATGTAATACAACAGCCCTGTAATAAATCTTAACCTCAGCAAGGTTAGAATATAAAGCTAATCAGTCAATATAACCCACTGCAATTCAACAGCACTGCAAACTACAGCTGACACAGAACATTAATCAACACCTCTCTGAAACGTTAAATGAAGACTTTATACTATATTAAACTGCATTCGTTTTTATCTTGGTGTACCAAGTAGTGTAAAAGTCTACTTGGGTAGACAGGTTAAGAAAAAAGCATAATGATTAGAATACAGAATACAGCTACAGAGACATGCGATGGCATGTCTTCTCTCCCTCACCACACGTCTCTGCCTCTTCTTTAACAGATTTGCCTCCTCAAGTGGGTAGCCTCCTCTTCAGCTCCTTTATAAAGTGTACCAACAGCAAAAGCGATCCAGATCTGACCACTTGGATGCTTTATGTCTAATTGGTCTCTCCCCCTTTGTTCATTCACCAACATACACAACAACAACCTTTTTCCCACCACTGGCTTTCTATACGGTTGTATGTAGGCAACATATCTTAGAACACTCAAAGTACATACATAATATTTTCAGAATGGAAATGAAAAGATAAAGAGTTTTGCTTTATATCTTTTTGTTTTTTCGTGAATACATTACAGTGAAGATAACCGGAGTAGACGTGTGTTATCAGCGATATACTGATGTTCCAGTTGCAGAATGACTGTACTGTAGTACCCAGTTCTGAACTTGGTGTCCCTGGTATTGAGAAATTCTGTTAATATCAGAAATATACTGACTGTAGCCTATAAGAACAAAGCACCTATTCTCTGTGGCTGACAAAAAAATGAAGAAAGAATTGATCCCTAGATCTTAATATCTCAATACGTAACCTCTCTTTCTTGCCTCTGTCTTCTTCTGAGGCTTGTTCTTGTTCTTGTTCTTCCTGATGCCATTAAACAAAGAGGAATCTTTATTGAAAGATGACAGCTTCAGGAGCTGCTTTGATTTTATTTTAAATAAATCCTTAGCAATCCAGTCAAGCATGCTTGGCACAGTGCATATTTATAAATGTGTGGAGGTTTTAAAGAGGCACCAGGCAATTTGCAAGTTGATGACTCCCGAAATCCTGTGAGATGATGTCAGTAAACTCAAAATGGCACTCAACTGTACAAGCCTGGCTGCGCAGTGATGAGTTACTGTGTTTGAAAGATACCAAAGGAAGGGAAGACCAATGTTTCATGTCTAACCCTGATTGGGGGTGCTGTAGAAAACATAGATAAAACAAGAATGTGATCATTTGTTAATCCTTTCTGACATATACTCAACTGAAAAACAGTACAGAGACAATATATTTAATGTTTGACTTCATCAGCTTCATTGATTTTTGTAAATATATGCTTAGTTTGAATTTGATGGCAACAACAAATTTCAAATAAATAGTCTCATAATTGGGTATGAAAGCGGCATCCTGGAAAGGCTCAGTCCTTCACAAGTGAGGATGCAGTGAGGTTCACCACTTTGTGAACACCTGACTGGATAAAGGATATTACTACATGGGCTCAGGAACACTTTGTAGAACTGTTGTCGGTTTGTTTGCAAATGATTGCATTCGGTTTTTATTTAGCACCATCTCAGCTTTTCTGGAATCAGGGTCATATATTCAGTTCAGCTTTCTTTGGACAGAGTGCTCACACACCATTTAAGGAGTCAGGACTGTTAAGTTTCGATTTGCACTTCCTGCTGGCTCAGAGCATTTCCCAACAGGGTATATACCCAGCAGAGGAATTTAATTTGGATAAACAGGGCAGATCTACTTGGTCTCCATTAGTGGGGATGAGATGCTGTTGTCTGCTGAGCCCCACCTTTTGGGTTATAAGATGGGGGTATTTTCACATAAAGCTCTTGCCTGTGGCAGCTTTAACCATACCTTATGTCATATTTCATTTTTCAGCATCTAAAAATTTTACATTTGGGAGCTACACATTGCATGCTCTTCCAGAAGCCATCTGTTTTGAAAGTGATTGTTAGCATGTCCCATCCATTTCTTCTGTCTCTCAATCATCATTTGTGTTTTCTCATCCTGACGGTGGAGTTAATTCATGTCCTTTTTCATCAGCTGCAGCGCCTGTATGCCTCTGTTTCCGCTTGCAGCTCCATCAATCTGGACCAGTCTGTTTGGAAAAATAAACACAAGCAAACACGCAACTGCACAGGTACACACACACACACCTTTGCGTGCACAGTGTCTTCATTGTTATTTCGGGAAACTTCAGTGTGACTCCCGACTCCCGACCACTGTTACCTTCAGAGCAGTTCATTTGAAGTACAGCAGGAAGTGAGAGTGATAGCACGGCACTGGGGACGACTGCCGCTGCTGCTGATGCTGTATGCTACCTGATAGTGAAATAGAGAGGAAGAAAGAAGGCCAGAGAGACAGAGGGAAAGAAGTCAGAAAAGAAAGTGAACATTATTGGGATGCAACTACTAGACCTGTATGAAAAAATGTCCTCATTCATTTGAATGGAGCCAGTCTGGTGACACAGGGGGTTCTGGCAAGAAAAAAAAAAAAAAAGCAGGATCATCCATTTGCTGGAGAGCAGCACAACATTATCTGGCAAAGTGATTCAATGGCCAATAAAATATGTGCAAGCCCACAGTGCTGGTAGATTACTGTTGCTGTAAATTGTTGTAATCCTGCCTCATATTATTATAAACCACTGTGCAGTAATTTGGGATCTGATAAGCCTTAAAACTCATAGACTTATTACTCAAGTTGGACATCCTGGATAGGGTTTTATACCTGTACGTGTAATTGATGCAGTGGGTTTGCCAATACATTCAGAAAAACCGAACGGCTACAAACTGTTGAGATTTTATGACGTCTTTCTTTATTGTTAGTGCACTGCACACTGTAATTCAGCACATCCAGCACAGTATGAAAAAGAAGCAAAGGTAAGAATGAGTGAGACAAGTGAGACAATGCACATTCAGAGACTGACTGATAAAGATAGCAATGGTTTACAAAATACAAATCCAACAACCAAAAACTCCTATTTGTTCTCAGTGGATTCTCTTTTTTACCCTTGTTTCCCACTCCTGTCATGAAACAAAGGACTTTTTTATGTTTGAATATGTTTTGCTCCAAGTTTCACTTTACTTGATCAAAAAGCAACACGCTGCTCTAGACGATTGTGTCAGGGCAACAGCATGTCTCATAATCCTCTGCAAATGGATTTCATGAAACAGAGATGTTGGAAGGTCATTTGGAGGGTTATTCACTGCTTAAGAAGGCCCACTGAGCACCAGCCTCATTTGAATAAACCTTGAGAGAAATTTGTAAAAAAAAAGAAAATAAAAATAGGACAGAGCAATACGAGACTACTAAATAAATGTTCAGGGATACCAGTGACTGGGTATCGTCTGTAATTTGTAATTGTTACGGGGATTAGAGATTGCAATACTTCATGTAATTCTTCAAGAACAAAAGAAAAATCCATTACCGAGTGCCTATAATGTTAAAGGGAAGAAGAAAATAACCTCCAATCCCAGTTGAAGGTTATGATTCTGCCCCGACTCGGTCTGTTGGTGGGTCGGAAGCATCAGAAATAAATACAAAGAACTTTGTGAAAAGACTGATGAACAATATAACAGTTGGATTATGTGGTGATAAAAACCTTCGCACAATAGAACAAATTTATAGTGAAAATACAAATATCACAAAAAACACACACACTGTTGTTAACAGAGAATAGCAGAATATGAATAGTCTTTCAGTTCAATTTCAATTCAGTTTGATTCAATTTGCGCCAAATCATAACAAAAGTTGTCTCAGGACACTTTCCATATAGAGCTGTGTAGGAGGATTAACTTAATTTGATGTTGCATTCGTTAACAAAATACCGGGGCACCGCCTTCCTCAGCTAAGAAGGACTGTATTGATTAACTCTTGCAATGCCGATGTAATGCTAAGGAATGAACAACAGTAGACCAGTCTGATAATCTGAAGGGTAAACTCTAGATACAGGGATCGTTTATATTCAGCTCAAAAGGACACTGTCTGACCACGACTTGAAAAAAAAAAAAAAAAAAAAAACTTATTTATTAAACACAATCATGAATAATGAATAATGGATCATGAATAGTACGACAGATGACATAAGTGATTTGAAATAACACAAGCAATTGCAAAGAGAAACCTATGGCAAGCTATGGCAAAATGAGTTTGGCAATAGTGAGAAGTAGTTAAAGGGAAAACTGGGGACACAAATGTAAAGTTTATTTACTGAACGAAAGGTTAAGAGAATTTAGGCAAATTTACAGTATCATAACCTCACGGACCAACTCTTATTCAAACCTGCTTATCATGCCTACTTCGTCAGCTGCGTTCCTGTCGAGGCCTGCTCCAAACTGACACGAAGATGCTCCCAGTGGTCGTCCATGGCTCGATCTGCTCGGCAGTCCAGTGGAAGAACCAGGCACACCAAGGTGGAGAGCCGATGTTGGACAGTGATGTTTCAGGAGCTGGACTCTACGGTGTCGGCGGCAGGCGAGGAACGGCTTCGGACCGTTGTTTAAACCGAACCAAAGGGTCAGCAGCTGGCTGCAGGTTTTCACTTTAGTTGAAGCACGATTTTAGACTGATAATAATAGATTGATAACCTCCTCGATGGCCGGTCAAAAAGTGTCTCCAAAATTATTATTACTTGACAAGGATTTTAATAAGAAAAAAAAAATCATGTGGCTTAGCGTGGCTGCGAGTAACACAAAAGACTGAGAAAACGACGGAAGAAAACAACTGAACAAGACTAAAGACAAAAGAAGGCTGGATGAAACTCAGCGGAAAGAACAACTGCAAGAGGCAAGGGAGTAAAGACTAAAAGAAAACAAGAACAGAATAGAAACTAAACTTAGACTTAGAAGGAAAAATTAAGACTGAGCGTCTGCTGCTCTTCAGACAGTTAAAACTCGCTGCAGGGCATGTCTAATCACCGATAGGCTGTCGTACGTGTGGGATGGCTTTCAAGCGAGCGATGTGATTTCACCTTAGAGAGGAGGATTAATTAATGATTCATATGAGGGGCTCATCTGCTTCTCACTATGGTCAATCAGATATATTTTGAATGATCAATTTTCAATGGCATTTCAATATTGTTCACAATATGTGTTAGACAACTCTTATGAACAAATGACGACATTTAACAATAATCATGATAACAATTTCTACTACTCATCCTAATATATATGATGACCCAAGGTATAACTAACACAAAATAAAGAAATAAAGAAGGACAGACTATATTTGCCCAAAATGATTATCACTATTACGGTTACTTATTAACAGGGCCGGCGATTGCTATAGGCGATCTAGGCGATTGCCTAGGGCGACAAATGTGTTGGGGGTGTCCTCTAGTGTCGCCCTTGCTTTTTGTCGCCCTTAACCATTACTCATGGAATTAAAACGACAAGCGAAATAAAACATGTTTATTAAACATGACTATCATAGGGCGCCCCTCAGCTGCACGTTTACTTGTCACCGCATGTTACTTGGGGGCGGTGGTAGTTCGCGTGTGCACTGTAGTCTGCATTACGTGAGGCAAGCGCTCAGCTGCTGCCTTGATCAAGCTTCACCACCTAAGTTGATTCCCAAAGTGAAGCGGTCTAAACCCTCTGGTGCACAGGGTCGATAACGGAAAAAGGAAGAAGATAAAAAGAAAGTCTAACATAGAGGTAAGTCTTCTCATCTCAGCTATTAAAGTGTCAAACGAAATAAAGTTAGTATTGTGCATCACCTAATATTTGGACGTTTCATTACTGTCACTAAGCTATGGCTAGCTAGCAACTGTTACTTTGCTAGCGTGCTACGTATAGTACATAACTTCACTGATAACCTACGTAGATGTAAATGTCATAAGACAAGTATCTGGATAACGTATGCTTTGAATAGTGCAGGTTGTCAGAGAGGTTGCATTGTAACATTCATTTCAAGTATCTCTTACACATAGGATGTTTCAGATACATGAACATGTTCTCTATTTTTGCCAGGATAAGCAGGCTACTACATCTGAGTTTAGCCATGGTTCTGGGCAGTGGACTCCTTAGCTTATTCCACAACTTCCACAATCCAGTTTGCATTCGAGTTTGCTATTAGGAAGTCCAGACGAGTCAAATTTTAATGCTGCGTCAATTTTGAAGGTGAATAGAAATGCCAGAAACAACTATTCATCTTTTATTATTTGTGATAGGGACAAAACTACAAGAACTTCACCCTTTTAATTTTGTAGTGGTACGTACAGTATCCATAAAAGCACTTTGGTTTGTAGAGGGTATAGTTAATCCAGTTGATGGGTCTTGGTCATAATTTGCTCTAAGTGTCCTTACCGTGTGTTTTAAGAGTGTTTTTGGACAGTTTATGGAGTTAATCCAATTTGTTAAATGTCCTTGTTATATAGCCATAGTTTGCTATGTCTCTCTCCGAGATAACCTCTACCTGTGAACATTCCAGATGGTCAATAATTATATGATAATAATAAAAAGTTAGGCTGTTTTACAAATCCATTTCTCCTGGAAAATGCAGAGAGAGGAAGAGAAGGTCAGTTATAGGCCAGTTCTGCTACAGCTGGTACAGGCCGAGCTCCTATATCTACAGAGACCCAAAAATTTCCTCATGAGCAAGCACTTGGTGACAGCGGCGAGGAAAAACTTCCTTTTAACAGGCAGAAAACTCAGGCAGAATCAGGCTCTGGGTGGGCGGCCATCTGCCTCGACTGGTTGGGTGAGACAGGGAGAGCAAGAGAGAGAGTGAGACAGACAGAGAGAGACAGACAGAAATGCAGTCAGAGAGAGAGAGAGAGAGAGAGAGAGAGAGAGAGAAATGCAATCACAGTAACAATGACAGTGGATGTAATAACAGTAGTAGCAGTTGCAGTGGATGTCAGGCTGGGCCATGGCAGGAGACGCAGCTGTAATCCACAATCCAGATTCAGCCACTATCCATGGGAACCTGCAAGACGACAAAGCACAGAGACTCTGGGGAAGGACCTAAGTTAGTAATACGCCATGGTAGGACATGAAAATGTGCAGATGGAGAGAGGGAGAGAAGGACAGAGGAGCTTGGTGTATCTTTGGAGGTCCCCCCGACAGTCAAATGCTATAGCAGCATAACTAGGGGCTGGTCCAGGATAAGCCTGAGCCAGCCCTAACTATAGGCTTTATCAAAAAGGAAAGTTTTAAGCCTACTCTTAAATGTAGAGACAGTGTCTGCCTCCCAAACAAAGACTGGAAGATGGTTCCACAGGAGAGGAGCTTGATAGCTAAATGCTCTGGCTCCTGTTCTGCTTTTGGAGACTTTAGGAACCATAAGTAGGCCTGCATTCTGGGAACGCAGGGTTCGAGTGGGGTAATAAGGTACTATGAGGTCTTTAAAATAAGAAGGTGCCTGGCCATTTATGGCTTTGTAAGTAAGGAGGAGAATTTGAGAACTGAGAATTTTAAATTCTATTCCAAACTTTGCAGGGAGCAGGGAGTGGCTAATATTGGAGAAATATGATCTCTCTTCCTTGCTTTTGTCAGAACATGTGCTGCAGCGTTCTGGAGCAACTAAAGAATATTCAGCAACAAATTTGGGCAGCCTGATAGTAAGGAATTGCAATAATCCAGCCTGGAAATTACGAATGCATGGACTAGTTTTTCTGCATCATGTCTTGACACATTGCCTACATGACAGCACATTAGTTGCTTCCAATCATAAAATGCCTGTTGTGCAATAGATGGATCTTGTTCCCAAAGTTTACAAATCAAGATCATTTAGGATTTCGGGGGCCACATATAGTACCATGACACATGGTAGCCATTTAGCCAATAAGATCTACTGCTGATGAGATGTAATGATGATTTGCAGTTTGCCCCATATGAAATGGAAATGTGCACTTTTCCTAGTGTGAAAAAAAGCTGGCATGAAGAAAGTAACATTCTGTTAAAACTCAGCATGTTGGTCTGTTATATTAGATTTGCCACCTGTCTCTTTTTTTTTATTTCAGGTACAGAGCTTGGCTTGGCTTTACAAAGTTATATCCTGCACTTCTTTATGAGGGCTTAATTCCAATATTTTACAAGGTCCCTAAATAACAGGAGTCACATTCAAATGCAGAGTGGGTGGAAAAGACAAACAGAAAGGAAATTTTGAAAACAGATTGAGGAGAAAGATGAAGTGAAGTGATATAATTAGATAGGAAAGAGGAGAAAGCAGGAGATGGTAAAACTGATGAATGGAAAAATGGAGGAGTGAGATGCATGAAAGCGGCAGAAGGAACGGTCTCTGCTCACCCGCCGAAGCATCTGTGCCCTGTCAAAGCTGCTTGACTTACTACAATATGGACACACACACGCACACACACGCTCAAGCATGCACACACACAAACCTTTCAAAACTGTATGTAAAAGAGAGGGAAACAATGGAACACACACGCACACACACACACACACACACACTTTGCAGAAATGTATGTGATAGAGAGGGAAACAATGGGACATGCACACGCACACACACACACACACACACACACACACACACACACACACACACACACACACACACACAATGCTGTGCTGCCATGCATGATGAATTTCTGTTTCTGCAGCCTCTGTGACCCACTTGAAGAGGTTCCCTTCTACTGTGTCTATTGGCACTAACTCACCAAAACATATTACCTATACACCTCCTCTCCCTCTTCTCTCGTTGCTTCTCTCTTCTGCTTCTCTCTCCCTCCTCCTACTCCTCCCTCTATTCTCAATGTATCTGCCAGATCTGATCTACTGAAAGTGAAACACCTCCTTCCACTTGGCTTTTCGCCGTTCTCCTCCCTCCATCATCCGTTGACCAAACAGATTCTTTCATGTCTGCTCCTATCTTTTATTTATTTATTTATTTATTTATTTATTTATTTATGTTTTTCTTCAACCCTGCGCCCACATTTCTGTCATTCTATCACGACCATTACTGAGCTGTGTTACCTTGTACCTTGTTACCTTGGAAGTTGCTGAAATGTTCACTCACTCTGTCCATTTGTAGTTACATTTTCCATACCTCCATAGAAAAATATCTAATCCATACAGCAACAGATACTTTCTTTATAGAGAAGTCATGTCAGTCTATCTTTAAACTGAATCATATTGCCTTGTGCCTCCACACGCCTGTCTCTTTCTGCAGTCTCTCTCTCCCTGTCCTGCCTTCCTTTCATCCTTGCTGATATCAGCTGGAGCAAATCCACTAAAAATATACTAAAAATATCCATCTTGGTGCCTCATCCAGCCATCCTCAGCTGGTGGTAACTCACAGATATCTCTTTTATATACACCTCATTTGCTCTGTGTTTGTTGGCTTATTCCCACTCATTTTTATCCATCCAGCACTGCGTCCCTCCACGTTATCTTCATCCCTCCTCCATTCCTCCCTTCACTAAAACTAAAATCCTTCCCTAAATCACCTCCACCCCTCCCATGTGCCTCTCCATCCATTTACGTCATCTCTCTCAGTCTGTACACCGTCATGACTTTAATCCAAAAGATAAACCCCCTTGTTTCCGTCATGATGATGATTTGTATCACCGCTGGCCACAGCTCTCTACTGTGTGGCTGGTCTTGACCTAAACTATGACTTTCAATAGGACTAGAAATAACAATTTAGAGAATTTTAACACTTTTATAGTCCTGCCTGGACCTCAGCCTTGGAATTACATCCACACCCCACAATTGTTACCTAGTGCCCTGTCAGTGCAAGCTGTATGACTGTGAGGCAGAAAGTAAGGGTGTAACAGATCTCACTTTCATGCAGGAGACATGAGCTCGTATCAAGTGACAGACCTTTAACTAGCTCTCACCATTTTATTCACTGTGTGACCGACCTGTCCATAACCCCAATCAAGGGTTTGAGATACCTAATTTACCCATTTTCTATAACCTTTCCCTTTACCATAATGTAATTTCCATATGGAATCATTAGAGAAAGCAAAAACTCTAAAAGTATAAAAGCTTGAACAATTGGAAAAAATATATAGATTCAAGTAGATTCCACTGTATTGTCATTGCAGATAGTACAAAGTACAGACATTAAAATGCAGTTTAGCATCTAACCAGGAGTGCAAAAATGTCGTGATGTGCATATGTATAGAGGTATATATGAAAAAACAGCAAGTAGTAGATATGAAGATATGCAGTATCATAATATTTCTAATAAAGCGGCAGCCATGTAGAAGCACAGCACAAATACTTGACATGAAAATCTCTACATAAGAATGCAGTATTTACCCGCATATAAAGTGGGAGATTACTGAGCTGCAAAAACTGATTTGGTGGAGTTTTAACATAATCCCCCCAAAGTCTTTGAATATTATGTCAAATTGCAGAAATCTGCATCATTATTTTCTTTTTCTTTTCTTTTCTTTTTTTCTACCTTCCCCATGCCCCTGCTCTAATTGTGCTCCCACCCCCAGGAGTTTAGTTGCACACCCCCCACAGCAATATGTTGCTTAGCTTTCGTCTGCATCTCTGAACTGGGGACGTGTGGCCACCATCTACTGTAGGTAATACGTTCACTTACGTACACTTACATAGCCCCACTTCGAAAAATGCTTTCTCTATTTCCTCCAGTCTTCAACTTGAGTTCATGCAGTGTAAATTATACGTGCTGTAGCACCCTGCTGTCTCATTGTCTGTAAAGTATCTGTCCATTCATGCTGCAGTAGCCAGTAGTTATGGTAGATATTCCACTTTCATCTTCTTCTCCCTATTCCTTCTTTCTTTCAACCCTCCCCTCACTCCCACTGAGGAGGAGTGCATGCAGCTCTGCTCTTTGCTCCTCTTCCTTCCCTTTCCTCCTCTTTCTGTCTTCTGCACTCTTTACATTTTCAGTAATCTTTACCAGTGCTCTGATGCTTTTTCTCCCTCTCTGTTGGGATTCATGCTTCTTTCCCTGCTTTACTTCCACACTGTCCCTCTTCCTACATTCTGGCCCTCCTTGATTCCTTCTCCTTCTTCTTGTACCTCCTACCCAAGCTCCATTCCTCACATTCTGGTCCTCTCCTTCTTATCAATCCTCTCTCCTGCTCTTTTCCCTACCTCATAATTCCTACATTTGCCCATAATTTCCTCCTTCCCCTGGCTTTTATTTTTCCTGTTGCATCCTCTCCTAATGTCTCCCTTTCTTTCTTCCCACTTTAGTTTTCCCACTTTAGTTTTCACCCCCTCTTGCCCCTTACCCCTCCCGGCGATCCGGGAGGGGTAAGGGGCAAGAGGTTCCCCTCGAACCCACTTTTCTCACCACAGCTCCCTCTTTCTTTACATCCCTTTTCCTTTTTCTCATCCACTCACATTTCACATTCTCACATTTTAATTTCTCTTCCTACTCCTTTGACTCTTCTACTTTAATCTCTCTTGCTGCTGTCCCCTTTCCTAACCACCTCTCTCTCTCTCTCTATCTCTCTCTATCTCTCCTGGAGCTATGTCATTAATACAGTATGTACTCTGCGTTTTGTCTCTCCACTTCCTCCCCATCCATGTCAGGCCTTCCCTCTGTATTTTTAAGTTGCATTCATTATTTTTTTCCCAGCTGGGAATGTTATGGATAATGCATTGAAAATTATCCCTTCTTACACACACACACACACACACACACACACACACACACACACACACACACACACACACACAGTCTTACCTCACAGCTCTGTGCAGCGTTCATTCTCCACTGGGTCTATTCTTAATCTACCTCTCCCTCTATGCTGTTTTACTGTTCTTGTCTTGCTCTCCAAGGTACACCACAGCTAAACCAAATATCTACCCTCCACCAATCCCTCCCATCCTTCTTTGGATCCTCACATTCCCTGTTTGCTTGCACTCTTACTTCACTCTCTGCTCCTGTCTCCTCACAATCTAAATACCCGGCTATGCCTGTCTTTCGCTCATCTCTCTGCCGGGCCTGCAGTGCAACAGGAGACGGATGCCTATTGTCTGACTGATGCCTACCTTTCTCTGTTTCGTTTTTTTTTTATCTTGTCCTCCTGAACCCCCCCCCCCCCCCCCGCTTACCCCTGACTTTGCCTTTTATCGACTTTTAGAGCATCTTGTATCTCCTCTTCCTCCCTCTGTTTTTGCAATCCATTCGTTACTCCCTGCTCTCTTCTCCGTATCACTCCAACATGCTCTGCCTTCTCCCCTGTAACCCTTTCTCACTGTGTTGCCTCTACTGAGGATGAGATTGAAAATAATCAAAATGCTGTAGGGGTGAGACATACCCACGCATGGTTTGCTCACACACACAAACATACACACTCACAAACAGAGGCACAGCATGGCAGGCGACTCAATCATTGAGCACCAAATAGTTGGACAATGCTACCATCTGCTGGAATTTATTTTTAATACCTCATCTGCGTTAATAGGCCTTTTGACACAAGATATTTTGACATATCACAGTAGCTTTCTGCTGCTTTCTGCTGCTTCAGTTCAGTGTTGCACATACTGGTTCATTGTCACTTTGCATTTCTGTCCGCGACACTAAAACAGAGTCACTGTAAATGTTTTAAGTAGTGCTTTTCTCACTATGACAGGTCCAAATTTCTGTGAAAAGAAGAGCTAACAGGGTTGAAAATCTAGTAAAATGGTTTAAGACTCTATGTGCAAGTTAAAGTTGGCTCTGCACACAAATGTTTGTTTTTCCCTCTATAATGAACTCAATGACTGAATAATGAAAGACACAATTAGAAATGAGAAGACTAAAATAATGCAAAAATATGACATCAGACCACTATTCTAATTTCTAACAACCACCAAACTTGGTCGACGTACATTTTGTTCAACCAGAAACAAACAAACAAACAAACAAACAAAAATTTAAATGAATTAAAAAATAGCCTAAATATGCTGAAGAGAGAAAACACAACTGCACTACATGCACACAAATACATACATACGCGCTTCTTCCACTATGCTCTATTCCAATATGTTGAGTGGTAATGTCATGTCCATATCTAACAATTATACTCAGTGCACTTGGCAGGACCCCTGACCAATATCACCTTCCTCTGTCACTGCTTACTTAATAAGCCATCAGAAACTTGTAAAATTAATTTGTTCATACAGTACATATCTCTCTCCTTTCATTTTCTTTTCACTGTGCAAGAACATTTGCCAAATGAAACTGTTTTTAACAATAGCAGACAAAAGAGCAGAAAAGAGTGAGTAATGAAACAAAATGAAACATTGCACTGGCTCATCAAAATTCCCCCCTGGTGTGCTGTTGCCTTAAATAGACAAACAAAATTGTGTGATGGATTCTCTGTCACGATCATGCTTGAATGTGATGTCTGTAATGCGTGTCTCATAATGGCTCCATGATCGATTTTGATGGCTATGAGTGGAATAAAGCAAAGGAAAATGATATTATTGTCAGCTTTGGACACAAGGCCCACTTGTGTTTCATAAGATTAATTAATCATATTAGTTGACTTTTTGGCCACTTGGGGGCAGCAGGAACATGGCATAAACCACACACTGCAAGGGGACTTTGCATGTTCACTAGTGGCTTCTGGCAGCTCCATTTTGTTCCTTTACTTTATGCCATTCATTGAAGGAGAACTAAATCATTAGAAAATGACTGAGTTGGTGGATCCCTGTGGCCTTGTGCTGACACACCATGTAACTGTAACATCTCTGATTTATTTCTGATCCACAGTCTGTCTCCCCCATCGTCCTGCTACAGTCATGGGCACATCTGGTATCCCATAGTAGTTTGACCTGTGGTATTTCCCTGTGGTTTAGTCAATGCTACTATGTCAGATACCAAATATCAATGCTGTGCATTTTCTATATTCACATGTTGCAATGATTTTTAAGGAAAATGAGAACAGCAATGTCTTTTGTTTTCATTATTTTTTGGGCTTTTTAGCCTTTATGATAGAGACAGCTAAAGGAGCAATAGGAAAGGGGGCAGAGAGAGAGGGGAAAACACACAGCAATTGAGCTGCAGGTGGGAGTCAAACCTGCGGCCACTGTAGAGTACTGACAACCTCAACATGGGGTGCACACCCTACCAACTGAGCTATAGGGGTGCCTGTAAGGAGAGCAATGTTAAAATTAAAATAAACAGCCAGTATCATTATTGCAATGGGTTGAAAACTTCAGCTCAGGAAAAGGTTCAACATTAATGTTCTTAATTTAGAGATCAAGCACAAAAGCCTCACTAAGTCTTGCTTGGCTCAGTAAGCTCGGGGTCAGGAGAGCACCAGCGAATAGGAAACAGAAACACAAAAGACATCTATTTATTTCTGAAAACTATTCATATAAATGAATGTATTCTTGAGGGGGAAGGGAGCATTAGTTTTCTGATTTTAATATGCCAGCAAATCTGTTTTGCTTAATCCCCTAATTATGGGATCAAACAGCTTGCATTTTGTGGAAAGCATTGATCCGTGTGTATATTTTTGGACCTACAGTATCATCCTTTCAATCACTCATTTCTAAAGAATTCCTCAGAATTAATGTCGTGTCAGTCACACTATTGCAGGATGCAGGCTGACTGACAAAACTTGTGTGATAGGGTAACACAAACTCTTATATTAACTGTTTGCAGCTATACCGCATGTCACCAGTAACAAATGCATCAGTCATCATCGTGTAAGCTACACTTTGTCAAACTAGTCAAGTAAGTTTGTTATTGTTGTGGGGGATTTTAACCAGGCCTGCCTAAAGACTGTCTTCCCCAAATTTGTGCAAAATGTGAAAGGACCCACCAGAGGGAAAAATCCACTGAATAAAATCTATTCAAACTTGAAGGAGGCATACAGGACAATACCCCTCCCTCACCTGGGCATGCCAGGCCACATTTCGTTGCTTAGTGTCCCAGCTTATAAACCCCTCAGAAGGAAAATCAAGCCAGTAAAGACAAATGTAAAAATCTGGCCTGAGGACGCAATCAGTCAGTTGCGAGACTGTTTTATTAACACACACTGGTCGATATTTGATCATTTGGAGCTTAATGAATATACTGAAACTGTACTATTTTATATTAGAACCTGCACAGATAATGTCACAGTCAAAAAACACATTAGGGTCTACAACAACGAAAAAAACCCTGGATGACAGTGGAGGTGCGGTCACTGCTATAAGCCAGAGATTCCGCCTTCAAAGCCAATGACCAAAACTTGTACAGTGTGGCCAGGGCTGACCTGAGGAGAGGACTTAAGGCTGCAAAAAGGGAGTATGCAAGGAAGGGGGAGAACCATCTAGCTGATAACAACCCCAGACAAGTTTGGCAAGGTTTACAGCACCTAACAAACTATAGGGGTAACTCGTCCGGAGCGGGAAACGCTGATGCTGCGCTGGTGGAAGAGCTAAATAACTTTTTCACCCACTTTGAGTCAGTGAGTGCCCCACTCTTCCACTCCGAACCCGGTGAGTTGCCCCACAGCCCCTCAGCTCTCAAACGCCCACCTGCTCAAGCTACAGGAAGATCAGGTGAAAAGGGCCCTGAGAGCTGTGAACTCATAACAAAGCAGCAGGACCAGACGGAGTACTGGGCAAAGTACTGAAGGCCTGCGCTGACCAGCTGTCAGGAGTCCTAAATAGGATCTTCAACATCTCCCTGAAACAGGCCACTGTTCCACCGTGCCTGAAAACAGCCACCATCGTTCCGGTACCCAAGAAGGCCTCCATAAGCAGCCTCAATGACTACAGACCAGTGGCACTGACCTCTGAGGTCATGAAGTGCTTTGAGAGGCTCGTCCTGCCCCACCTCAAGTCCTGCCTCCCCCAGAGCTTCGATAAACACCAGTTTGGCTATAAGGCAAACAGGTCAACAGCAGATGCCGTAGACACCGTCCTCCACGTGGCCGCAAGCCACATGGAGGGGTTGGGGAACTATGTCAGGATGTTGTTTGTTGATTTTAGTTTGGCATTCACACCATACTGCCAAACATCCTCTTCCAGAAGCTATCTGACCTTGGATTCCCACCCCTCACCTGCGACTGGATTAACAGCTTCCTGACGGACCGGCCACAGACAGTGAGGTTTGGGACCCTAACATCCACCACCCGGACACTGAGCACAGGTTCACCTCAGGGCTGTGTGTTAAGCCCTTTCCTGTATGCTCTATACACTTACAACTGTGCGCCATCCCACCACACCAACATCATAGTGAAATTTGCGGATAACACAACAGTGGTGGGCCTCATATCCGGGGGTGATGATACAGGGAGGAGGTCCAGAGGCTCGCAGCCTGGTGCTCAGCAAATAACCTCCTGCTGAACACCAGCAAAACTAAGAACATGGTGATGGACTGCAGGAAGAAGAGAGCTGACCCTGTTCCACTACAGATAGAGGGGGTCTGTGTGGACAGAGTCTCCTCTTTCAAGTTTCTTGGGGTGCATGTGGCTGACAACCTAACGTGGTCCACCAACACATCAGCGGTGGTCGGAAAGGCCCAGCAGAGGCTACACTTAAAGCTGCTAAAAATGTGACCTGGATGTGCACCAGCTGCGCACCTTCTACTGTACCACTATAGAGAGTGTGTTGACATACTGTTGACATACATTATATGGTATCCAGGTTGCACAGCCAAGGACAGGGAAGCCCTGCAAGGGGTCATTAAAACAGCACAGAGAGTCATCAGCTGCCCTCTGACTTCCTTGAAAGAGCTGGCAAACATGCAAGGGCTAAACAGGGCCAAGAAGATCCTGTCCGACCCATCTCACCCAGGCCATGGGCTCTTCAACCTCCTGCCCTCTAGAAGGCGATATAGGCTAATGAAGAGCAGGACAAACCGGCTTAGAAGCACCTTCTATCCATGGGCAATCAGACTTCTGAACACTTAACACCCTCAGCCCCACCCTCAAACTTGTGAGCTTTTGATGAAGAGGAGCGCTATTGGGTCAACAGAGGCAGCCACATAGTTGACCCACAGGTAACTAAACTAGGCCTATAGACTACATAAGTCATGGATATCAGTGATGTATTCTACATCGGAGAAAGCGAGGAGAAAAAAAAATAACGCGATGAAATGCATGCGGGTGTGAGCAGGTGGAATCTGTCAAATGTGTGTCTCTCACACTCAATGTGTTTGACTTGAGAGCCTGTGAAGATAGTTATATGTAGGCAATATATGTTCATAATAGGCTAGACCCACTTCCTCAAATATAATTAATACATTTTAGGCTACTTATTTTTGATTGTTGTTTGAAGAGTGGGGAAAATAAATCACGGTCAGTCTTAACAAAAGCCACAACCAGCAAGTCGGGGACAAAAAGGACGAGTTACAGCAAACAAAAATAATTTTTAGGCTGGCCTCATGAAAATTATCAAGTAGGTATGTTACTTAGGTAATAGGTTATAATATCACTGTATTTTCCTTTTGTAGACCTATAGTAGATGGACCCCCTGATTCAGGCTTACCCACCCTCTGGCCACCCCTTGTATAAAAGTCTAGTTCCGCCACTGGCTGCAATGAAACAATGATGTAAATGATCAAGGACAAATACACGAAGGGGATGAGGCTTTAACTAAGGATCACATGCAAGCAATTTCTCCACATACATCTGATTACCTTGCACCTACTTCCCATTTCACTCACTGCATTTCTGGCTGACATCCACTATACAGATACTGCAAAACCAAGGCTGTGTTTATGGTCGAAGTCAGCCAAATAATTCGGTTTGGCTCCTTTGCCTCCAGCTCGGAAAAGGTTGGTAACAAGGCCTGCTTTAAAATTAAGACCTGTACCAGTGCTTTCCTGAAGAAGTATCCACACCTAAAAGATGAAGAGCAAGAGGTGCTTATCCCATGCTATGAGAAGTTTATTATAGCTAAAATACAGAATAAATTTGTACATAGTGTGAATGACTGTGAGGTTGTGTTTATTCTGGAGAGCAGGAGTTCAAAGTAGCCTAGACTGCCGCATGGCATACTAAATAACCACTGGTCGCAGTGGTTCTTCAAAAGTTAAAACTAATCGAAGTTTAGGCTTGTTCAGCAAACTATGCGCACATAATCCTCCTGATGGCTCATTACAATATACCCATACATTCTCCTCAACCCCTAAATTCATGCATGGGGGTTATTTGATTATTGCAGACTTAAGTTTTCACACTTCCCCAACATATAATACCGTACAGCAATATAAGCAACAACTTTTTATGGTTTCTTTTTGCATTAATTAGATTTTCTGAAAATGTTCCAAATGTAGATAGTCCGTCCATAAGTTGAAAGATCTAATTATCATCTACTTTTCTGATTTTTCTTTGGAATTGTGATTTTTCTTAATCAGAATTGAAGGTAATCTTTTACAACTGGATAATCTACTTTTTCTGAAAAGAACACACAATTTGTTTTAGCATTTGACATTTCAAATGATTAGGATATCTATGATGTAAGTACACAGTATAGAAGTATGTTATCTTAAAACATATTTTGTGTGTGTGTGTGTGTGTGTGTGTGTGTGTGTGTGTGTGTGTGTGTGTGTGTGTGTGTGTGGATATGGGGACTTGTCTGGGTCCAATTGAGGTATATAAATCTTGGAAATTCACAACTTGGTTCAGAAAATCACAGTGATGAGGAGTGACATGCTGCTCTTGATGTGCTGAATGCTGTGTTTGGGGGGTGATGTGGACGAATTTTTAAACTGTCAAAACAGTTTTTTTTTTTCTCAGTGAAAATTCCTACCCTGAATTTCAGAATTCATAAAATGTTACAAATGTGAAAACTTCATAGTTCACACTAACAGTGAAGTTCTAAGCACACAAGCCTTCTTAAAATCTTGCTAGAGCAGTGGTGTGAGATTTCAGAGAATATCAGTAATAATAATTTCTTGTAAATGTCCATTTAAATGTCCCATATAATGAGAATTATCTGATGTACTGTGACCCTGTGGTAACCATGACTGTGTGCTAAATAACCTCCATATATTGCTCCTTGCTCACACACCAAAACCAAAAGTGATGTTTAAAATAGCGTAAAACAATTCCCTTCAGTTTATTAACTTTTCTTCTTTCCTGGGTAGGAAGAACTCTTAACATATTCATAGAGGAACTATGAATACATTTCCCTGGCTGCTGTCATTCAGTCGAGCTCATGTGACCTCACCTGCCCTGACACAGTGGCAGCTTCAACTCTGCATTTGTATTCTGGCAGTCGCTCAGCCACACTGAGATTGGGGATTTAATTTGGGCTTTAAATTGCTCAGGTCAACTCCTTGTCACATTGTAGAAGACCTGTTACTCTCCCACTTCTTTCCTACTTCCTCCCAACTTACTTTTTCCATTTTCCACCTATCTACCTCTTTCCCTCCCTTTTTTATCCTCTGACCTGCTTCTTCCTCCTGCATCCTACCCTCAATTCCTTCTTCTTTTCTTCCCTCCTTAGTTGTTTTCTTCCTTCCCTTATCCCTGCACCCTTCCCTCATCTCTTTGTACCGCAATATACCTGCCTTCCTTACCACCTCTTTCAAAATTCTCTCCTTCCATTTCTTCCCCAAAGAGGAAACGGAAAGTGTTTCCTGAGTCTTCATCAAACAAGGGTGAATATGGAAAAAAGAAGAAAAAGAATATGAACAAAGTGAATATGCAGCTTTAGAGATCAGGGGAAGCTTGTAGATGCAGCTTTTCATGCAAATGTAGGTCAAGTTGCATTACATATGGTGAAACCACACTAGTCAGAAGGCAGTGGAGCCTGGCTCACCGCACAGACAGAGGAAGGGCTACAGTTAGACATTTTCTCTCCTGCAGAGCCACTGATGAGTTATGGGACAGATACAGTACAAATTAGAGAAGTTACAACTCTTACCTCTTTCACCTCTTCAAGTACTTGTTCAGTTCAGTTCAGCAGAAAAAAACAGGAGAGCAGCTCAAAGACAGCCAGTTCGATAGGAAAAGCATGGTCTTGTTACAGGTTTGGCTTTTCTTGGCATGAAACTGAAGGGTACATCTGTGTTAGTGGAAGAGATCAGAACAGAACAGAAAGTTACACTAACATTAAATATCACATCTATCTTAGGTCTTTGGTTGTTGTTGGACAGAGATGTGTCGAGATGTAATGCCCTGTTTCATCTGTATATTTACAGGTAAGCAAACTGGGTAATAAGTGAACAGAAACATGCAGGGAGTTATGGCAAAAGTGGGGAAAGTTGGCCGTTTATTCCCACTGAGTATTTGAAGTGTAACTGGAGCTGTTGTGTGTAAAGTTAGCCGCTAAGCTAATTTTCGGTGTAGACGCCGTTGCTATGCTAACTCCGGCTGTAATGTGTAGGAACCCAAACATAGAATATTTGCTGTGTTTTATTCACTTGTACCCATTGGAAAATAGAGTGATTTGGAAGCAGGGCGCCAGATACACTTTGTATAATTGTGTTATTGTGTTGTATTTTATTTTATTTTTTTTGTATTTTGCATTTGGGGGAAATTCAGTCATTCATTCATTTAAAACCAATTGTAAATAACAGCACTTCCTGCTGAGTTGGACAGAGATGTGTCGAAATGTAATGCACTGTTTCATCTGTATATTTACAGAATGAAAGTAAAGGAAGAAAAACACAAATCACACTGACTTTTTATTCAAGTGTGCAACATATGTGTGTGTGTGTGTGTGTGTGTGTGTGTGTGTGTGTGTGTGTGTGTGTGCATGTTTCTTTTTTTGTTCCACTGTTTAACCACATGCTTTTGCAGGTGGTTGAACCTCTTCAGTGAAATGACACATTCCCACACATAAAGTGACTCACCAACTTTGTCATTGTGAGGAATGGTTCACAGTTTTTATTTTATTTTATCTCATTTTAGTGAGTTCCTTAATTATTTTCTAGCACAAGCTATCGGTCTTACTGGAAACGCTAATGTCTGCACCTCGAATTCTTAGTAGGGCAACATATTTTATGAGCGTGTTTGTAAAACATCATTCTACAAAGAATCTACAGCTACTGGTTGAATGCAGCACTGTAAAAACGACAAAATTCCAAATAAAATTGGTTTGTTTTGTTAAATTTCTCACTGAAGCGAAAAAAAGGAATAGCAGAACTTTAAAAACATACTTAAGTGCAATACTCAGGAATAAGTACTTAGTTACTTCACATCTTTAGCAATGCAATTACAAAAACAGGCACAAGAATGAGATCACAATAAAAAGTCAAGTAATTTGTTTGTATAGTGCGACTGTTCAACTCCAGTTGTATTTCTTATTTCTATTTGTTCTCAAATTTTCATTTAACAAATAAAACATCAGGAGAGTTGAAGCTCTCAGTTCTTTCACAATTGTTCTAACATTGAAAAGAAATTCAGAAATTTCACTCCACAGTCTTCCTGTGATATTGCACCTTAGTAATTTGCTTATAGTGTCAAAGTGGGTGAATTTCCAAAGACATGACTGGCTTGAGAGAGCAATTTTTTGCACGTAGGCGATATGAGAAAAGAAGAGTGACATGTTTCATATAGGTTGTGTGACCACAAAGGGCGACGCAGAAGGAAGAACATCATCAGTGTGGTTAAAGTGTGAAACAGAGAGACACTATGACAGTGTGAAGTAGGGTGTGGGGACTGCAAGTTTAAGATACTCTAAGAATTTTTTTATTTTTATTTTTATTTTTAAGATAAGCATCATCTTATTATAAAGTTCAATGCATCAATTTGAGACCGAGACCTGTGAGCCCAGAACTAACATAACGCAATACAACAACACGATTACCTTAAAGACAGCCTCTCCATCTTAAAGCACACTGAAACTTTAAGATTCATTAAAAGTGATGTGCTGGAGCCAACTTATGAATTTGTCCTCCTCTTGTAGAGTATATGACCATGCAGAGCTGTTTTTGGACCTCAGATGATGATGATTGGATGGCTTATTTTTGAGCACTTTGGCCTCTGACTTTCATTTCCTCCACATAATCACACCAAATATATGAAAAGGGGCTGAATATGGTTGAATATGATATCCCTCTCACTGACTTACTACCACTGCCACTCTGGACAGTTATCATGAAATTTGCTCTTACCCACATGAACCTGTAAGTCATGCTCTGTGTGTTTGAAATGTGTATAACACACTATTATCACTATTAGTCTGTTAAAACATATTAGAGAGCACTGATGTCTGCTTTTACACTGACAGACACAGCTACCTGTCATTCCATGTGATTTGGCTTACTTGAGCATGTGCACTTCCTTTACTTGGTTTTGGTTTCCGGGCTGTTTGTTTGGTTCTGACTAAACAATTGAGAAAAAAAACAAATCAAATGAAAGATGCACAGCACGCAAACACGCCTGTTACACACACACACACACACACACACACACACACTCATTACCATTCATTACCAGCACAGACAAGGTTTAAAACATTCACATAGTCTGCCCACACACACACACACACACACACACACACACACACACACACACACGCACATACACACATGTATGTGCGTGTGGGGACTTCCGACATGTCTGGTCAGAAAGGCAAGGTATATATAGAGAGCTGAAGAAAAGTCCTGAACACATGCCGAGGACCAGCTGCCTGATCAGAACCTTTGACCTTCTCATCCTGAAGACCAGTGAGTTGAGCTTTCAGATCAATCTTCTGCAAAGAGTGTAGCTTTGACCAATAATGTGAATTATATCAGTGTTTTTATACATTCATATTACTGCACTCCACTCGTAGATTTTATGTGATTCAGAGCTGTAGTGCTCAGTCATACACTAACTTATGTTGCCTATGATGCTGCATTTTTAAAATTTGAAGATGAAAAAGGAGAAAAAAATCAGGTTGCGTAAAACTGCACAGAAATGAACTGTCATCTTACTCTAAACTTTTTTTCAAACATTAACAGCACACATGGCAAGAAAAATTAAAACTTTTTTCACAGTTAACATGATCTGCTAATGGATCCTTATGACATGAATTCTAAACCATATTTGTACCGTATTACAACCGTTGTCTTAAAATAATTAAGTAAAAATTTTTTTATGTGGAAAAAGCTCTTGGTTTTAAGCTATATTCACTAACCCCATGACTCATTTCTTAAAGTGCCATACTTGGTGTAACAAATTTCACTGTTACTTCAGGAACAGTTTTCATGACGGCAGTGATGAAGAGAAACATGATTTTTGCTCTGCTGTGTTTACTCCTTTGCTGGATGCTGCCTGTTGACTCCATGACGGTGAGTGGAGGATGTGAAAATTGGTGGACGTTGCCAAAATTTCACAAATGCAAACAGTGATAGAAAACAATTACTTTGAACACGTTTCTCACACATACATTTTGATTGTTCTTAAATTACTATTTAATAGTAATAAAACAAAATGCATCTCTAATGTTCCCCCTTTAATTACATATTATTAAGATATTTTGACGTGATTGTTGCTGAAACTAAGGGTGACATTGTGCAAGTGCTAGCTTATTTATTATAGCTGTTGTATTATTTGATACCATAACTTGTTTGGAGGGTTTTGGCCTATTCAGTAAAATGCATGATGGTGGGTCTGCATGACGACTCAAATGACATACCTGCTCCAAATCCTCACTCAGGAAAACACTTTCAGCATCCAGGCCAGGTTTTCAAATAAACACTCAGAATAATAAAGGACAGCTTTATCTGTCTGTCTAATGAGCACGCTCTTCGTCTTTTTCTTTGTTTCCCTTTTAGGTCCGCTTCAACTTCACTCTACGAGATGAAGTCATCCCACTGAGCATGGCTGAAGATTCAGTTGATGACATGTACTTTGGCTGCAATGAGGCAATGATAAAAACAGTCAAGTACAAATACTTTGAGGAAGAAAAGCGCATGAAACCATTTGTTTGGAGTGAGGCAGAAAAATGTGCTAAAAGAAAGCTAAAACACAGAGAGGACATGGCTCTAACCAAAGATCACATGCAAGCAATCTGCGTTTATACATCTGAAGAAGTGTACAAGATGTTCAATGAGGCAGTCCGGACAAAAAGAAGCGTCTATAGGTCCTCATTCCAGTTCCACTCTTTACATTTCCTGCTAACATCTGCCATACAGATCTTGAATAGAAATTATTACTGTCACAACACTTACAGGCGAACCAATGTTAGGTTTACTGGCAAAGTCAACCAAATTATTCGGTTTGGTTCCTTTACCTCCAGCTCTTACAGCACAGACTTGAGATATTTTGGTAACGAGACCTGCTTTAAAATTAAGACCTGTTCAGGTGCTTTTTTGAAAAGTTATTCAAATTATGAAGTCGAGGCAGAAGTGCTCATCCCCCCCTATGAGATGTTCAAGATAATTGAGACGATGAATGGTCAGGTTAACATTCAAGGTCTGACTGACTGTAACATTGTCTATGTCTTAGAGAGTGCAGGAGCTAAGAGCAATCTGAACTGCAATGTTCTGAATCCGTGAGAGTCCAGTAGTTCTTCTCCAGCAGGTGCGAGAAAGCATCCCGCCATCTTTAAACCTTCTTACTGTCTTGTCACAGCTTAATTATACATATCAAAGTTAAACATGCTCTACAATCCATATCTTTGTGCTTCAGGTTTGTTTGATCATTGTGGGCTTATGTTTTACACTCTCTCCCAGCAGCATATCATTAAATAATGTGTATAAGTTGGAAGAGACATTTTTGATGATTTCTTGGCATTTGTTGGAAAACATTAAACAAATTACTACTCATTTAACTGCTTAATGCAATAATACTGGTTGTGTGTTCTCTTTGAATGCTAATATGCAACTTCCAAAGTTGCCATTCCCATCATATTCTTAAAGTTGATCAATAGGTTTGGGATTAATTAACACGCTAAATAATTAACTCATTCATTCATAAGAAACTATGTTGGGTTCAATAACTTAATTTATCTCAAGTGGAACAATCAAAAAGTGTGTGTGTGTGTGTGTGTGTGTGTGTGTGTGTGTGCGTGTGTGTGTGTGTGTGTGTGTGTGTGTGTGTGTGTGTGTGTTTGTGTGTGTGTGTATGTCCAGCTGCAGTATTATTATATATTTTACACTTGGTTGAACTCCATAAACCTGTAATGTTATATAACAAACCACAGGAGCCAGTTAACAGGTTGCAATGTGTGCTTTCACAAACACACCACTGGAGGATCTTCACAATTGTCCCAGTGGACAACTATCCTCCCTCTTAAGACCTGACGATCATGTATCTCTGATAAATAAAAGTAAGAAAAGATTGGCTCTGCTCTTTGACTTTTACAATGTCCTTGAATGCGTTAAAACCTGTTAAAACGCCATTCTCGTCATCAAATAAACATTTCCATCTGGAACATCTCGATGAGTACAGTTGGAGTGCTGCTGGTGATGTCCTTAATTGGCTGTGATTAAACTGATGAAAACGGTCTAGTGCAAATGGCTACACAAAAAAGTATATGGAGACAATTTTGGTTTCTTTGCACCCATCTCTTACAAAATGACAGGTCATCTAATATCTGGGAAAGTGCAAAGCTGCATACTTATGACAGACCAGTCTTCACATTTGCTGAACTAAAGTAATTCAGCAAATTTAAAGCCATTAGCCATGTTTTCATACAGATACACAGTACAACAAAATTAATTATATTGCATTGTATTCATTTCCGGCACACTTCTCTGCTTGCTGTGCTTGCTGCACTTGCTGCACGTAGCACGGTATTTTAATATCCACCAACCACAACACCTGATAAACGCCAAACCCTCTTTACTCAAATTGATCCACATCTACAGGTTTTGCATGTCGGAATGAATTTCTCGTCAATGTTATTTGGTTACCGATCATGAGATGAAAACAGGTGTTTTGTGGATGATGTGATTAAAGCTAGAGGTCCTCCTGCACCTTTGGGAATAAACTCAGGGAAAGACAAGGTTAGTGCTTTCATGTTTCTAAACATTTCTTCCCTTTCAAGGCAATATGTGAAACAGTAAATTTTCTTAATTTCCTTTGCTTTCACTTTGTTTGTTTTTCATACAAATGTGTATTCATCTGGTGAATTGTAGATTTTACTGACATAGTTCACGCTGTCCCCCTTGATTACTACATTTAACGGGCTCTACTGACCATTTCTAGTCATTGAGAAAGAGCTGAGTTGAGTCAGAATGTTGAAAAGAATTCCTTTCCACTGTTTTTCTGTTTTCCCCTTGTACTTCTTTCCAGGAAACATGCAAAACCTCTTGGCAAGAGAAGAAAACCTCACAGATTTTGAGTGTGGTCTCTGTCTGCACTCTCCCATCTTCATACCCGCAATTGCGCCTTATGTCGTGATCTTTCTGCCCACTAATGTCTGGGTGCTGTGGCTGATGATATCGTCTCCTGTCTTCTGGACAGAAAAGATGGAAGTTTTTGAGTTCCACTTGGTCCTCACAGAGCTGCTTTTTGAATTCCTGGAGGTACTGATAATGCTCATGGACAATACAGTGGTAGTCACATTGTCTAAACTCATCAACATAATATTAACAGCCAGGATTCAATTCCAGACCAACATCTGTATAGAGCGTTACCTTGCAGTCACACACCCTGTGCTGTACCTCAGGTATAAACCCCTGCGGTACAGAATGAGCTTTAGTTGTGTTGTGTGGCTGCAAACCGTCGTGATTGGTGTATTCCAAATGTTGATGTGCAATCATCATCCGATATCAGTGATCATATACATAGCAGTTTTTACTCATGTCTTTATCATCAATGCCTTCTGCTGCTTATCAGTTCTCAGGGCTCTGAAACAGCCTTCGCCAGGTGTAGGGGAGAGGGAGGGATCCAACTTGATGAAGAAGAGGGCTTTCAATATAGTCCTGATCTTCTTGGTGACTACATTTTTCAGCTATGTACCTCTGATCATAATGCTCCTCCTGGCTGAGAAGATAGAAAAGGACATTATGTGTGTCCTGCATCCCTTGGCTTACTGCTTGATGATTTGGCTTGGGGCTATCCATCCGATCCACTACTCCCTGAGGACTGAGAAATACCAAGGAAGAAATTGTTTCCGTGTAAATTGTTTTCATGTGTAACTACACTTGAAATTGCTGTTCCTATTATTTACCCTGTTGACCACTGAAATGCTTTTTTTCACTCAGCCTTCAAAACGAGACTGTGGGCAAAAAACAGCCCAAACTCAAGATTGCATTACACAAAGCAGCTGAGCATATACTTTAATGTAATGTAAAGGACGCAGAAGTAAAACAGTTTTCTTTATCTGTTTGTAATCATTTGTTATCAGATGAGCTCATGTTTGTGCATTGTAAGTGGTTTTGAAATAAAGTTAAATATATCTGCAATGGTCTCTTTTTGATCTGCTTTTTTCCGACAGAACATACATTTTATGCTATTATATTTTAACTCCATTATATTATATTGCATGGCAATTTGTATTCAAAATCCACATCTCTGCATTGGCTTCGCATTTATAAATAACCCAGATTTCTAACATGAGATCTTTGTAAAAGATAAAGGCCAACTGAGAGAGCAGACAAATAGATGCACCTGTATTATGTTATGCAGTGTAACAGCCAGGGTTGTGCACATTCACACTTCTCAAAGCTACAGCTCAACGTCCAGTTCACACACATTAAAATGAGCTAGGTCAAATTCAGTTCACAATTTGGAATTTTACTTTATACTTCTACACCACTTCATCCCAGAGGCAGATACACTTTTTACTCAATTACATTTGTCTGACAGCCTTAGCTTCTAGTAACCTTTTAGATTACAATTTATCATACTCTTCCCACCCAGTGAAAACCATGTATCTTCAGCCTTTCTGATAAACTGAAGGATGAAGTGTTCCTTTATGGGCTGAGAGAATTCAGATTCTTCTTAAGCTAAATAAACTATTCAAAAAACCCTCTTCAATTAGCTGGATATCACTGTACATGTCATGATTTGGCTCCGGTGTCTCTGTTCTCCCAGGGCTAATGGTGTTGCTCTTTCCTCCCTCCCTGTCAGCAGGCGGAGCTCGAGAGAGAGAGAGACGGGCCTGATCTCCCCAGGTGCGAGTTCATTAGACACGCTTGCGCCTCATCGGCTAATCAACCGGCTTCTTAAGCCAGCTCCAGTTCGACTCCTGTGTCAGACTATTCTCTGTGCTCTTGCCATACGAGTTCTGGGCCTGTTGCTATCTCTTGTCTCTCTCTCGTGCCTCCAGTGATTGTAGTTTTGCTGTACAGTTTCTCCAGTGAGTTTGCTCCTAAACACTTTGAGTTTAATAGTCATTTTGCTCTCTAGTGAGTTTGCTCCTAGACACCCTTAGTTATTCTACCTCTACCTGAGTGAGTTTTTCGTCCTTGTGGTGTTTTTGTGTTTTTTCCTGAGTTGCTACTTTTCCCGCAGTGGTGTTTGAGTTTTCTTTTTCTTTGTCAGACTTTTTCCCTGTAAAGATGATTTTGTGTTCAACAATAAACTCTTTTCTGTATCAAGGTCCAGGCTCTGCCTGCTCACACGTAACAGTACAGATGCATGCTTCTCACAGTAGAGCAATGCTTAAGATGACCTTGCAAAATATGATGATAATATTACTACACTTTATTTATATAGCACTTTTCTTAGCAATGTTACAAAGTGCTTTACAAAAGAAAGAAAAAACAGATAAGGCAAATAAAATTAGATGAGGCCAAGGACACGGGCACAGACAAAGTAAAGATAATAAAATGAGCTGAATGGGATTAAACAGACAGGGATAAAACCTGTGTAAACAGAATTTAAATCAAACATGTTTAAAAGCTGTCAAAAAAAGAAAAGTTTTAAGGAGAGATTTAAAAGAAAGCAAGACTTCTAGAAGCTAGACTTAGTAAGAGTTGATGCCTACCCGGTCTTATTATATATTATATATATTATATATTATTCATTTATTATTTATAATAATTAATGATTATTCATTATTATATTTAAATAATATCAGTTGGGATGAAACCTTAGATAAACAAGTTTCGAGACTGATCTGTAGTTACTTTGCTGTAGATTAATCTACACAACAATAAATTTAGTAGTTTAACTTAGGTAAGTTTAGTGTAATGCAGCAGTAATATTAATCCAAAAACAACAAAAGCAATAGTAAAACGTTAATAGAAACCATTTTACTGCACAATGAATACTTTGACTTTTGATACTTTAAGTACATTTTGCTGATCATGCTTACANATACATATACACATACACACACACACACACACACACACACACACACATATACATACATACATACATACATACATACATACATACACACACACACACACACACACATATACATATACATATACATATACATATATATACGGGTTTCTTTTTTTGCATTTGATTCTATTTTTTATAAAAGTTCTTTATTTTGTAACGAAAAAGAAACCCATATATATGGGTTTCTTTTTCAAAAGTAAAGAAAGACGGTACAAAATAAAGACGACTATAAAATACATATGGCACATTTTGACGCCTGGTAAGGACTTAAATGCAGGACTTAACTGCACTGTGTAGGTTATACATATATATATACACACTGTGTAGGGGTACACTTTTAGAAGCTTTGGACCAGGCAGACACGTTAGACCACAGTGAAATACATCAATCTTTTAGGCAAGAGTGGAGTAAATCAAGGCACCAGAGAAGGTGTTTAAGCCCTCGACGATCCCACAAATCTGTCTGCCGTTCTTCAGCTCTACATAGACCTGGTCTCCCTGCTGCAGTGACAGCAGTATAGTCTGGGAGCTGCTGTCTTCTGAGTCCTCTCTGTTGTCTTCCCAAATAGATGCCACTGCCTCATTGTTTCTCATGAGCTGCACCTTGTAGTACATCCTCTCGCCCTCCTTGCCAACCTTGGAGTAGACCGAGAAGGAGAAGGAGTACAGTCCTGAACAAGGAGCTGTGAATATGCCTGGAACAAATAAAATTATGTTAATTTAAACTGCAAGTATTGGATCAGTTTGGACCAAATTCCATACATCTGCTGTATATGTTTGCTAGTTACATGTCTGCCAACCAAATACAAAAGCAGCCAGTTTCACTAGTCGTCTGTGGTTAAAGTCATTTAGAAACAAATCCAGCAAATACATGAATCACAGTTGGACAACACTTTACACGATGTTGAAATCACAGTACGACTTGTGAGCACTTACCCAGGGCCGGGTTATATCCACTTCCATGGTTGAGGGTGATGACATCATAAGGAATGGGGCTGTTCCTGGTGAAAGATCCAAAGCAGTTTGTTCTGCCACTCATGGAGGCTGTGAACGCAACCCTCATTCTTCCTGAGACAGACACAAGCCAACAGTTGAGCAAACAGACAATTCGGCTTGATTAACAGGCAAGGATGACTTTTCATCCAAGCTGGCTTTTTTACAACAAACAAAAAAAACATGGACCAAACACATTTGAAGTGCTCAGAAAAATACAAACTGGTGAGATTGTTTTGTCATCATGAAATTTTGCTTCAGTATGTGTTGTCCCCTAAGTAGATAACAGACTCAAAACAACACAAGCTGTTCTATCAACAGCTATAATCACATATATTTGGACTTGTAGATTGTAGCCACTTGATTCTGTGTGGTTTCTACCAGTGTCCATGTTCCAGAGTACCTATGACTTCAAGCATGCTGTCACCCAGCTGGGACGTGCTCGTCAACAGGTCCATCACTCTTGTAAAGATTTGATCCTCCGCTTCTCGGAGCTCCTGGGTGGCACAGCAGCAGCCTCGCTGGTGCTTGAACGCACACTCACAGTCCCACTTCCTGCATGGCAGCTCCCCCTCCCACGCTACTGCAAATGTGGAAGGAAAGAAAGGAAAGGACACATCAATACATTTCATACACTGAATTGGACAGAGATTAATGGGTGTTTTGAGTTGGCATGATGGGAATATAATCATATCTACTGTATGTGTACATTAAATCATATTTAAAGAGATTTTACTGTAGGAATTTGTGATGATATTTGTATATAGTTTGTGATGGGGACAAATTGCGGAGTGCACATCTGATGTAAAGACCCTTTTTTCTTCCTCTGTAAGCTGTAAGATCAGCTGGCCAGCTCACTTTTCATCAAATATCTTTGACACCCATCCACAATGTGCAGCAAAAAGTCTCTTAGCCAGCATGCCTCGTTAAGCCACATTTGTTTTTCCAGCATCTGAAGTTTTACTCAGAACAGCAGCTGAATAACAGATTGCTTTACCTGCTGCCACTCGGAGGCTGCTGATAGTATTTTCGGCTCTCACGCTGTCCCACAGCAGGGCCAAGGTGAACAGAGTGCACGCAAGGACTCTCATCTCAGGATGCATTGAAATACCTGCAGACACAGTAGTTTGTAGTTGCACAGTAGTTATATAGTAACTGACTGGAAAAACTGAATTCAAGTCAATTCAAGTTTTAAAAGACAATGTTCATTAATAGTCTCATTTGTGCAAGAATAACCTGCGTAGAACTGCCATAATAACTTGTGAGAAAATCGCAGTGTATCTCTGTATTTGTCTCATTTAAAAAAAAAAAAAAAAAAATGTACTGACTGCAGTCCAGCAGAAGATGTCGTCTTCAATCTGTGTCCACGTGAAATCTTATAGTCCAGCGTTCACACCAGCAGTAATCATGATAACCAAAAGAAGGCAAAAACATACAAATAGTGAGGACCTTGGGGTCTTCCAGGTAGCCTGTAAAAGATGTTTCTTTCCACCTCTCTTTTATTTCCAAGTGGGTGGAGTAGATCTGTGTGTCCAGTCAACTGGCAGCTCCCACTAGTTCATGAACTGTTACACTACATTGATTCCCCTCCCACACACACTTTCAACCCTGTGCTCCTCAGGCTGGGTGTGACCTGTGGGAGTAGGTTTCAGCCAGGACCGTCCTGATACGCTCCCTAGTGTATGTCAAAATCTCCAAAAGATTGTATCTTACAGAGCCTGTGTGTATATGTTGGTTATTAGGTCAGAGTGTCAGGTTGACTGATAGAATTGCTCAGTTTGTTGTTGATGATAAGCCTGCTGTGTCGTCCCTCTGCACCTGTCCCTCGATACTGATGACACTGGATCAAAGTTGGCCCTAGTTTAGTTTAGGCTGGTGTTTCCACTAGTGTGTGGAAGTTTTTTTTGTCCATCGTGGTTGGACCATGAGAAAGCAGTTTGAAATGGAAAGTGTTGAATACTGCCATTGTTTAATTCTGTTTAATGAGCAGTAAAGATGTTTTAGGTCATTGGAGCTGAATGATCTATTGTGGATCTTATTACTTACAAATAAGACATTAGAGTTTTGTAATACTGCACCATTAAGGGTGAGATCTGTGGAGCCGCATGTCACTGTAACCTCATTTGTCTCACAATATGTCGGTTAATGAGTTCTAATTGTGATTTTCTATAAGACTCTCTTCTCCAAGTATAAATATTTGATCATAAGTCTGTACAAACTCCATACTTATTCTGGATGTGCCACAACTTTAAAGCTGCTATAGTCAATATTTTTATATTAGCAATGGATCAGATGACTATGTGTACTCTGACAGGGTTTTCTTGTAGTGCTGAACCCCACAGAATATACAGTTCCCCTACAGAGCTTTTTTGCATCTTTTAACACCGTGTCCATCCCCCTGTAAAAAATCATTACAATTAAATTAGACTTTTTGAATAATGTACTAAGTACAGTTTGTACTGTTTTTGTCAGTAGTAGAGTGTACTCAAGTATACTTAAGTATCTCTTGAGTATACTTGAAGTGTAAATAGTTGCTAAATTGGCACAACCTTTTACAAACTTTTAGTATACTGAAGTGCACCAGTGAAAATCATGATTCATGAGTATTCAAAATACATTGTCAGTACAATTGTATTACATCACCAATGTGTTGGAAATATACTTAAATAAGTAAAGTAAGTAGTAAGTATACTTTTCATTATACACTTTATTACTATTAAAAGCATTTGTAATTTAGCAAACTTTTTAGAAGTACACTAAAAGAATCTTTACCTCAGATAACAAATTTGAATAGATGAAAAAAAAAAAAATCACTTACAAATAAATAAGTAAATAATATTATTCATGCACTGAGGTCTCAGCTTGAGTCAGGAGTACAGGAATACAGGCTCTGTTTTATGAAATTCAATGAGAGAATCTACACAAAACCCAGGTGATGCTTATCAGCTCAGGCCAATAATGTGAGGTGAAGACGAGGAAAGCGATCTTCCAACATGTGCACCATACGAGGAGCAGTGTTAGAATGGCTCCATAAATGCCATCAGGGTCACATTACAAGGAGGGTCCAGGCAGGAGGTTGAGTGTTTATTGTTCTGCAGGGACTCTTTATGCTGTGAAATCCTATCCCAGATAGTTCTGCAGACCTTAGATAAGGGTTATTATCTTTAACCTTCATCGCTTTAAAGAGTTATTTATTGAGACCATCACTTGAGAAATTGTTTTGTTTCGTTTTTTTCATTTCTCAATACTGCAAAATTGTCTCCTGTCTGTTAAAGCTGAAGTCAGCCCCTAAAAATTGGTTTTGAGAATATTATAATGCATATTCTTAAAACATTTCCCCAAATTCTCCATATTCAAACCAGTGAAATGAAAAATAGATAAAGTTTGATATAATAGTTAAAAAGCATCATGTTGGTGCATTTATACTGTATGTGTGTGTGTGTGTGTGTGTGTGTGTGTGTGTGTGTGGGTGTGTGTGTGTGTGTGTGTGTGTGTGTGTGTGTGTGTGTGTGTGTGTGTGTGTGTGTGTGTTGATTCTGGGAGAAATGTTAAATTTTTAGTTGATTCAATCTGGAACAAATAAAACAGAAACAAACGACTTAGAGCATAATGAACTAGACAAACAAGGAGATCACAGCAGATTTAAAGTGCTTTAAACAATATATTATTTCAAACTAAGCCAAAAGCAACATAGTAAATGAATCATTAGTCTTTAAGTGAGTAGTAGTTGCAGTGTTGAAAGTATGTGTGGTGCTGTGGAGGCAAAACAAAGAGGAAAACCACACCAAAGGGGTGGATGGTGGTTAGATGAATCAGCTGCTATTCCCTTCTCCCCCCCACAAGGTGTCCTCATGTTGGGTGGGACAACAACATCATCTAGACCCTTCTGAGAGGTCTGGGAAGCAGGAAGATTGATTTCATGCATGTCAGGACGGCAGGAAGCACTTCCAGACACACACTGTCACTGCAAGACAGATGGCAACTGGGTTAAGATGTTTGGACACACACATCAGCACAGAAGCACTGCCCAGCCAAGACAATGGCAAAATGTCCACCCCAGTTACAGCTAGTTGGGGACAAACACCCATACAGACTTCCTCTTGAACCAAATCTGTGTGCACAGGTACAGACAGAACAATTAATCCAATTCCTCTGACCCAGTATCCAAATCAGGTGAGAATGGCCAAATGGACCATCCTATGAAACTGTCTAGAGAGCTCGAGTCCCTCAGAATTATACTGGAACTTTCTTATTGCTGCCCACAAATGTGTGAAATGAATGCCACAAAAGCATCACTGTCCTCAGAACTGGTGTTTGCTATGCCACCTGTGGCAAAGATAACTGAATAAACAGGAGCAGCTAATGCAACAGACTTTATTGTGGAAAATATTTATTCAACAGAGCAGTGGATCAAATAGCAGGGACAACGGATGTGGTCTAAAACAAATCACCAAAATCTGCATGAAAACAGAGAGACTATCAAGGTACTGACCACTCTGAACAGACACATGTCCATGGCAAATTAAACTGATACAACTCTAATTAGACTTCCAGCCGCCAAGTGTTGAAGCTAATTCAAGTCCATTCAAGGCAGGATGAGCCCCCATTTATTTACGTATTCTGTGTTCTTCATCTCTTATTACATTTTATACATACTCTATTAAAGAGTCGTCTGGATGTTGTTCAGGATGTCGCCATAGACAAAGTTGAACAGCTGTTTCTTTGACTTGGTTCCATCTAGCTGTAAGACATCAACACCTGATCCCTCCATGATGTTCTTATATTTCAGATACATGGGCCAGACTGGGCCATGGAACAGGCCAGGGGGGTCTGGCACTGTGTAGTTCCTGTAGCTTCTACATTTCATGTCACATAATGAATTACATTTAATGATATGAAAGGATTCCATGACAAGAATAACTGTGGGCACTAATTGGTCATGCAGCAAAAGGCACTGACATATAAAGCGATAAACTTAGCAAGTGAAGGAGTGTCATTCTTTAAAGCTATTGCATCAAGGTAACTGAGAATACCAGCACATTACTGTACATCAGAGCATTCACGCTGCTACATCAATAGTAAGGCACAGTGTTAAACTACACTACAAAGCAGAGTTAGTTTCCTTAAAGCATGCTCAGCTACAAGCACAGTTTTATCTGTTCGTCCTTGTAAAATCACTGAAAATATACAAAACACTATGAGTTGTTCATGCTATGACCCATTGACCATTTCTATACTGAATGCAGCTAAGTATCTTCATTATCTTTGGAGTATTTCAAGTGTTTCTTTAAGTTTCCCACCCTGGTTGTCACTGATGAAAACCTTGAAACTCCATTCATGTCTTTTTTCATTAATTCTTCATTATAAGTGTGGCGAATGCTCGGCCCACAGGACTTCAGTCCAGCACATTTATCTTGTCTTCAAAAATAGAGAAGCCAATGTATTTATGTTGTTTTTTTAACAAGCCTAATTCAGATTATGGGTTAAACAAGGTTTTCATAATCTGTCAGCAGAGTTATGCTTCTTTCACTTTGTCATCATAAGTGCCACTGCCCTTGTAAGCAGCCACATAGCCGCTGGTGTCTGGGATGTCCTCGCGGCCGCCCTTTCCTTTCCCTTTGCCTGACTCGTCAAACCGCTCCTTGTGCGTTCCGGTGTATTTGGTGGTGTCAGTCAGTCTGTCCACCGCTGCTGCCTTTGCCACTCTCTAAAGATGACAGAAGATCAAAGTCACAGGAAAATGTAACTAATAAAACAAACAGCTTTTCCTCCTTTGCTCATTCAGTGAAGAACATGCATGCACACAGACAGACATTCACATATTATCCCACATGCTTACTTAATAATCACTCAATTATTTGTTTTTTCAAGCACCTCCACGAATTATCTTGCTAGAAGAACTGATTTATGCTTAAAATGCATGAGTCACAAGTCACACTTTCAATTTGGGGCTAAACAATCAAACACTGATGGAAGTCCCTCTAAGTTATTCACCAAGTATTCTCTTCATTATACCAAAGCTTCTAAAGCTTCTCAGGAAACGTAATTAATCAGCTGTATGGTGTTGAGTCAGTTAGAGTGTGACATTTAACTTTGGAGGGATCCATAAGTGCAGTCCGTGGATGCTGCATGCCTGAGGGTGGCCAACGGTGTGTGTTTTAACTGATGAAGTACTCACAGTGATTCCGACGTTGGCTGGCTCCTTACCAGCAATGAGACCATAGAGCTGCTGAAGTGCCTCCTCTTTGCTTTTGCCTTTAAAACGCTTGGGAGCCAACTCCGTCAGGGCCTGGTTGAATTGCTCAAATGTGATTACACGAGCTGACTTTGCCCTGAGGAAAAACACACAGTGTGCACACTGAAATATCTCAACGTCCATTATGGTGGTCCCCTGACTTACTCGAGCACCAGCATGAAGTTACCATTTGGGGCTCTTAGTGAAACATCTGGATGGATTGCCATGAAATTTGGCGGCCTGCATATATCTGTGGTGTCCAGAGGATGGTGACTTTTGTGATCTCCTGACTTTTAATCTAGCATCATGAGGTAAATACAATGTAATTTGTTCAGTGCTTTGGTTTATCACCAGACACCTGCAACAGGGACAACTTTCTCATTTCTCATTTGTTCTCACTTTCTATCAGCCTGAGCCTCAGCAAAGCTGTAGGCTTACTTTACTATATACCATGTTTAGTGCTAATGAGCCAGTTTCAGTACATAACATTTTGCTTATCAGCATAGATTAATTTGTTTTAATAACCATTTACTGACTCTCTCTGTTTTTGTGTAGTTGATGCTGATGTCCTTTGCAACAGCTGACACTGAGTTTACTGCTTTTCTTCTGTTTTATAGTGTGAGAGGGTTACTGTGTTAAAAATGTTTTAGCTGTGTAAAACTGATCCTGGACGAAATCTTACTTGACTTTGCTGAAAACTATGTCAACATCCGTAGTGGTGACATTCTTGACGTCAACAATGTTGCAGTCCTTGCACATCTTAACGAAGTTCTTGCCGTTCATCTCCTTCCCTGTGGCCTTCGTGTCTCCATGGACTGCAAACTTCTGGAAGGAGGTCTCCACCTCTGCCACAGACACTGAGCCCTCAGCCATGCTGACAGATACGTAGTATACATGCATTCCAGGTTGACACACAGACACACAATGATTATGTTCAACGTCAGCTTAATGCATTGTCCTAAGACTAAAATAGCCCTTCAACAAGAGATGAAAAAACATACTTACTTTGGTTTACTGTCTATCCTTGTGAGGACATTTTGTGAAGTCAACTCAAGTCACATTTAAAAACGACCTCAGTCGACCAAAGTGCTGTACAGTAGTAAAATCACAATATATCATAAACACTATAATAAATAAAACAATACAAGGTATAATAAGAAGTCAATCTAAAACACATTTAGAATAAAAGAAAGTAAAAAAGAGAGTGAAAATAGAGAGATAGAGAAGGCCAAGATTGCTCGCCTAGCTGGGAGTGAACACCAAGGAGAAAAGATATGTGAAACTGAAGAACTCACACTAATTCATAAAGACTCTATTAGCTGATTAATGATAGGCCTGCCAAGAAACGGCTGCCATCATGGTCAGTCTAAGTGAACATTTTCTCTCACCCTCTCTCTCTGCCTCTCTTTTTCACACACACACACACACACACACACACACACACACACACACACACACACACATCCACTTTCACTTCCATCATAATGTTAGTGTTACACAAGCTGCTCTTGCTTCAATTTAATTCAATCAGCTCAGTTTCCAAATGGCTGCTCTGCTTTTCAATCTCAAGTGAGAAACAAAAGCTCCTTCTCTTTCTCTTCTCCTTCTCCACGCAATCTCTCTGTCTCTCCCTCTCTCTCTCTCTCTCTCACACACACACACACACACACACTTTACACACCATTACTTAATTGCTGTTTGCTGAAAAGTAAGGATGTTTGTTCAGTTAGGTAGGATAATAAACAGTGACCTAAAAACATAATTTCTAAATTCAAATTAAGAATATTTTCAAAGGAAAGTAATTATTCATAATTGGACTGTTGTAGCATAAAAAATGCATCGGCACTTGTCATGCATACATAAAAGCAAACGTAAATAACACTGTAGACCAAGTGTTGTATTTCTTCATGGTTAGTGGTACTTTTGGGGACAATATTGAATGAAATTTTAAAATGTACTGTTCCATCTGAAAACATACACATAAATATCACAAAGGATTGCCTTTACTGGAGCATGAAATAAGATAAGATCGTATGGCAACTGTTAAATATCACATTCTCGGACAGGTTTTTGTTTTGTCGCTGCCATGTCCCTTTGTTGCTTTGGTTATGACGGCATGAAACTGTGATGCTGAAAAAGAGAGTAAAGAGTACCTGCTGCCGTAAATGGAAGGATGCGTATCTGTAGTCCTCCTCTTTCTTCTTCTTGCTCCTCTGCCTCTCCTCCTCCTTCCTGCCACTCCCAGACTCTCACACTGACGACAGCGATGGAGAGATACAGAGAGGCATGAGGAGAGAGGGAAGGGGAGAGGGGCGGAGGGAGAGAGTACCAACCAGCACAGTCAATGACATCATGGCCTCTCTTGTGTCTATTCAGTCTCATTAGCTCCTCACCTCTGTGCACAGACTTACTTCTGTAGAAACATTTATCATGTTCTGTTTATTTGATTTCACTTCAATTCATTATCCTGCTGATTTGTGTTACATACCATCAGATATTTCTTCTGTAACCTGTGTTTTGAGGCTGGTGTTACATTAATCATGATTATTACTCTCACCCTTCTCTCTGGAATTTACTGTTCTGACCCTTTTCTGTCTCTCCTTCAACAGTGAACTCAGCTCATAGCTGTGCGCCGTGCTCGCTCTCCCACCCTCTCTTTCTCTCTGTTTCTCTCATACTGCCATCGCCACAAGAGCCCTCTTGTCTGGATAGAGATGAGAGCAGCCCTTCAAAGGACAAAGAACAGTGACAATGTAAAACTAACACATTACAAGGAAGATTGTCCCATCTCACAGCTTCATATCAGTCAAAGCAGATATCAGACCAGGAATACAGGGCAGGCCTTTTGTGGACACTCATGTGTGTGCCACAGCTGCACTGTAGAGGTCAAACAATGCTGCTGCTGGAATTCAGTACATATACCTATGCTATCATTTCAACTATATACAGTATATATACCTATTCTCACTCCGATCCAGCCCAACCCAATTACATACTACTATTCATAATCACTGTGTTGGAAATTGGAGAGAGTCAGTTCGCAGACAGACGTAAAACTGAGATTTGCGAGAAGGGGGAGCCTTGCACAAGAACCTGAGGGTCAACACCTTCAAATGCAACTCTCCACACATTTATAGATACAATGTGGACTCAAAAATGTAAAGTGTAAATGTAAGTGCTTCCCAATCTTTTTCCTTAAGGAACCCTTTTTCTATCAGTGAGTAAACTGACGTCCCCTGACTAGGCCATATGTTTTATGGATATTTCACATTATATTCGATAAAAATAACAATAACAGTGCAGGACAACTGTAAGCTGCACAATTAACCTAAATAGTGAATGCAATAATTGAATTGATGAATTTTCAGCTGATTATTTCCTGTGAATATTGCATTAAAGATGAGATGTCAACATTTTAGGAACTTTTTATATGATTCTTTGTCTGTATTATATATTTTTAGATTCTTAACAATCATAGGCTATAAGCTTATTTATTGACAAATTCATTGTGAAGTCTCTGTGACCACAGCATGCGTTTGGGTCTTCATTGCGCCCGTCCTGTGTTAAGTTTCTATCTTATGGAATAAACTTTAAAAATAACAATTTCATTTAGTTTTCTGCACAGAACTGAATTAAATTCTGGGATATTTTGACCCACTGTATATTTTTGGGAAAAGATTTCTTACACCCCTCAAAATCAAGAAGATTAAAAATTGAGGGACAATCAAGTTAGGAACCAATGACTGAGAGTACTAAATCAATGAATCTAGTGTAGTTAATGAATTGCATTTTGTTTTCAAAATGTTTTCAATGTTTTTGCAAGTGTTTTAAAGTTCTTGTATTAAAAATAGATCATTTGTTCTTTTATAATGTTTCCGTCAAATGAAAGTTTATGCCTTTAAATTAAACTGAAAATGAAATATTTCTTAACTATTGTTTTAGTATTCTCTTCTGGCACTGCAGTGTTTATACCTCACATTGTTTTTCAGGTTTTAATCTGCTCCTGTGGGTACCTGCATACTGATACTGATGTTCTGTGTTTTGTTCACAGGATAGACAGGAGTTGTTTTGACATCATGCACCATCATGAAACTCACTTTTCAGTCAAATGGAAAGCTGGAGGGCGGAAATACTGACCAGTGCAGTCCATTCCTCACCCATGATAAATGTTAGATTTAGGGGAAAATCAATGCACAACAATAGATAGTAGATCTCTTCCCTGAACTAATCACTGATTAGTTTCTGTTATGTGTCTTATAGTAAACATTTTTGTCTTGTTTTGGAAATATACAGCAATATCAGCGGGTCACTTGACCTGACCTTACTGTGGGAGTTTACCCGGAATTCCTGCTTGTGAAGCAGATTCTGTCACGGTTGCAGACCTCTGTACTTTCACTCAGATGCTGTGGGAAGACGTCACCTTTCTGTTTACAGTAGAAACAAAGGCTTGTCTTTAAATATCACCAGGGAACAGTACTCCCTCTGGTTTGAAAAGGAGCTGGAGGTGCACAGGAGCCTGTGGCTGGACTGTATCTGGACCTCATCCTGACCGACTTGACTCACCTTCACTTGCTGACTTATTCATGTTAACAGTTTGAGGATTGACCCATGACACAAATTGACTGAAGGCCATTCTGATCCAGAGTTCATCCCAAATTTGTTTTGTTCAACATCATCATGGCTGAGTCCAGTTTCCCTTTACCACCAGAAGATTACTGTCCCCTGTGTGTGGATGCACTGAGAGACCCGGTCACTATCCCCTGTGGTGACACCTACTGCCTGGAGTGCATCAAGATCTACTGGGACCAGTTTGACCACATGGGTGTATACAGCTGCCCACAGTGCCGCGCAACCTTCACCCCACGGCCCGTGCTGAGACGCAATCTGCCTGATGTGCACCACGAGCCACGCCGGCAGCTTCCGGAGCTCACTCCTTTTCCCTACATGCACCGAGAATCCTACTGTGACTTCTGCGTCGGCCGGCGCAACAAGGCCGTCAAGTCGTGTCTCATGTGCCTGGCCTACTACTGCGAAACGCACGTCAAGCCACATTACGAGTCATCCACCTTCAAGAGACACAAGCTGGTGGATGAGACAGGCCACCTGGACAGGAAGATCTGCCCCCAGCACGAGAAAGGCCTGGAGCTGTTCTGTCGCTCTGACCAGATGTGTATCTGTGTGCTGTGTACTGTCAGAGAGCATCGCAGCCACAACATTACCTCAGCAGAAGAAGAGCGCATAGAAAAACAAGTGAGTCTGACTCGTTTGTGAGTCAAAACGTGTGCTATCTTAGCTGTGTCAGCTGTGAATGCAACATGTCCTTTTTTTAATAATTTCACAAAAGAGATGAACTCTCTCTCACTGAAGCTTCATCCAAAATGATCCAAAATGCCACAGATTAAGAATTTGTCTTGTTTCCTAAAGTTCTTATCGTCATGTTCCTCCAACAGAAGGTCTTGGTGGTCACCCAGTCTGAAGTCCAACACATCATTCAGGAGAGGATGAAGGAGCTGCAGGAGCTCAAACATAATGTCGATGTCCTAAAAGTAAGATCAGACATTGCCTAATCAAACATGAATGTCTGCGTCTGTATATTATAAGGTCCTATGTGACATTGTGTATTCGGGAGGTGACACAACGTAACCTTAGCGACTAATCTGGTGGTATCAAATCTCACATCACACTCCCCTCTAAAACGACAAACTGACTTACTTTTTAGAGTTGTGCCCAACGAGCCCAGGCAGAAAGCGATAAGACATTCCATGAAATGCTGCAGGCAGTGGAGCGCTGGAAGGCCGAAATCAATCAGATGATAATGGCCAACATGCAGTCAGCAATGTCACAGGCTGAGGGCTATGTGGACCGTCTGGAGCAGGAGATACTGGAGCTGCAGCGCAGAGACGCAGAGCTACGTCAGATCCTCGAAACAGAGGACAACATTCACTTTCTGCAGGTGCTGAAAGACCCTACAGAGCTGCAAGAAATATCAGCGTTCATGCCAATACTTGTCATGTAATATAACATTAGTAGAACACTGGACTTTTTAGATGGCAATGTGTACACAAAGCAAGGTTGTACCAATTGAGAATATGTTCTTTTCTTCAAGTGAGGCTGCTTTTCTGTTTGTGTTCTCGACTTGTTGACTAAATAATGGAGCCCCTATTTCTTGTTGAACAGAATTTTCCGACCCTGTGTGTTCCTCCTGAAGCAATGGTGCCCAAAGTGCTCATCAACCCCCAGTTCTCTTTTGGAGAGATGAGCAAGACAGCCACAGAGATGAAGGAACATCTGGATGAGATCTGTAAGAAGGAACTGAGCAAAATCTCCAAAACAGGTTTGTGTCCAGTATATAATATTGACAAAATGTCTTTACACTATGACAACCATAAAGTGGAACAGGCTGATCTAATGCTGTGTCATTTTTTACAGTCAGTGAAACCCCTGTCTACATACTATTGCCAAGAAATGGAGACAAACGACTCAAAGGTAAGTGTGAGCAGAAATATGTCCAATTTTACCTTTAAGCACACATGAATATCAATCATATAGATTTTATTTCTGGGTAGAGAACAAGAAAGATGTAGATAGGAAGTGTTTTAAAGGTTTCTCATTTGATTTATGTAATTATGTAATTATGTAATTCATTTCAGATAAAACCAAGTAACACATGTCCATGTTTCCACATCCAAACAGTTCCTTCCAGAGTTGATTTTCAGGAACCAAAAACCAGGACAGACTTCTTAAGATGTGAGTAAAGTGTTTACGATCAGTTCATTTGGTGCCTATCACTGTAAACAAAGTGACTGCTTTGACATGTTTGCTTTTCCTTGACATCAGTATTCATTAATGCAGTTTTCTCAGATATTTAGTTATTGTGGGTTAAAAACAGTGAGCGAGGGAAAGGGAATGATCTTGATCAATGTGATGCTCCACATCTAAAGATAAATAATTAAGAAATGTGTATGGCTGTTTTTACTCAGACTCCTGCAAGATGTCCTTCGATCCAAACACAGTCTATAAAGAACTGGTCCTGTCGGACGGGAACCAGAGAGTCACGCGCAAGAAAACAGTCCAGTTTTACCCAGATCACCCAGAACGCTTTGATGGCTTCTCCCAGGTGCTGTGCAAGGAGCCTCTGACTGGATTTAGATTTTACTGGGAGGCTGAGTGGAGTGGGGAGTTTTCCATTGGGTTGGCCTACAAAAGCATCAGTCGCAAAGGGAAAAATTCACACAGCCTGCTGGGCTACAATGACAAGTCTTGGAGTCTCCTCTGCTCAGACTCAGGTTACTCAGCCTGGCACAACAAAGTAGACCGAGACCTTCCTGATGTTCCCAGAGCCACACGAATTGGTGTGTACCTTGATTATGCCGGCAACACTGTGGCCTTTTACTCAGTATCAGAGACTATGGAGCTTATCCACAGGTTCAAAGCTCAGTTCAGTGAGCCTTTGTATGCTGGTTTTGGCGTGGGCTCCTCTGTTACCCTCTGCCAGCTGAAGCAGAACCCAATGCCTTACTAAGATTTCAAAACAGGTTAGCTGTTGGAAGTCCATTGTGAAGGTTGCAGCACTTGGATTGTACAGTACAATGTAAAGTTGTTGTCTGCACAAACAAATTTGAAACCCCACTTATGTTGTTGTGACCACACTCTGAATACTCCTGTAATATATGATGATATATGATATATGATGACACTGCAAGTATAACAATAGCAGTCCTCTATTGCCAATAAAAGAGGGCCTATATTCAACTGTGATGCTTTTATGAGAAATAACATGTTGTGTCTGAAACAACCTGCAGCTAGATGGTAAAAATATGCTTGCATGTTTGTGTTTGTAACAATATTGATATTACTTCATAAGAAAATAGAAATATAAAGTCAAAGTAACTCAAGTTACTAAATATGATTATTTCAACTACTGCATTGTACATAATTCATCTGTGTTTTATGACTCATTTATAACTATGTTTGATTTAGTTATTTTTGTGATCACGGCCTCTATGATTAATGCCTTAAAGACATTTTTCTGCTTATAGACAATAGCATTTAGTGTACAGTTTTGTCACCATATATAGTTGCTAGATCGGTGGGAGAATATCACAGGATGGACAGTTGCAAGGTATTGTTCCAGGCAGATACAGCTCTGCACCAGAGGACGCATAATGAGGATCATTACACACAAGAGCTGATTTAGTTCTGTGAAAAGACAGAGTAATCCAGGAAATGCCTGAGAGACAGAGAAGGAGCTCAGCCATGATGTGGTTGAGAGGGAAGGCTACTCCTGCCAGAGTTTCCCCTCACAGTCTGCATGGTGTTTTCTTCAGGTGACACCTGCAGTGGAGCTGTGGCTCCATGGTTGATGGTGGAAACATCTATTTTCATCCTAATAATAAGCACATTAATGTTGTTGTGGATGAATGTATAGTGATGCTGTCAAAGTCATACTGTAAATGTTTATGTCATCATTTGTTAACAAATATCATAAACAATGGCACAGACAAATTCTGTATAATGCAAAAATATTTTTTATTTCTTTACATCTCATAAATTACATTAACGGAAGGCCAGTTTAATTATTTCTACACGAGTATTCATTCTGCAACAGGCATCATGCATCATTTTTTATTGTACCATAAATAATATGTACCATAACCTTTTTGTTGTTTTTATTATGTCTTACTTTTTCATGTTTATAACTTACTTCACTGACCATGTCATTATTTAAACATTAAATAACGCTAAACACTCTTCATGACCTTCAAGCAGTTGCACCAACACATTAAACAACCAGACAAATTGAAAAGCAGTTTCAAACTTGAAAAATTATAAACTAAAATGATAATAAATAAACGCAATTTAATTATCAGCATATGAAGAAATGTACTACAATTACATTTTTAACTTATCTGGGACCTTCACAGTGACTCATAGAAGGAACATTAGCCTCTCGCCTTGTAGCTCACATGATTTGCAAGTGAAATGATCCAAAGATACAACACTGCTTTACATGTTTTCCACATAACAGACACGAAGCACAGCCAGGGCCCTACATGCAAACTTACCGGTGTTGGAGGAAATCAAGCAGAGCTACTAACAGAAATGTTGGCAGCTGCTATATTGTTCAGACTGACTGCAGTAATATTAGTGACTAAAAAGAAAATGTTTTTCTATGGCAGCAATCCATATGTTAAATGGACTTAAAGTATTTCTATTGTATGGTATTCTTTTTATGTTCTACTACTCTCAGGTGTATGTGCTACAGTGTAAAACGTAATACAAACATGACTGTAGTATGTTAAAGCAGCAGTATTATTGTATTTGTCAACCAAAACCTACAGGTGCCTTGTGGAGTTTCCTTTTCAGCAAACTGTTTATTTATATATACACAGTGTTACTCACCAAATCTCTTGTGTGTACCCCGGAGCTCTAGGAAATATTCATCCCTCCTCATGAAACATCTGCAAAGCTGATTTTTCAACCATTCTGAATCCTGCACATTGTTCACATCCATGGTGAGTAGATAGCAGCCCTCTTCTTCATTGCCTTTGCTGGTGCTTGCTGCAGTCCTTGGAGGATTACTGCTACCTTTATGTAAGCAGAATACTGTGAAACCACTGGTAGGAATGTGTATTGCATTACACATATGCATGGGGATACTTTGTGTATACTTGAGACCACAACTGGGACGCATTGTTTTTTAGACATTATCAGCTGATGAACAAACTAATGGAAAAAAATATGTGGCATCAGTCGCAAAATTGAGAAAATAATGAGTAAATAAGAGCATATGCAGTTAGAAAAACAAACTTGATGCAGATTTGGATGAGTAAAAGGCTAAATACTCATGAAGTCTCATCTATTACTTTACATACTGCTGGGTAGCTTGTGAATTTCCCCCTGAAGATAAAGTTTTATTGATAAAATAATATCAAAATGTATTTGTTGGTTCTAGTTTGTATTATTAATCAGAATCTGGGCAGTATCTAAAAATTAATGTTATCAAATAAATGTGGTGAATGGAAATACTCAAGTAAAATACATCAAAACTGTACTTAGGTACAGTACTTGCGTGAATGTACATGGTCACTTTCCATCACTGGCAGGGACAGGAGAGAAAAAAATGACCACACATGCACACAGGGTCACTGTGGTTGCTGTCTGTCAGCAGACAGTGGACAAAAGGCAGGACACAGCCTGCAAATATGTTTTAAAGGCAGTGAGCCCTGTTTTCCTTTTGTTATTGAAAGAAATTTACATTTCACAGCCTGTCCACTAATTGTTGTTGTTGTAGTATATTTGATTATGTCAATAGTAAGCCAAGTAATAAGCCCTGCAGGGCCATTTGTGTGTCACTCCAAATCTTCATTTCTTTGCTGCCTGACCAGAAGTCCAGACTGTTCATCTATACACCAGGTTTGAATGAAAGTTTGTTGAGTTATGGGCAGGATGTTAATGCTTCAGATATTATTGTAGGGGTTTGTAAGTGACAAAGAGTTATTTCCATTCTTCTTTGCATTAACAAGCCCCGACTGATCTTCTTCTTCTTCACAGTCACGAAATGAACACCACAGAGAATGACCACTCTCCTGTCACATCGCATCATGTGGCTTTAGTCATCGCAATGTGAACAACATTCTGGGTCTTCCTCTGAATGCTTATGTCGTGTGGTTGATCTTTGCAGGAGCCAAAGAGACTTTGGCCTCAGACTTCTTTCCCCTCAACTTGGTCATGACTGAGATATTTATCTCTGTATCCAACATATGGTATTTTCTTTTTTTTATGGTTGAAATTGTACTTCTGTTTCAGTGCCTTCATGTTTTCACGTGGCCTTTTTTATACAGCACGTCCTCTTTTACAATGTTGCATCTGTGTCGAGCGCTATGTTGGGGTCCACCCCGTGTTATTTCTCCGATTTAAACCGCTGAGGTACAGGGTGGCCCGTTGCAGTGTTGCCTGGCTGATTGTTTTGGCTTCCTGCATTTACTCTTGGTACACATATTCAAAGCCTCTGTATCTTTATGGGAGTTTCATCCAGAATTGTCTCTTCTTCTTCGTAATGCTTTTCTGCTGCTTCTCAGTTCTCAGGGCTCTGAAACGCCCTGGACCAGGAGAAAAAGCCACAGAGAAGAAGAAGAGCGGTATGATGCAGAGGTGGGCCATTAAACTCATTCTGCTTACCACGATTTCCATGGCCATTAATTTCTTTTTGTATGAGGCTGTTATTCCACTACAATGTTGCTTGAAGACTCTGGAGTTCACCACTGCCTTAACCATTTCCACAACCTTAGCTTTAACAACTGGATTTATACAGCTCCTCCTCTACCTCCACAGGACCAGAAGACTTCTCTGTCTCAGCTAGCTCTAATTTTCACTGTCAATGTATATGTATATGCACTGTATATTGTACAGTAGTATAATACAACTATAAGTAGTACAATGGTGATTTGGTTTATATTTCTCTTTACATTACAGAGCACAAATTTGAAAGACTGTACCAATGTCTACATACTCTGCAATGCCAATAATTTGCTTGTATTCGACCTTCTACTTGATTCTCATGGTGGCATCTTTTTTCAGTACTTGCGACAGTTCAATACATCTTGCACATGATAATAATAATTAAAGTACTTCATTTGTTTTCATGTTTGGTAAATAATGTGATGATGATGGAAATGCACTCGTATCAGCTCAGTGCATTTTTTTTTTTTCAGGTATAATTAGTCAGAGGGAATCAGAGTGTGATTTGGGAGCACAAATGTAGAAACTAATAACAGTGGGTGGAGAAAAGAGGTGATTCACAATGTGGTTCTTTAACACATGATTCATGGCCTGTAAATTGTCTTCATAATTGTTTTTATTTTTTATGATAGAGAAGAACATCTGATTTCTCCCAGACACATGTATAAAAAGACACATTACGGCCTCCATCATGTAACTCTCTTCATACTTCTGCATCTTAGTGCAATGTATGCTGAGAAATATGTTCAGATGAGATAACAATGTGTCTAAATGACTGAGCCTGATAAGTTACATAAATGATCTATGAATATTTAGTCAACTAAACTCATGACTATTAGTTCTGAAAGTGATCATGATGACTGACACACTGAGATAATAATACAAATTTCATTTTAAGAATCAAAGTCATCAGGAGTCACTCACACTTATTGAAGCAGAGAATAACTTGACTTGTGACTTGTTTCAAAGTTTACTTTGAATGCCGATGATTTAGGTTTCTGGGACCAAACAACTTTGAATTGTTATTTATACCAAAGAATCTCAGTTGGTGTTTTTACAGCATAGAGGACTTGAATGTATCCAAAAATTGTTTTCCTTTTTTTTTTTCAGTTGCATACAAAGTGTCCACCATCCTAACAAACATGACACAACTGATCAGGTTATTGAAGCTACGATTAACTGCTCAAAACGACATCCCAGAGAGGTGAAAAGTGTGATGTTGGTGGCTCAGCTTTCTCTGACAGTTTGCACTTCAGCTTCATTATGTTTAATTTACCACTAGATGGCACTGTTTCCATTCACTGTGGTTTGTTTCAAGTCTTTATTTAAACAAGAGGTCTCACTGACATCCGCATCTCTTCATTAGAGTCAGAGAAACATTTTCATATGAAAACATTTTGTTCAACTGCATTGTCAGAAACCTCAAAGTGAAGTAATGAGTCATTTTCTGTAGTACACTGAAATGTGTCATCAGTTCAAAATCAGGTTTATGAGCAAAGATTAGGAAAAATAATACTGTATCAGACTGATAGAACAGTGTAAACTGTGTTATTGAGCTGCTAAAGAGGGTCTAAAGTATCATTAGGGTTAAGATGACAATCATTAATTATATTTCCCATATATTTCATTTATTTATATTTCTCTTGCCTGCTGGCTTGTTCACCTCTTTACCTCCAAACATGCCGGATAAAGGATGAGGATACAGTGCACTTTCATAGGGTCAGTTGTAATAAAGATAGGAGGTCAGACACAGGCCGTTATTTCCTTCTTCCAAAGCAGTTGTGAAGAACACCAGGAGCAAATGCCCAGTGCTGAATCATTAACACAAATCTATGACCAGTGTGTGAACCTCATGCCAAATTGATCAGAGGATGTTGGATTACCGAAGAGCAATATATCATTTAAAAGATCACTATCATTTAAAAAAAAAATTTAAATGGAGTCCATCGCAGTACCCACTCTGCATGAAAGACACCGGAGCCACATTACATAACATCCAGCAAACTTCATGGAGAACAATGAGGTCAAAACAGCATCACTGACCTGTAAACAAATATTCTCTGGTCCAGCTCAGCAAACAAAAACAAAAACCACAGAATTCATCAGTGCGAGAGCAAAGGATATCAGTGGAAGTGTTGGCAGCAGTGCTCATGTCACTGCAGAATGAATGAGCAGAAACGCTGACTTACTTTTCATCACTACACAGTACAGTACAGTACAGTATAGTACAGTACAGTACAGTAGTAATAACCTGTGTGATATCTGTTAAGCTGAGCCGATATCTTCTGCAGACCTTTACAGTCAAGGAACGTTGTCTCTCAAGCTGTACACACTCAAGTCATTTTGATTGTGTTCTCCAACCCTTCAAAGTATAGATAAGTCATTTTCCCTCCAGATCCAAAGATGGTGAGGAGACTTTTCAGCCCTGAGTGCTGTCTGCAGTCTTCTTCACAGAGAGGCATACAGCCCCAACAGCTTCTACTAACAGTTAAAGCACACTGTGCATGTTACAAATCACTTGCTACCACTTTGAAGCTTAATTGCTGTGAACACACAAGAGAAGAGGAAATGACTCCGGTAAGCAAATTACCTTTATAGTCAATTCACAGCTTCTCCCGTTTAGATTTTGGCTGCGGGCCAGTGAGAGCACACAGGTATGTTAGGAAATGAATCAAACTGAAACTGTAAAAACATTAGACAACATGCACAATTTGTGAAACACAAGGCTGTTTAATGATTTTTTGGAACAGTTTTGATACAATAAAATAGGATTATGCATCACATTTAAACACAGATGATATGGCATGATGTTATTTAACACTTGTTGTACAGTATGATCTTTACACCTGTGGATACTCAACATTTAAATTCAGTTTGACAGTGTGACTCAAGTTATTCAAATGCTAATGTTTGTGTTTCCCGTGTGCATTAGAAAGAAATCCATATTCAACTGACTGTTGATTCAAGATCATTTGAAATGCATAATATGATGTATCACAAAATGTTATGTTCACTGTGTATTAGTTTTGTTATCTGTATGTTACTGCTTTTTTGAAAAAAAGGCACAGTTTAAATTAGAAAGAGGGAGTTTTGTACTCTGCACTTCATAGACCACCTCACATTCAAGAGTCTTCTGCTCAGATCTCCTCCGAATATTTTTGACTTTAAATACCTCATATGGAGGAATCAGCACTTTTGCCTCTGCGTCTCCAAATTTAGAGTACACAGAGACATCTGCTCCAAAGCATATAAGGATCTTAAAGCAGGACTTTGCTCCATAATTTTTAGTCTCAGACAACCCAACGGTAGCCAGTTTGACACGTTGCAGGTTTGAGTTTTTCAAGAGCAGCGGTCAGGAAAAAGTGAAGTGCGTGATACCTGAACATGGTCTTGTACTCAGATCAGCTGTCCCGAACTGCTGCATTAAAGTCACTATGTGGATTCCCTGAAGAAGAGGTATAAACATATACTGCTATGAACTCTTCTTTCCCCAGTGCTTTGGGAGCTAAAACAACTCCTGTTTCAGGCTTCCATCTTTGATTGTAGACTTTCTCTGCTTCATCCCAAGCACTTTTGAATTTCTTATTTGTGTTTATCTCATTCTGCAGATATTGCACTTTGGTCATTATTTCATCTTTGCAACCATTGTACCTGTCATCAACAGACTTTGGAGCCATGTCCAATGGAAGGACGGTGGTTAACACAGGATCAGCAGATTCATTCTCAGAAATAATAGACATCATCAGAACATCTTACTTACAATGCACAGCAGTTACATTCAAGAAAGATTCAAGAAACATTATCCAGCATACTCTACCATTGCAATTCCTGTGGAGACTCCATAAGCGATTAAGCCCGCTGCCCAAACTGCCATCACTGCCATCCTGCACCAAAGCAGAAACCTGGAGACATAGTTGTCAAATAAAATAATCTCTGGCAACTTGTTGAGTCAAGCAGAAACAGCCTTCAATGAGACCACAAAGTCTGTCTCTGCAGTCTTGACTGACTTAGAGGGTACAGTACACTTTTATACTAAGCACTTAAGGGAAATAAACATTGGATGTTGTTTAAGACAACTCGTGAGCGTCATATAAGGTCATAAAATAAGGAAGAGAGGGTTTTGCAAGTGAAACATGCTCATGAAAGGGAACATAAAGGGCTTATTCTAACAACTCTGTCAGTTAAGTGTATTCATAATAAGCATGTGATAACCGAGTTTGGTCCTGTAGAATTCTGGATTCAGAAAAGACTGAAAGTCAGTTTCCCATTAACAGAGGCAGGGCTGATTTTTTTTCAGTGACCACACAGAACAGACAGCAAGCAGACAGTGAGGAGATATCCACTGAACTTCAAACTCACCCCACTTATAAATGGCATTAACAGAAGCCCATTGTGTGCATTTGTAAGAAAGTATTTATTCTTCAATATGCATTTTTTATATTCAAGTTGTTTTTTATAATAGATCACAACATGATTTATGTCATTGACAGAGTAATGTTTAATAGACGTTTTCTTCTAAATTAAATTACAGTGCTTTTTATAAGTATTACAGTATAATTTCAAATTGGTTCTATTTGCCTTTTTACCCTTTGATTAACACACACAAATACTTTTTAAGTATTAATTATGACGACAAAGCAGATGTATTTTAGAACCATCAGTGGTAGAACCACAATTCACTGCAGTTACAGTGGTGAGTCCTTTGGGACATGTCTGTATCAGTGTTGCACATCCAGAGGTTGATGGAAACTGTCTGTGAACTGGAATTTCTCATCACTGATTCTCAATAGAAATTGAGGTCTGGACTTTGACTGGGCTTTTCTAAGACACTGACATTTTATCCAGAGAATTGCCCCGTATATGCCTCCATGATATGCTCATGCAGATGTGTAGTCTTGGTTTTCTGCCACACAGCGTTTTACAACATGGCCAAAAAGTTCGATTTTGGTCTCGTCTGACCAGAGTACCTTCTTCCACATGCTTGCTGTGTCTTACCACTTTCCTCAAGTATGCAGTCAAAACTTTTCAGATTTTTATTTGGACTGCCTCATGTTGGTTCATTACTTACAACCCCAGTGAAATCCATTTTAATTTGCATTTGTGGAATAATCTTTCATCACGCATGTGAAATTTCCTTTTTACCTTTACCTTTATATGGTGTCATCCACACAATTGATATGACATTTGTAATTTATCTGGAACTTTCACAGTGAACTCATTGGGGGAACAATAGTCTCTCGTCTCTTAACTCGTATGATTTGCAAGTGAAATCATCCGAAGATACAACACTGCTTTACATGTCTGTCACCAAACAGACATGAAGCACAGCCAGGTCATCCAGCAAACTACCACAGTAATGTGATATATGAAATATATAAAAGTAATGCACATAAAAATAGATCATGCCTCTATTAGAATTTCCATTAATCCTGAGAAGACTTTGCAAAAGCCCACAACATGAAGTCAGCTAGACATGAAATACATACCATGCTATAAAAAACTAGCTTCAGAAATTACACAATCACAGTGGGTGAGTCACTTCACTGGTCACTTTATGGGAATAAAAACGTTTTTGGTTTGGTTTCCTCTTGTCATACTGTCATCACCTTGACGCCGTGATCACCACACACCCTGTTAAATACATGCTTCTCTTTCTGCTTCTCTTTCAGAGAGCACATTTATCTGTAGTTAGTTGTTCATGGTTGGCATTGATTACGCACAGTATGTAAAACAGTCAGAGGAGGAAGTTACTACTGGCCAGGTATCATGCTACGGTCAAGCGGTAGTCGGAAGACAAGCAGCATCAGGAAAGTGGACTTTTCATTTGTGAAACTGTTTTATTTTTAAAGAGGGTTTTGGTCATTTTTAAATTTAGTAGTGAAAAGTAGTTAAAACAGGTTATGTGAAAAAATGTTTGGAATTCATCCAAGCAGAAGCGTCAAGGAAACCTGGTCCATTTCACATCCTGACCATAAAAATGTGAAAGCCCTTGGTTTGCAATCCTTCACTACAGGTAGTAATGACTCAAAGCAACACAAAACATTTCTCTGTTTGATTACAGCCAAACTTTATTACGGTCAGATCAGAATATAAATTACAATATTATGCAATATTCTGTACAGTATTTTGAAATGGTAACTAACAACTAATCTGCAGCTTTGAGAAAGAGTTTAAACCATAAATATGGCAACATTTGTCTGACATATAAAAACACCAGGTGAAAAGATCCCAGTTATTCTGCAAAGTGTACAGATTACAGTCATCACAGTTGCTGCAGATACCTCTATTACTGAGCACTTTTTCAAGAATTATTTACCTTGTAAATCAATAATTCCACATTCATTTAGCTGACCTGGTACATGATAAAGTCTGGTCCATGCAAACTGCTGAGACATCATTTGCAGGCTCTGTGTTACCGGTCTGAAGAACCTAATGTGTGGTCAGGACAACACATGGGGGCACTTTGACGACTTTCCCATTGTTTCAAATACTGTAAATGTGCATTACATTATGTATGCTAATAAATACTTGCTCCATCGCTGGGTTTACAAATGTTCCTGTAGAATCAAACAAAAAACGCTGTAGCCAACAAATTTCCATAAAATTTGAAGTCAGGTAATTTATCATCAGCTTTGAGTTCATCCAAGTAAGAATTTTTGCCTCTGTTTAGTTAATACAAGCTCCAGTGTCTCATTTCTGTGTGCAGTATCCACTTCCTCTAACACAGCCTCATAATGCACACAGAAGGGAGGGGGGAGATTTGCAGGTAACTGGAGGCTCACGACATTTTCATTTGCTTTCTTTGATATATTCTGTTACCAAATGAAAAGGTAGGTGTCTTTGAGCAGGTTTGGAATCACAAACTGGGTCTTTCCAATCACAAGTGGGAGCTCTATAAATTCAGGTAATTTTGCTATTAATCATGTGTTTGCATGTCATGAATTTGTATCATTATGTGTGCAAAAAAACAAAAAACTACACAGTTTGACAATTTGACAGGATTTTAGGACAGTTGACCTGTCATTCAAATGTTAAAAAAGGGCACTGGCATTTTGTATTGGTATATTATGAGACTAGTCAAAATGATATCATGTCTTTATTTAAATCTACATATCCAAATGCATTGTGGAAAATAATGTGAAATCATTAATCCCAGCCCAGTGTATTATTTTGTTAACATCAATAGCAGAGGTGGCTTATTTCAGAAAAGAGCACAATTCGTATTGGAAAGAGTTTTTCCTGTGCTTTTCACTTTGTAGACCACCTCACATGGAAGGTTCTTCTGCTCAGACCTCCTCTCCATCTTTGTGACTTTAAAGACCTCATAAGGAGGAATCAGGGCTTCCCTCTCTGACTCACCGAGCTTAGAGTACAGCGAGACATCTGCTCCAGAGCATGTGATAATCTCAAAGCATGACTTGTCTCCAAATCTGTAAGCGCCAGGGTACCGTCCCATTGAGCTGGAGGTAAAAGTGCCAAAGCGAATCAGCTTGTTGAGAACATCTTGGCTAAAGTAACTGTCGACTCTACGATAGCCAGTGAGACATCTTTCTTCTTCAGGTTTGCGAGCATTGAGAGTTTGAAGGGCATCAGTCAGGAAAAAGTGAAGTGCATGGTATCTGAATGTGGTCTTGTACTTAGATTTTTGTGTTCGAACTGCATTATTGAAATCAAAATAGACTTTGGGTTTGTCAAGGGTGTAAACATAAATAGCCATGATCTGTTCTTTGCCCAGAGAGGTGGGAGGTTGCTTTCCCTTTCTGCGCTTCCATTTTTTGTTGTAATATTTTTCTGCTTCACCCCAGGCCAGGGTGAAATTTTTGTCTTTGTTTTTCTCATTTGCCAAGTACTCCTTCTTCACTCTGTATTCCATCTTGTCTTTGCAGCCAGTGTACATGTCATCTACAGCGTTTGGAGCCAGATCCAGTGGAGCTTTTAACCCAGGTTGTGTAGCATCCTGAAAATTAATAGAAACAATGAGAAAATAGAAATCTTTCTTGGTGCATCTTGCAGTTCAGAAAGCTTCCACCCAGCACTACCTTTGCAATTCCTGGAGAGGCTCCATATGTCATTAACACTGCTGCCCAAACTGCCATCATTGCCATCTTCAACCAGCACAGAAACCTGCACACAAACTACCTCTTTCAGTTAGCACAATGTTTGTTCTGTGTAAATCACTGAATTTCCAATGTCTTACATGACAAAATAACTGTGTGAAACTGGCTTGGATGGATTGATCTGGTTCAAATCGGTAAGAAATGAAGACTTTTATTGACTTACCACAGCTCAGTTGTCACATGGTGTAGCACTGCTCTGGTGACTTGCAGGTTAATTGTTGAGCTGAGCTCCTGCTTGTCTTTCAGCAGCTGCAGGTCATTCCAATCATAGGTTTGACCTTCATGAGGACAACCCATGTGCCTCTGTGAAGGCCATAGCCAGTAATACTACAATAGTGTTTCAATTCTACAGTATAACTACCTCTGAAAATATCATTTTTGGAATGGGCGTTTTTAGGGAATAATTCACAAACAAACAGGTCAGTCTCATGGACATAATCAGTGTTCACACAGGGTCATTTCTTTAGATGCACAGTGACCTTTGACAAACCTACTGCATCAAGATGTGTCATTTTCTTTATAAACTCTGTTTATTTTCTTATTTCTACTAACATGTGTCATGATACAGGGTGAAGGGACAAGAGGACTGCATTTGCTGCACAATACAGTCAGTGCAAGTCATTACATGAACACAAAAGCTTGCACACAGATACAGATACAGATACTCTATGATGTGCTTTTCAAAACCACTCTTTTCTTCTTAATAAAAACGAGAAAAATACTACAAAATATTGTTCATTAATGTCATTTTGTTTCAAAATGTAGAACTTTCAAAAACATACTTTCTGAATTATCTCAATGACAAACATCTCTTAACATATCCTCACTCCTCTCTGATGCTAACTCCCAACATCAGCAAAGTCATCATCACCATCATTAGCAGAACACCCAGCACTGCCGCCACGAAACATGTCTGCCTGCGCTTTACAAGAACTAAAGAAATGATAATCAGAGGCATTATGGATGCTGACATCATCCCAACACTGCTTGCCTGCCACCGTGTTGAAACCTCTTCAACATATGTTTTTATTTGCAATTGACTCAATTTGCAATTTAAATCTGTCTTCGGTATTTTGGTGCTCTGCAGCTTGTAGACCACTTTGCACCACGTGTCATTTGTCAGTACATGAGTGATTTTGAAGACCTCATAGGGAGGAATTAGCACCTGTCCAGTTTGGTTTGTAGCAGAGTAATATGTTATGTCAGCACCAAAGCATGAGTGGATCTCAAAACAAGACACATTGCCATTAAAACCAAAGGACTGCTTGCTTAAAGTTACCCAAGTGAAAGCACCAAAACGCATGTTGGTATTGATTGTGACATCAAACTGTTTCCATGTCCTTTGATAGGTCGTTCTGCACAATGTCTGATTGTTACGCAGAACTTGAATGGCATCAGTCAGGTAGAAGTAGAAATAGTGGAACTTAAATCCGTGCTTACTGTAATTGTGTTTCCCTGTTTTCACTGCTTTGTTGAAATCTTGTTGGATATTTTTCATGTTTGTGTACATGTACATAACTGTAGCATGGTCTTCTTGCAAGTTCTTGTGCACAGGTTTCTTTGCATTTCTCTCAGCTGATGCCCAGGCCAAAGTGAAGTTTCTGTTGAAGTGCCACTCAAACACACCAAACAGGTCGATCACAGAGGCTGCTTCATGTCGGCAACCGTCATACATGTCATCAATGGAATCTATTGCCATATCCAGAGGTAAACCGACACTCTTAGGTTTCTGCAGGGGGAGATAAGCACAGCTTCAGTCAACAAATTTGGAATATTCAATTTTAATTGGATATAGTCAATGTCACTAAACTGTATGTTTTTGGTGCATGTGAAAGAATGAACTGTCGTCCCACCTCAGCAGGTTTCTGAGGCCACCAGAGTAGTAGAAATGGATCATGATACAATAGAAGCGCCACCGCCAACAGCACAGCAAGGGTTGCCCAGTTTCTAAATGCCTTCAGCCGACACACTGCTCCTTTGCCAAACATTGTATCTTAAAAAGAAAAATACCTCTTGTAACAAAAAAAGGCTCTAAAAAGGAAGAAATGTAAGAGATAAGCGATAATCCTGTGCCACACAATGTTTCCTGCATTCCCCAACGTATGAAATTTGGCTTACCTTTCCCCTGCCAGGTACTTTCAGCAGTAGCATGATATTCCTTTGAGAAGGAAGGTGCAACAGTGTTGTTGTCCTCCAATGAAGGCACAGCTCACATGATTTACAAGTACAACCACACAGACATTCTTCCACACCTTTGCCCAAAGGCATCAGAGCTAATATGGATCCTATTTTGCATTGCTTAAACAGATTTCAGTGTTGATGAGAAACCACTTAAGAACAGAAAGCAGTTTTGTTACAAACTTTCTTTTCTTAGTTTGCATCATATTCTTGTGCGGTGTGTACATATGTATTTGTCAAGTGCGAATGAAACTCTCTCTCTCTAGACTGACTCAGTCCCTTCACTGTTTGCATTGGCAGAAGGAAGGCTCTGCATGTGGTAACACTGGTAAATCCGGTTTGGTAGCTTTCACAGGCAAAAACAAAGGAAAGTCATCGAGTAGCAAAACACAAAAAGCACAGATTAGAACAGAAGACATTTTCACTCTCGAAATGCAGTGATACGAGACAAAACTTCACCATAGTGCTGTTTACAATGTGGTAAGTTACAAAAACATTTTCAACATATAGCTTTTCAAAATGTATTGTGCTTTCTTACCACTGCACATCTACTGAATAGACATCAAATTCTGAGAAGAGTCGATAGCTCAGCACCACATAACTTTAGCATGCAGTGCCACATCTTTATTTGTGTTTAGGTCAACTGGCTTTTCACGGTGGAGCTTGATATGCTAATGTGAATTTAAAGGGAGAGTCACAATGACTTTAAGTAGATTGTACTGTCAAGACACAGTTGAAAATGAGCTTTAAATTAACCCTTGTGCAATACATCAAATGGAAACACGTATGTTTAATATTGTGCTTGAGTACTTAAGGGGCACTGCAGGCTGTTGTTGATAAGACAGGCACCTGGCCAGGTAGGTACAGAGGTGTGTGAGTGACCCATTTACTATCAGGGGAGCCAAAAGCATGCAAAACACCAGCATTCAGACTCTCATTCTCCCTTGGTGTATTTCCCATTTGTGAGCCTACTAGTGATGAAATGTGGTGCTTACAAGAAGTGAGGCCAATTGAAAATATGTAGACAATGAAAGTAAACAAACTTACAGTATAGTTTACAATTTAAACTTAAATCAGTGAACAGCACAGTTATCATGGCCATCACACATCTATTGTGTCTGACCTGTGCAACTTCACATTAGGGACATAATATTGTCCCCATCCAGGCACTGTAGGGGTTTCCTTTCTTGATTCCAGAAAAGACGATATGAAAAACTTTCACATGGAACCAAATCCCCCGGATCTCAGTTCCCCAGGTTAACTGACAGATTTCCTATGTTCCAGATGCACGATGCCTTCATGGGAGATGCGAGCATGTCAGAGAAAAACTGTAACTGCATGTGGAGTTACTTCTCTTGTTCTTTTAGTGGGACTGCTGGTGTTTGTTGTCATACATCTGACACTCAGCTGGCAGGATGTTGTTGGAGAGGTATATAACACTTATTAATTTACTGCATATTTTAGAATCCTTTGCTCATTTTTAAGTACGCACTGTCAAAGCTATGATCTATCATTGTTCTTCAAGGAAAATGCAAACTGCAACAGAGCTTCAAGCTTAGTGCTGTTCATTTAGTGTATGTTTCCATCTACTGGATAAATACTGAATAGCATGTCTCTCCACATTGCAGCATTCTAGTCAGGATCTGCCCTGTGACCTGAAAGAAGACACGAATGACGACTGCAGATCCAAAGCCACGGTTGTGTCTGATGAAGCCATAATGCAGACGTGGGACCCCAGTACAAACTTCAGTCAAGCCTTTAGGAATGCAGAGCAAAAAGCCAGAGAGCCTTCACATGACTACATAAAGAAACATCATTCAATTGCCATATACATGTTCACAAATATTATACTGCAGCATGTCAAGCCCGACCTTGACACTGCTGAAAAACAACTGAAGGAGACATTTGAGTCCCGCTCCCTTTATTTGTCTCTGAGTGAAGCCATTCAGATTCTGAAGCACAGTCAGGTGACATGCCTTACTACCAATTACAGAACAGAGACACTTCTCAATCTAAACTTCTCTAACAGACTGATTCGTTTCAGCACCTTCATATTGGCTTCTGACAGGTGGAACCTCACAAGGACCGCCTCATGTTTTGAAGTATGCACATGTTTTGGAGCTGACATAACACATTATTCAGCCTTGAAACAGAAGAGCCAGGTGCTGATTCCTCCATATGAGGTTTTCAAAGTCACTGGCATTGAGAGAGATGCACAGAGGTGTGAGGTCATCTACAGGCTGAAGAGCAACGTAAACTGCGTCTATGATAAAGAGAGCAATACATTGCATCCAATATCTGCATTACCAGTGGATGGATTCTGGCTAATTTTTAGCATCACTTGTATGATAATTGTGTCACTTTTGCTACCCTTTGTCATTGTGAAAGTGTTAGAAAAGCATAAGAAAACTGCTGTTTACAGTGCCTCATCTTTGCATAACAGCACATATTCTCCTGCTACAGCTGCGATTTAAAGGTTTGATGGTAAATAAAGATGGTCCTTTGAGCTTTGCAATTGGCATTTCTGTGTTTTAAAAATTCATGCATAGGAAAAGAGGAATGTATGGTTATCATATTTGTTCATCCCAGCTAATATATACCATATTTGCAATCTGTACATGAAGGAAAATTTTCATAATTTCATAATATGATATTTACAAATGCTGCCAGTAATTGTTGCTAAAGCCCACATTTCTGACTTACTTGTCATGTTGGAATAGAGCGCTCTGATCAGACCTGCAACATACCTGAATACATCAATAAAAAATACTGGCTTTTTCCTCTTGACCACCTTTCAGTTGATAAAATAATTTTAGCAATAATAATAAAATTCACTTGCTCATTATATTTTTCAGCTTCTTAGGTTTCCTGTTTTGTGATACCTGGCAGCCCAACACCCACTGCAGGCCCTAATGATGAGTCAGAACATCATTTACATTAAAACTGGGCTTCCATAGGAACATTTTACTGTGTATTGGTAACTGAGGAATGTTACTTTACAAGTTCATCTTTGTCACAATCTTACACACACATTCTTCTCTGAAATGTCGCAATCACTTGTTGATGCAATATATTGTTTAAAAATTCAAACCAGCCTTTTAAAGTCAACAAGTTTAGAGGGAGTGAAGAGGTGAAAGTATGTCAGGTAACCCAAAGACAGGAAAGTTTATTTTATCGACTATGTTGTTTTAGGTGGTGCACAATTACTCACAATGTATTATGAGCTGGATTTTGGAATTTGACATTGTGGCAATATGTAGACAAGATTCTTACCTGTGATCTTTCAGTGCATGGACATCAGAAAAAGGTTTAAGATTAGTAACATCCCAATCAGATGAACAGGACTGGCATTCAGTGCCATCAGGCAGTTTCGTAAGAAAGAAAATGAGAATGCTGATAAACATGTATATATATCATTTCATAAAGAATTTATCCCTTATGGCTTATTATCAGAGATGAAATCCTTTTGCCCTCTGACTTATTGTAAATGTACTCCACAGGGACAACACTTCAAGACAATGTGTCTGTCTCGAAATGCTCTTACTACACAACACCGACAACGTCTGTGTGATTGCACTAGTTGTCAGTTTTTATCCTCAACAAAAGTAGTGCTACCATCTCCTCGGACATGTAAACTTGACCTTGAATCATCGCTTTTAGGCTGCTGAATGTCTTTTGTTGCTTCAGAGGTCAGGTCACATGTCTCATCACCTCATGACTGTCCTCATTTGTAAATCTCCATGGAAGAAGAACGTGCCTTGGGAGTTGCCACAGGAGGGAAAAGGCTATTTCCTGAGAACTGTATGTCTCAGCTAGGGAGGGTCTGTCAGTGTTTGTTATAGATTTCTACATGTGTGTGTGTTTTTGTGTGGGAGATTGCATGACAGGTATCAACCTGACTGACATACACTGACGTATTCTGTCCAAAAATAAAAGAAGAAGGAAAAAATGTAATACCTAAATAAAGATTCAAAAGCAACATTTTTTGGTTGTAGTTCGAACTGCCTGCTGTAGCTATTTCTTGGCAACAGCCAAACACAGTGACCGCATGTAGTCCTGTCCTTACAGTGATTTTCCAAGATTTTTACCATTCACAGATACGTATAGTTTACCAAACACATGCTTAACAATTATATCTGGCAACCTATGCGACAGCAGGGGATCCAGCACAAGTTAAATTTGTGAGATTTAGAGGTGTTGAGCTTCCAATCTTTGTACTGAGGCTTAACATGACTCCAGCTCCATGTTTGACACACAGACATGTTGAACTGTTCGTTTGACTGGAAACACATTGCCTATAGATGTGAATACATATTCTCTGTTCCTCTCAGATGGCTGGATGGATCCTGTCACATGGGTCTAGGGTTGATGAAAAGAATCTAATTTGCAACGGGATGTATTGCATACAATGAAAAGTACACTCACACCTATTTTCTCCCTCAAACATGATGCACACATGCAAAAAAAATGTGTGTGGGAGTTTGTGTGTGAAATTCTATTCATCAGGTCAACCAGCCATGGCTATAAGAAGAAGGAATGAGGGTATGTACTCACTGTCTCTCAGCACACACACTCACACTCTTAAAGTTTCCAGATAAGGCAGGACGCATGCAGGTCTAGACACAGTACAATCTACCTGAGTACAAACATGGAATGCTGACATAGTAATACTGAAGTGGTGCTTAAATCAGAATAAGGCTGGACTGCTGGTGAGCAGAGTACTCACAGGTAAGAGTGTGTAAAATCTGTTTACATCTTCTGTACATATTTTCTATTATAGTAGTCCTACACATTGCACCATTTGTAATTGTTTTATCTTAACATCATTAGCACCATAATCTGTTCTGTGTGGTAATGTGAGCATTTTTGTTTTTTTTCTATACAAGAAGTTGTCTTTTAGAGTCTTTTTGAGTTGCTCTTGAAACTTTTAGAAGCAGAGATTCTCATATTTGACAGGAGAATATTCACAGCATGTATGCCAGCCCTGAGGCACAAGCCACAAGCATTTAAAAACCTTACAAGACAATTTAAAAATCTCATTTTGAATGTACTCTCATGATAACATGTAGCACCAGTGCTATCTGTTGGTTCAGTATTATTACTCCATTGTGTTGTAAAACATTAGCCCGTTTATTTCCCCCCTCGTTGCTCTCTGTGCTGATTTTTCTTCCTCAGGTGTTTTCATTTGCCACTTCATTTGCCTCGTTACACCTGGTTTACTTCCAGTAACCGTCGTTGTGCTTGGCCATATTGTTTTCTGTTTGTGGCAACCCACTGCTGGGGAGCTACTATAGAGTACCAAAACTTGTCTGTTTCTATTCAGTAGATTTTTGGTTCAGACAACAATAACACAAAAAGTGAGAGTGAGTGAAGGCAAGAGTTTAAAACAGACAGAGAGAAGAGTTGAGACAGGTTTAGAGGCAGTAGCGATTCAGATTCCTTCTTCTTCCAACTTCATCATCCTCCATCGTTGCTGTCAGACAGAACATCATGTTCCTGGTGGTGGTGGTGGTCCTCTCCCTGCCAGGCTTCATTCACAACTTCCAACCACTTTTCTCATTTGATGGGAACTCCACCACTCACCGTGACATCACACAAAGGGCGGTCCTGAGGAAGACAGCTGAGGTCTGCCGAGACATGGCTGCCTCTGAGGGCCGGGACTTCAGCCTGACTGTGAGTTGGAAACCACACTGAAATTGAGAAACTGTGATCACTGTGGCAGATTTGAATATCTAGAATACATATTTTATGACATGGGGCCAGTTTTGTGTAATGTTTCCCCAGGAAGCTAGCCTCAACTTTTTGGGCATGGAAGTGCCCTAAATAGAGAGATTAATTATTTCAAAATCTTGAAAATAAAACAAGTAAAATGATCTTAATTCGATCAGTTTTCTTTGTTTTATTAGCAACCTGCTCCCTTCTTGAACTCTGGCTCCCATATTGCCCAGATTTTTCCTCAGAACAACTACAGGGAGATGGAGATATGAGTCTCTATGACTGATGCAAATCTGAAAAACTGTTTAATGCTCTAATAATTAGCGTTAAGAGCAAAACTATGTAAGGCATAAGAGTACAGTGTTTGTGTTTCAAACCTAGATTTTCGAACATGAGGACATTTGTCATGTCTTTGTCTCCAGATTGACGACAGCCTGACAGTTACCAAGGTGCAAAGGGCCTGTTCCTCTGCAGGTACCTCCACTTCTCTCCTCTCAACTGTCAAGTTCCGAACGTCCATAGCAAATATGTACTTCAGCAATGCTAAAGTGGACGTGGTGTTTGCACTGAGTGAGGAGCACCACTTTGATGGTGAGACCTTCCAGGGAGGACGCAATATCATTACAACAGGTACACATCAAGAATTGCTTTCCTACAAAAGAAACATATTAAAAATCTACTAAATATATTTCAGGAATTTCCATTTTGTTCTTTATTTTTTTACATCATCCCTTCAGTTGATCACAGGGCAATGTAACAGTTCCATTATTTTGGAAGTCATATTTTTTTGGGAAAACAAAAATCAAGCTCAGCTCAGTGGTGGTGAATTACAAATTCTACACCAAATAAAGACAATTTAGCCAGCTGGCAGTGAAACATGGCAAAACAAAGTAATGGTGTGGCTTAACCACAGAGGAAACATCTATGGTGATGCCAAGTGTAGTGAAAGGCAGTGAACAAAGTCATATTTAATATCTCTATGAACATAGGCATTCAGGTGACAGTTCGCATTTTACTCTTTCATTTCATTTTTTGAATGGTCCATTTACTAATGAGAGAAGATTTTCCAGTGGAAAACATGCCACCAGAATAAATTTGGTCAACTTGAGAGACTTTACTGAGACTTTACTGCAGACTTCACATCAGCTGCATGTCTTCATTCAGGTTTTGCAGAAGAGTAAATTTTCAAATCTTGCAAAGTGCAGCGCCAGTTTGTGTGCAACTCTCTCTGTTCTCTGTTCTGCTATTGAGGCGTATCTGCTGTGAAAGCCAGTGTGAAGCTGGAGAGCTTTGTTACAGGGAGGTGGACTCTTGGACGAGTCTTTCATACCCTACAGGTGAGAATGATGATTATTGTTCCTAATTTTTGCAGGGATGTTGGTGTCATTATCGAGGTGGCAGGCATGATCAAAACAACAAGCAATGGTGGTGTGCTAAATAATGTTTCATATTGTCCATATTAAGGACTTCTACAGCCATAGTAACTGGGTGGAGCTGGGGAACAATGCTCCTTACAGCACTCTGATCAGACCAGACCAACCTCTTGAGAAACTGGCAGGTAGGATGCTGCTGTCTTATGTCCACAAGGTTGCTGCTTGGCCACACATACTGCATACACTTGAGTGAGAAATCACACAAGGCACATTGCCAGTTTATCTGTCACCTGTCACTTGACAATTCTCCACCTTGTGTGACTCATAAGAACTTTACAGTACATGCATACAAATACACACAAAGTCTGTACATTGTTGCCCAATATTTTGGTATGGTTGACATACATGCCTACTTCTTAGTTCCCACCAAACACACATTTTTGTTTTGTTTTGTTTTGTTTTGTTTTGTTTTGTTTTGTTTTGTTTTGTTTTGTAACCAAACTACACCAAATTGTTCTTTAATTCACAAAGTCCATTATTCACCATTGCTCTTCCCATTCAAGATCCATTGATTAATGATTAAAATCAGTGATGATCACAGTTCATCCAGTAATAGAAACATTAAATAATACTTATTTATAACAGGTTACAGGCTCTCCTTTGAATACATTTTTAACACACATACAGATATTCATGTCCTGTTTGAAGTAGAGGAATGTGTTCAGTAATAAGTCTGTACAACTGGTTAATTTTAAATTTGTTGTCCCATATTTTCAGTTGAATTAACCATGCCAGGTTTGATTTTTGTTGTTGAATTTGCTGCAGGCCCGAGCACTCCAACCTGTAGAAACTGTACAGGAGGGAATTGTGCAAACAACCTTCTGCCCGAGGTGCTGCAGCAGCGGTTCCTCACTTCAGGCTACTTCAGCATCTTCTCCTCAGCAAAACCTGCAGGTAACTTTAATCATTTTTCTTTTGTTCCACTATTAGTATTTTGTGAACATATGTTAGTAACATGAACAACATTTTCTCACCGGTTCAAGGTAAATGCAGCCACGGTGGATCATTTGACAAGACCAGCAAACAGGACCCAGTGGGGGGCATCAGTAAGGATGACACTGGATCCAGTCATGGCTCTCTTCACCACAAAGCAGCTGATCTGGCTGTCAATGCCACCATGGAGCTACTGGAGGACATCAGATTAGCTACCGGAGACAAGAACTTCCTGCGGTGTGGGCCACGTTCTCCTGAGCACTATTTGTGACCCTCTAACAGAGGAATAAAGATGTGTCCACTATAGGGTAGATGTAAACTAGATGGACCAAATTATAGCAGTGATGAAGAGCATGTATCCATGCTTCATCATTTGTCATAAATGTCCAGGTGTAGTTTCTGTGCTGAAAAATAGTATGATCCTATTATGATCCTGTTGCTTGGGGATGCAATTAAGCAGTGTAAAACGTTTCCCACTCCTCCACATTTAACCATCTTTAGTTGTTGGCCTTGGCCAAGATCACCGACAGATAAATTACCCATGATCAGCAGAATAAGGTATTATGTTTTGTCTCTCATGTCTTCCTGCAGATTGATGGGCCTCTCCCAGTCCTCTGTGCTGTGTTTTGTCATTGACACCACAGGCAGTATGAGCGATGACATAAATGAGGCTAAGAGAGTTTCCTTTGACATCATTGACCGCAAGAGGGGAACTGAGCAGGAGCCCTCTGCCTACATACTGGTACCTTTCAATGACCCAGGTACAGATGTATCTTCAGTTTTTCAGTTTGAGTGGAATTTACTGGCATATGTGCTGCCCTTGACATATTTCAAATAAAGAAGGCCTAATTCTATTGTGAACATTAAGAAAAAGTACCAAATCTGGATGTTTTTCTGAAATTGTAAACTGCGTGTGAGTACTTTAGCCCCAGTGGTCAAAGTAAGATTTATAATCAGGTGAGAAAAAGCAGCATCGTTATCATTTCTATATCCAGGTTTTGGACCTCTGACTGTGACGACCAATGCAGACGTCTTCAAAGACCGCATCAACGAACTGACTGCAAGTGGAGGAGGAGACATCCCAGAGTTGTGCTTGTCTGGACTGCAGGTATTGATCAAAGTGTTGTCCACTGTCTTCTTGGAATCGACATTTAGGCAGCCAAGTTTTGTAAAACAATTGAACAATATCATGTCATGAGACGATTTCACTTGAAGTTTATCAACTTTTAGTTTATCAGACAATTTTTAATAAATAACACCCTTTCTTGTCCTCTATACATTTGACAGCTTGCCCTGACTGCTGCTCCACCTTCCTCTGAGATCTTTGTCTTCACCGATGCTCCAGCTAAAGACATTCATCTGAAAAGCACCATCACTGCCCTTATAGAGAGCACCAAGTCTGTGGTAAAAGTTGATTTTTTACCATCCTACCTCTTTCAATGTCAACACATTCTATAAAGAAATTATAATAGGGAAACAAGTCTGTGTATGTATGTATCCAGTTCTAATATAGCCTCCACAAGCCTTTTTTTTTGTCTATCTTTATACTGTTAGGTAACTTTCATGTTGACAGACGTCCTGACCAGTCGACGGCGCCGCAGAAGCCTTCGGGGTGCGAGTCCACGCTCATTGAGCCAATCAGATGCCCAGCTCTACCGCGACCTAGCCCAAGCCTCTGGAGGTCAAGCCATTGAGGTCACCAAGTCCGACCTCGCTCTGGCTACAAGTGTAATAGAGGATTCATCAGCCAGTGCTGTGGTGAGACACTGAGCAAGAAAATCATACCTGACTGAAGACGTTACTGTTCAATATAAATATGCCGTTTCTGTTTCTTCTTCTTTCAGGTGACCGTTTTTCAGGTAGTAAGGAATCCTGGAAGGCCTGATAATTTCACATTTACAGTTGATGGTTCTTTAAGGAACATGACTGCCTACATCACAGGAGCCTCATCTCTCACCTTCAACCTCACCAGCTCCACAGGTGTTGTTACTGCTTCTGTCTTCAATTTTAAGTACAAGTTTGTAAGATTTAGGCAGATCTATTGGCAGAATGTGGCAGAAATGGGATATAAAATTCATAAGTATGTTTTCATGAGTGTATAACGGCAACATAAGAATCACTGTGTTGTGGTTAACTTAGAATGAGCTCTTTATATCTACAGAGGGAGCGGCATCTTACTCCCTCCATCATCTGCCATTAAAAAAAAACACCTTTAGATTAGAGATTAAATTTGTTTGTGCTGGCAGACAACAGTATTGTTTAACAGTGTTGTTAAAGCATCTCTCTCTCTCTTTCAGGTGTATCTCAGAGTTCCAGTCAGTCCAGTGGTCCTCTGGCATCTTTCACCACAGCAGGAAACCTACGTCGTTTAAGCCTCAACACTGACAATCAAACAGGATCATGGGAAATCAGGGTTGACTCTAATAATCCCTACTCTGTCAAGGTCACAGGTCAGTAATATGAAAGAGGTTACCTATTGCCAGTGAGAGTTAAATGAGAAGAACTTTCAGAATATTGTTTGTTGTCTATAGTTTTGTTTGCCATTGTAAATGGTAACCCTATTAATCTGTTTGTGTGTGTGTACACCAGGTCAAAGCTCAGTGAACTTCATTTATAACCTTGTTGAAGCTCATGAAGGAGCCCACGGAGACTTCAGTCTCAAGGAGGGACGTCCTCTTTCAGGTCAGACCACTTTTATCATTATTGTCATCTACATTGGGATTTGTTGTTGTTTGTTTGTTTTCTCACTGTCCTTTTAAAGAATCAGCTGCCTTGAAATGCTTCTCTTACAACCCCAAAAAGTACTAATAGTCCAGTACATCAACTCAAACTAGTCTCTCATCACGAGCCTCTCAATATTCTTAGGTTATGGACATAATGTTCACATCTATGGAGCTTTTACAGTGATACTCATCTAGTTTCCTTTCCTCTCTTGTCATAACTTTCAGGTGGTAATGCCAGCCTTTTGGTCTCTGTGACAGGAAGTGACACAGTAAAGGTCACAGAGGTCACTCTGTTTGACAGCTCAGGGCCAACAGAGGTCAACGGATCACTGCAGGCATGTCATCATACTGTATCACACACCCAGGAGCTGAAGTATAAACTTTACTTTTCTGCTTCCCAAACAAACCATTACAACAAGATTTTACATTTGTAATGTTGAAGGAAGCCATTGGTTGTCACTGTGCCTCTATACGTAGAGATGACCCTCATTTCTCACATCTACAGCGTCCCTGAACACTCCTCCAGAGAACCTAAAAATAGTCCTATGATTGGCACTTTCATGTAATGATTATGTCGTTTTTTGTCAAAGTTAGGTTTAGTTGACAACAGGTTGCTTAGTGAGGTCCATTAACTGCTGAGAGCGAGTTTCTTGTCTCTAGAAACACATTTTTAGTGAGAGTTGAATGAACTGGAACCACTGGCTGCCTCAAATGTAGGACACGTAAACTTAGATACACTTTGTTGGCAGTGATCCAGCACAAAATCTCTATTGTCATTTAATCTCTCTGACTTATTTCAAAACAAAGCGTGAAAGGGAATAATGCAACAGACTTGTTTCATTAGTCTAAATTACAAGGCCTGGCTGTAACAGAGAAATGTTCCACTAGTTGAAATGCTGTGGACTTTCACAATATTCTATGCAAAGCAATGACCTCCAAGGTAAATAATGCAGAAAATTGCAGCTAGCAGTCAGCAGTCAAGCTCCTATTGATCTGACCATCTCATGTTACTGTGTACCTTGTGACAACATTTGTCTTCCTCGTTCTGTCCTCCACAGTTGGTGGGAAGTGGTAACTTCTTGGTGACATTCACTGGAGTCCCAGCAGGTGACTTTGTGGTTCGCCTGAGAGGAGAGGACAGCAGCTCCTCCTCCAGGTCAACACCGAGCAGTTTCCAGAGACAGGCCTCCACACAGATCAAGACCTCAAGCATATCTGTTACTGTGAGCTCAATCACTACCATCAAAATATAATTATATACAATACAAAAGGATATGTAGAACCTTATTTTTCCCCAACTTTCCCCTCACTTTTTAGGCCTTAGCCAACAGCACCAACATAGAACCAGGCTCCACCATCTCCATCCCTTTTACTGTCGCCACAACCACCAACGGAGTTGTCAACAACTCTGCAACTGGGTCATTCACAGTCCGCGCCAACAACGACCGCAGCTATTCTTCAACTTCACCCAACACCATCACCATCGCAGCGGACAGTGGAGGCAAAGCCAACGGCACTGTGACCTTAACAGTACCAGCCAGTGCTGCATCAGGAACAGATGTGACCATTACCATTGAGGCAGAAAATGCAGCTGCCACTGACATCAACTACACTGTCCTCAGGTTTTCTGTTTCTTCCAAGGTAAGAGACAAACTCATGCACTCTGTTTTTATGTGGAATTAAAGGAAGAAGAAAGTTGGTGGTTTGATGTAGGAGGAAAAAGAAAATGTTAAGAGGTTTGTTGAAAGCAGTATTGTATGGGCAACATTTTTCAACATAAATATTTCTCTGTTAAGCCAGTTATAAAGAATAATGGTCAAATACATAATGTATGCTGACTACGAACAAATGAGACCACAGGAGAGATGCTGGGTAGCCATTTCTAGCATTTAAATGACTTTCTTCCTTTGACCATTCATTTTCTTTGATTTTACAGTGTTAATGGTGTTGTAATACCATTCATAGCTGATCAAATTAATTGCGTAGTGTTTATTCATGTTCTTTATGATTTTTATGATGCCCTAATCTGTGTCCTGTTTCTGTGGCTCCAGGTGACAGATATTACCCGCCCAGTGTGTCAGGTGGTCAGCTCAACCAGCTGTCCATCCCTTTCATGTGCTACCTCCCAGTGGAAGTTCATCACTAATCTCACCGATGGCATCAATGGAACCGGCATTGAGAGCGTCACCATCCGCCAAGGCAACGGTACCCTCAATACCAGCACAGTGGCTGGAGCAGGGGGCGAGAACATCACAGTGGCTACCTACAGCGCCTCCTGCTGTTCACAGAATGTAGAGCTGGCTGCTGTAGACAGAGTAGGAAATGTGGGGACATGTGGGGGTCAGGCGAGAGAATCTGCCACAGCTGCCCCTGTGACTACAGCTGCAGTGAACACAACATCCACTGGAGGGCGCACTTTCAGCATATCACACTGTCTCTGGATCAGCGTTGCTGTTTCTCTCCTGTGGAAGTAAAAGGGATAAATGGAAGATACACTTTGAAGGAGAAATTGTAGCACACAAATCAAGCGTCCTCTCAAAGTCTTTGATTTATTTCATCAGATGTGTTTAAATTTAAAGTACAATCTCTTTAATTAATTCATATCTTCATGTATAAATAAAATAAACAACTATTTTGGATTAACATTGAAGAGTTACTTTATTCATATTCCTGGTGGTGTGTAGATTTGTCGCAGCCATCATAATGTGAGAGAGCACTGAAGAATGCAGAAGTGACTCTGCCTTGGAGACAAGCTGATGTTTTCTGACAGGCCCACAGCACTCAGTGTCCCGAGTTCAGTCAGTACCACTGCAGTGCAGGGGAAAGGGTGGCTGAGAGAGCACATCAGACCCAACTTCACTCCCACAGACCTGGAAGGACTCAGGGGATCCTTCCACTCCAGGAAGAACCAAACAGGAACTAAAACCTCTGACTAAAGCACCAAGAGGAGATCAGAGGACTTCTGGGGTTGAGGTTGGAAAGAGGTCATCTCAAAGTCAGTTTCAGTGTGATGCTGTAGGAGTTCCCCCTCAAGTGTTCGTCCCCCAGCATAGTTTAACATGTTGGTTTGTAGTATTTTTGTTTGGGCTGGAGAACACCGGTAGTTCAGTTATCAGGGTTTCTTTGGTTTAGTTTAGATTATTTTCTCTGGGTTGGTTAGGAGAGATGAGCTGTCTTTGACGGTCCTTTGTGTGGCTGGGTCAGTGCTTCCCCATTCTTTTGTTCTTTTTCTTTAGGAATTCCAACTCTTTTGTTTGTTCTCTTTAAACTTTGAGTATGGTTATCTTTCTTTAACAGTAAAGCTTGTGGTTTTTCCCCCAGCTGATAACAGGTCTTGGCTTCCTTTATATGCTCTGGTCTGCATAGGAGCCTTTGCTGTTCAGAGAGGCCAGAACAAACATATCTATGTATCACAAACCATGACAGCCCTTTGTATGTCATAAAACAATCCCAGTGAACAACAAATTCAATGTGAATCTTAAAGTTAAAGCAGTTTTAATTACAATGATGTTTTCCCACAATGAGAACAGTCAGTTTTTGACAAACACAATATTTTGGAGAGGCTGAACATCTTGGAGCTGTTGCTGTGTCACTTAGCATTTGACTAGCTCAGCTGTGGTTTGCAACCAGCCCTGTCTCTGATTAGTGACTGCAATCAGGTAAGCACAGACTGAATTACATTTTCTGCTAACATGAGGAAATGTTGTTAATAAATGTAACTGCCAAGTCACAAAAATGTTGATACTGAAAGTATCAGTAAAATGTTCACTGAAAACAAATTTCATGTTTTCTTCCAATATTGTCAATCTTGTAATGAGCATTCCTCAACTTTTTTTTTTTTTTTTTTTTTTTTAGCTTTGTACTGACTGCATTTTGTCAGTGTGAGGGAAAGATCATTCATTTCAGTTTTTAGAAAATAACATTTAAGCAAAATAATGATTTTTCCCAAACCTTAACCAAGGTGCTTTTGACCACAGTCTGGGAGTGAACCCTAGATTCTGGTGTCATAGTCCTGCAGTCTGCACACCCACCATCTATCCCAACCACTTTCCTGTGACTTTAGTGAGGTTCATAAAATGTAGCGTTACATTCACTCAGACAAACATCGACTCGGCAGCGATTATGTTTGTCAGCACAAATTAATTATGAATGCAAATTTGTTAAATGTAATTTCTAGGAGACAGGGTTGTTAGAACAGGTTCAACTCAGTGTGTGCCAAACCGAGCACAGCCATTATGTGGAACTAGACTGGGCTTAGTTGGTCTTGTTCAAATAAGACATTCAAATAAATGGAAGTTTACCAGACCTCCACACCCACCTGCATACCTGCTCCTCAGCCAAGCCTTACCTGTCTAATCAACCCCAGTGTGTGTGTGTGTGAGTGTGTGTGTGTGTGTGTGTGTGTGTGTGTGTGTGTGTGTGTGTGTATCATGATTCTCCAGCTTTTTTCTGTTTTTTATCTGCTTTCTTCCTTTTTGCTGTTTGCATCTGGATTCATGTTGCAGGAGGCTTCAGGCAGTGCTTATGTTATGTTCATGATATTTCAAAGTTATCATTATGATGGGTTTATGACTTGTGAATTGCAATGTAGTTGCAAGTTGTAATTACAAATTGGAAACCTCTCTAAAAATTATGATATATGCAACTTGGCCCTTAATAGTATGGAAGTGCCTGAAAAGACAAACAATTATTGATGTCTTCCATCAGTCAAAGACCATCTTTCAGTGTAATCGATCTCTACTTTAATGGATATGGTGTCACATTGTTCATGTGCAGTATTTAAATGCTTAAGTCCAGCTCTGCAATTACACAACCGTCACAATGATGTGAGCACTGGCATGGCATGGGAACCTTTTCTATCTCTGCCCTCTGTCACATATGATGTGACCATGGCAGAAGGTGAAGGTGTGAATTTCACCACTAATGAGATACACAGCAAACCTGATTCCAGTTACAGTTCATGGTGAATCTCAGAGGAGCATGTTTTCTGTCAGCAGCATCACCAGATGGTAAGTGGTACATATGAGAGTCTATTCCTAACCTTACCTTTAAAGTGATCAAAACAACAATACATGGAACTCAGGTCACTGAACTGTGAGGTGTTATTCCCAGAGTTTGTTTGTTATTCACAGTGGTGGAGGAAGTTTTAGGTCAGTGTAAAAATCCTGTTACAAATAAAGTCCTGCATTGAAAATGTTACATAAGCAAAAGTATGTGAGTACAATCAGGAAAATATACTTATAATATTAAAAGAACTCAATGCAGCGAAATGTTCCATGTGACTAACTGTGTTGTATTATATTGTTAGATTGTTAATCATCAGGAATTCATGTAAAATCAGGACTCTATTGTTGTATTTGGTGAAACTATTTNTAGGTGAAGATCACCATCGGCTGGTGGTAAAGAAGTCAAAGAGAAGGATAAAGCATACATAAGGGGTTATGTGAAACATGCACGGGTAACATAATGAATAAAAACACTGTTGCAATGACTAGTAAAGTTTATTTGTCTATTTCAGAAAAAGTAAAACAATAATTACAACAATGAACCAAATTAACCTCAAAGAGCCGCAAAAATATAACAAATACAATAATAGTTAAAGTGGACGTAAGAACTAAGGGTGACTTCCAGCAACCGAACACCAATGGCACTTCTAGGGCCTGTTTCACACAACAGGATTAATGTAGAAAGCTGGATAAGCTTGGACCACAACTGATCTCCAACACAGAGTGAAGTAGATGGAGCTGTTGCTGGTTTCACTCAGTGCAGGTCGACAGCTAACGCAGTGATCCTGGCTGGTGAGACAGGCCCCAGTTATCAGGAGACAGCACAACAGCCTGGCGGAATGCAAACTGCATCATTAGAAGAAAGGAGGAGTGAAATGCTTGGTCCTTTTATCCAACGAAATAAAGATAAACTAATATAGATTTTCCTTCAAACAATACAGCAACCACTAAATCAAAGTACAGCAGGTTTATTACAAAAAGAGAAACATCAGAAAAGCCAATCACTGCTCAATTAACATGTCAAGTAAACATCAAAGCAGCCACTAAAAAGAAAAGCTTAATTTCATTCTACAACTTGTACAAATCAATTTGCCCTGCAGGGTCACTGAAAGCAACTGGAGAGTCAAAAGTGCAACACTACAATGAGGAATCTTAATACTTGATTGCGAAGAGTAAACTAAAATGAATTCAGTATCCTCAATGGATGTGAATGACCTCATAGATACAGATGCAAATTACTCCGAGATTAAAACAAACCTTTAATTATGACTGTGAAGATGTCATCCTTATCGCACACACACTAAAGAAGATCCTTCTCTGTCTCTTTGCGTACATTCATGTCACATCAGTAATGCAACTTGGAACAGATTCCATGTAAGAAAACCTACTATATTATTCATTAACAACAGTATTTACAATACCTACTATGTTACTCTTTTAAACAGAGCAGAGCTTAATGTTACACAATTGGACATTTTGCATTACTTTTAATAGCCCGTGGTAGATCAACATATCCCTGGATCTCTGTGTTCCTGACAAGAGAGATGGTCAATACCAGAGTTGTAAGTATGTATAATCTATACATAATAGATCAATACAGAGGGCCAATAACTGGTATATAACATTTTTATCCTCAAAAGGCAAAGACAAAAGCTACAGTTACAGATAAATAGCTACAGTTGTTTTGTTTTCTTTTGTTTTTTCTTTTTCTTTTTTTTTTTAACAAAAGCCAGTGAGAAACTGTACATAATATTAACAGTATTTTATGGCAAGACCGCTGAGGACTCTCGACCTGCTCTTTTCGAAGTCACCATGCTGTATTATAGGACTTTGGTCCAACAAACCCAACAAGACTGTGTAAGATATGGACATTTCTTCTTTGTCAAATAAGGTGTCAAATATTGAAAAGTGCATTTGCACAGTAAGGTTGGAAGTAATTGGTATGGAGAGGGGAACAAAATGTGTTCATTTTCTAAAATATAATAACAAGTTAGCCCTGTTACTTGAGAAACTGGTAATGTAGTTTGATATGATTAATTTGATCTGATGATGCTGTAGTTCAGCTTCTATACTGTAGCCCACTTTTAGTCTTAGTTAAATTCAACATTTGAGATAGAAAACAGGCAAAGAAATGCAATCAAATTTTGTGTCTCTATAGATAAAATAGAACAGATTTTGGTTTGCACACATGTAGGCGATGATACAGTAGTTGCATGCAGAGGCACTGAGTTGAAAGCATTTGTAGGCCGATATTTTCGGGGCATGCTCACGTTTCACTCGAAATCTGTTTTTTCCTATTATACAAAATTAGTACAGAGGTTCCAAGTTGGCATTCATTTTTTCATAGAGTTGCATCACCAAATATACTGTTCCAATCCATTCATTTACAGTATATACATATATATGTCACATAATATGTATATATGTTGTGAACAATCCATGCAGCATATAAAACCCTCTTTGAGTAATATCATTGTAGGGAAAAAGGGGGTTTATTAGTAACTTGCTCTCCTGATGTATTTGTTTCTCCTTCAGGGTTTAGGTGTTAATTTGCAAATTTGCAACATCAGAAATAATGGGTCACCGCAAAGTATTTTCCCATTTCCAAATGATTTTCTGTGACCACTACAGTACTGGCTCAGTATCACCAAGCAGCGCCGCCAAAGCAAAGGTGTCAGCACTTCTGCAAATTTTATGCAGCAACAATGCATATGCTCAAGTCAGCTTGATGCACGTGCCCTTAAATCAAGCTTTGAGTCTTCCTTACCTCCACTGTGCACAAAGCTCAGTCGATGCTTAATGCACCCCCCCCCCCCCCAACATATGACATTAAAGTGATTTGCTGATTTGATGAAATTCCATCACATTTTATGTCACATGAGATGTCCAGCATTAGTTTCAGGCAATATTTTTATTTTGTGTTTTCTGTTGTACTGACCTCTCAGCCAACTTGAGTAAGATATATGCAGTAACAAACTTCAACAAATTCATTTTTAGCCATTAAACTGTCATGCTAAAACCGCAAAAGCAGATATAACAACAGCTTAATCTCACTAATATGCAAATCCTCCAAGGTTTCCGGTGTGTAAACATTCTACGGGTTTAGTAGACTGATACAGTACAAACAATAGTTGCTGTATTGTAAAACCCGTGGAGGTATAAAATGTGGCTGTTTGGCAATAAGCAGGGAGAGAAAAGTACAGTAACATCCCTGCCTTTGGAGTGTGAGCCAGGGACAATTGGGTAGACCTGAGGTGTAAACACTCTATGATTGTACTGATTTTGCATCTGTCGTGTAATTGGATTTGGGATGGACAGGATGGGTGAAATCGGATCGGCAGGCCAGTTTGGACAGCTCAGGAAACAGTTGTGAAATGGTTCTAAAATGAGGACACTTTGCTGTCTTTCTGGTGCGTGTTACACTAACATACTAGGTCTAATGTGCTACTGTAGTTTGTGACATTGATTTCATTTGTAATTCAATGCATTTGGCCTGAAAAATGACAATTTTCCTTAATCTGAACACATTGTCAGAACTAATAAACACCAGCGACTCTGTGGTGCTAAGGCAGCTACTTCATAGTTCAATAGTTTAAAGCAATGAGCTTGTCTGATTGAAGAAAACATGACTAAGGAAACACTAAGAGTAATTTATCAATATATACATAAGAAACTGCCACTCAACAAAATTAATTACGAATGCTCTTTGTTTTGATTACACATCACAGGTGGCTGTTAAAATAAATGAGATGTGACTGGCTAGACTCACAGGAAGAGGAAGTAAGCCACATCAGGTGGCTGAGCCTACAGCTGCCTGGATGGCTTTAACAACACTGATGAAGAATTCTAAAGTGATCGCTGTGTGTCCAGGGTTATGGCAAATCATGTGATATGGCTAGAGAACTTGAACATCTGGGCACTGGTGATTGGAGGTTAGGCTAGTCTTGTTGGGCTACTAAGACAGTGGCATTGGGGGAGTAAGTAAAGCAAGGCATTGGGGAAGACATCCCAAGGTTCCTTTACTGCTCATCCATCTCAGCAAGATCAGAGTTGGAGGAGGGTGGTGTGGATTTTTGGAGGTGATTTGAAAGGGGTTGTGGGCTCTGGTTAGAGCCCTGGGGGACGCCACTCGGGACAGGGTCAGGAAGGGTCAGGGTTTCTGGAGCAGACTTTTTGCGGGGTCGGTCCTTGGGGACAGAGAGGGACTCAGGTGCATCAGTGCACATGGGGGTGGAGGGGGCGCTGGCAGGGCCGGTGAGGGCACAGGAGGACAGGGGCGTCTCACTGATGGAGATTGATGGGGGAAATATCCCGATCTTCTGGTTGGTGGCCTCCTGGATGGTGCGCTCAAACTCTCTCACCTCATCCATTGTCATGTCTGGATTGGAAAAAGATAAATTGAGACTAATGAGAGGAAGAATTGGGAAAGTATATCTATAGCTATATATCTCTATCTAGCTATCTAGCTATCTAGCTAGATAGAGATATATATTGCTTGAGAAAAAAGGACTGGAACTGTAGTTTTTAACCACAAGTCATTTTTAGAGCCACAGGCATACCAAGAAAAACAAAGATTGAAAAAAACAAAAAAATTAAGATTTTTTATCAGTTCACATCGTGCTACTTTAATAACTAAGACATATCTAGTGCTCATTTGTGCTGCCTCATGTTTCCTAGATACCTTCTCAAACTTTTGGCGAATGTTGGCAGAGTTGAATTATTCTATTCTTTACATATTCAACAGTTCATGTGTGCATCGTTTGATTTCATGTAGAATGGGTAGAATGAGTGGATGTAGGTCGACAGTTATATGCAACTGTGATAACTTCCTTCACAGACACCAGTGGTTCAAATATGAGACAGAGGAGAGGCAATGGAGTAAAGAAACAATGAAAAATACACATACGCTTGCTTTGTCATGGATCTCTATGCCATCCAGTGAAGATGGGTTTGTTGTGGAATGCTCTTGCTGCTCATGGCAATTTACGACTTTAATGTTGGTTTTCTCATGCATTTGTCTCTCGTAATCCCGCACATCATCCAAAGTCATATCTGGAAGAAGGGGGGAGGGGTGGAACGAAGGATCGAAATGTTGGTAACTCCTCTATAATTGCACTCCAGTTGACGGACAGGTGTGGAAGGAGAGGGTTAGGTGGCAAACGTGCATTCCATGGGTGAGTACAGTGTCTTTAACGGACAATTACAGCTTTTTAAAGTTAAAAACTTTAGCAGCCATCGTGCTTGCTTCCCATGACCCAGAGAGTTTACAGGAGACAGAAAGTATGAGGTCAAGGACTCTTCAAGATTAAGTAAAGATTAAGGAAAAGCATGAAAAATCCACACCTAATGAAGAGGCTGGATCATTGGAAGCACAAGAAAGCAACACCTGGAAGGGCTCACTAATTGTGGAAAGATTTAGGGAGTATTTCAAGCATCCAAGTTGTAGGGAGTTGTGGTATAATGGAGGAGAGACGAGGAATATGTTTCATGGCAAAGATAAAGGGCTTTTTGTCGTTATGCCCTGCAGCTATGGAAACAGTTAAACAGCTGAGAGTGAGCAAAACAGGGCTGCCTCGTGTGCAGTCAGACTCTCAGAGAACCTGACAGCGGCAGCTTTCATGTTTCAATGAGTGCACCATTCTTAACTGATGTTGATTTCCAATCGTTCCTTCATGTAATTGCAGAAGAGTGGTTGGCAAGGTTTATACCCTTAATACAGGTTTGGTAAGCATAAAGAAGCCTTTTTTCTTGCTACTTTATATTTGGCTTTTTATGAAAAACACTGCCAAATTGAGTTAAAATGAGTGCAACACTATTACAGCACTTACACCAGTGCTGTGTCTATGCTGACCCTCATACATATGAATTTCTCCGACATGAAACATGTGTAAGAGTTAATTGTATTGTGCAGGTATCATGTGAAACAAACACTGACCACATCTGTCAGGACAGGAGAGTGTTTGTCATTAGTCTGTTAGTTGTAAACCCAAGGGGAGGACACAAGTTGGAGGAGGATGAGAAGCACTGGCAGTGATGAAGTTAGATGCAGGTTGAGTGATTTTTCATGCACACTGACAAGTAAATAAACAGCAATCACACAGTAATTTAAGTAACAATGAAAAATAATAAGTTACACTTTACAAGGGTTTAAAAAATCTAAGTGCATGCAAATACATGGAAAATTTTAAGCATTTCTTTACTATTTATGCATTCCTTAAACGCTGACATAAGTGGTTTTTCATAATACACAACAATGAAAAGTGGCTGCATTCATCTGTGAATACAATTAAGATGACTTATACTTATTTATATAATTAAAGTCAATACTATTGTGAAGGCAATGCATTCATTATAATTTGGTGTGAGTAAATGGTCAATGACTGAAAGGCTGAAATGTGCCAATGGTTGTAAATCAGCTGGAGTGCGTTGGCAGCAGGACTGCAGAAAAAGGCCAATGGACCTACCAATCCATTCATCCACCCAGGCAAACGCCTGCCTATGTCCCAGCAGCAGCACATCCCGAACCACCTAGAACACCACACAATGACCACATCAGAACAGGGTTACCCAGGCAACATCTTTTTATCATTCTATATTATGTTTAGAGGCAAAATAATCAATATTCAGCCTGCAGGAGTGCAGTCATGGAGGCAAAGGTCCCTCTCATCTTTAGGATTTTATATCAGAATTCAGGCTCAGTGGCAGGAGTACTTTAAGCAGCTACCTCAAAAGAGAGACCCACTGCCTAACGACATGCAGTTCGCTATGATCTGATGTGTAATTAACCATGAATTTCAGTGTTAGAGTAATCTATCCAACTGCCAACCAAAATGCAGTGTGAGCCAAACATGTTGAGTTTACACCTGTGACAGGTTGTGAATTCCATCTGGCACTTATTGACCATTGCCGTTTTCCATTAAACAAGACATCACAGCACAGCTGTCAGCACAGATGATACAAAACTGCAATCAGCCAAAAAACACATTTCATTAATTCTTGTGTTCAGTGTCCAATTGCATTTTGAGCAATGCATTTTAATTAAATGGCTTGGACTGGGCTAAAAGAAATCAACTTAAAATGAAAGACCTAACACTCACCTTGTGTACAAACTGCTCCACACGGGTCTGCAGACCCCACACCTCAAACTTGACGGTGACCAGTTTGTACGAGCACATGATGGGATCATGGGTGTCCCTCCAGCCCTCTTGAAGAATCCCCCGCGACGTCTTGTCTGACTTGAAATATCTCAAGTCCTGTAATGGGGTTAAAATGAACAGACACAAACAAACACAAACACACTTTTAATCTTACAATAATTAACCCAAACCTTCAGGCATAATTGTTTCTATACCCCAACGGTTAAACAAGACCCACAAGACACACACACACAAGGAGAGCCTAAAATTAGATGCATGACTGAATGTCTGTATTAAATACCATTCACATTAACCCCTCTGGTCCATGGAGAATTTCTATGCAGGCTCATTAGAGCTGAGGTAATCTGTTATCCATCCGCTCTGAAGACAATTACCAGCTCTCACACTTCACAGACTCAGAAGTGCAGCTGCTAGACAAGTGGGATGGAGGTCTCAAGTGCCAAAAGTTTTTATCAGAGTTAGCGTCTGGGCTTCAACAAATTTAACTGATTATAATAATAACAATAACAATAACAACAACATGTTATTATCTCCCCCATGAGGATCATCATAGGGATAGGAGAAAATACTGTATACAAAACGATTTAGACTCAGAGAAAACCTGTATGAGTAAGATCACAACACAACAGACACTGAGCCGTTTCATCTGAAGCACGCTGTTTTACTACTGCAGTCCAGACTGAGCACCACACTTACACCCCCCCCACTGGTGTTAGCTCCCAGCAGCTATGTGAACTTCTACACACTCACAGACACACACACACACACACACACCTACACAAGCTCACCTCAGATTCTTTATAGTAGCGCTCTGGGATCTCATCGTAGGCGATGTCGATGAAACACACCTCCCTCTCCTGATCCTTCAGCTCAGTGTCAAAGATCTGAAAACAGAACAGATCGGTTTGCCAACTGCAGCCTCTGGCTGACAATCGTCACATAGAAAAATACACCTCAGAAATGTGTCTTTTCCAGGTTGTATCATGCCAGCCTCGCTACTTGACTCAAAGGTTGGAAATTATTCAGACTGTTACTAATGCTTGACTGTCTACCTCTCTGTCCCAGCATCACTCATCCAAACACTAGAAACTATACTGTACTTCTTGACACAGCCACAAGGTGGTGCTCCATACCCACATCTTCTATTTGTTACTCTGCCAAATGACACACTGCAATTACTGTTTCATATGTTCAGTCAGCTGACTGAACAAAATGTGAGTGCAACCTTATTGCCTTCTTAGCTTTTACTATTTTTATAATCATACTTCATTACTTCTAATGCTGTCGATAATAAGAAACGTTTTACTACAATAAACTATGAATTCACATGTTTGCATTACACTACATTCACATACTTTTATGCATTTCGCTGTTTATCAATCCATCCTTTGTCCTGCAGTCTATTTATATATGAGAAGACACACACACACACACACACACACACACACACACACACACACACACACACAGTCGTGTTTTCATCACTTTTGGGGACATTACAGACTTACATTACTTCCTGGAGACTTACCCCAACCATAACCATAACCACTACTTGCCTAACCCTTATCCTAACCTTAACCTAAACATGACCTTACCCCAGTCTTGACCCTAAAATGTAATGATTTACATTACTGGGACCTGCATTTTGTCCCCACAATGTGACTGTGTAAACAGATTTATGTCCCTGCAACGTGTGTAATACATGAGTAGACACACACATACACACACGCACAGTATCTCACCTGACCATCTTTGAGCAGAACTCTCAGTGATTGCCATATTGCCACAAGGGAAGGTCTACGTGTGTGTGCATTTAAAGTGAGATTAGAGGCCAAACGCTTCATTTAAGGGATTATTCATCTTTAATTTAACTGAAGGCAGGCTGCTGGAATATTGAAATGAATGAAAACAAATCATAAGAAAGAGATAAGGGTGGGGAGAGGAGGGCAGTGGCATAAAGACACCTGGTAAAACCTGGTACTCAAAACTGCTTCAATGGTAGTTCCTGCTATATGGTCCTGCAATAGGTGTCTTCGGGACCTGATTTTGCCAAGATAAAAAAGACTATAAGGAGTAGGTGATAAGTAACATGTAAGGCAGCTCCATGTTTATTACTTACTAAACTATCAGTGATGCCTTCCCATCTTTTTTAATGTGAACTTTCTCTGCTGATACATCTCCATCCATCTACTGTGTACATCCTCCCTGTTTCTCGCTGCATCTTTTTCCATCCCCTCTGAGGGTAAATGCTGTCATTTACAGTGTGGATGAGCACTGCTGGCACAATAAGGGTGACATGTCAGCATGCATGAGTGCAGTCATGCAACAGGGGAGGAGACTGGGATGAAGACAGCTGGAAAGAGGCAGAGCGGGAAGACAGGAGGAACGGAGGAGGTAAACAATGAAGTGGACGTGTATGCAGAGACTGTCAAGGAGAAGGGAGGAGGTGGGAGGAAGGGGATGAAATGGGAGGAGAAACATGGGTTTGAGAAGTGAATGGAAAAACATCTACAATGAGCATATACACATTATTTTAGCAAATATAAATACATGAGTGTACTAATCAATTGGTCCTTGCTCATGTAATAATTGAAGCATTATCATGCAAAGTAAAGTTACATTACTTTCATCAATCAGTAACACGTGACCTCATTTAAACTTGTAAAGTAGTAGTATCAGTAGTATTCAGTGTCATGTGAATGCTATGTGCTGAGCACTATTCCAATGTGTATGCCAGCATTTGTTGGTACTTTGTCAGTTTTCCAATAAATACTCAAAACACACACAGACAGACAGTATTTGGTAATCTCAGTACAAAGCAGGGAATTTGTCCTAAAATGCCCCACAGCGAGGGCCCCTGAAGGCTGATAGTAATCACAGGCTAAATTAAAAATTGGATTGGACTGCACTTCATTATCCTCCAAAGGGAGAATCCACACAAAACAGATCAATCTCACTCATGACATGCGTGAGAGACAATAATTAACGGTGTAAAATCAGGCTGAGAGTTTTGTTGAACCTAAAGTAACTTATTTAAGGAACAGGAAGAATGTAGTACATATGCTGTTGAGGACTGGAGGGAGCTTTAATGGACATGACTTGCTGGGGGTCTGAAAAGTTGAAGATATGTACACATAGACTGTAGTGTTGCATCAGACTGGCCATGTGTTATCACTCATGACTTGTTTACAAAAACCCACAAGAATGAAACATTAAATGGTGCCAAAGGGCTGAAAATGTATAACACGGAAAAAGAAAAGAGAGGAAGAATGAGAAAGCTGTTTTTTCTCATTCTGCCCGCTGTGTAGTTCAGGGATCCTTGGAGAGATCACAAGAGCAACGTGAGCCTCAGGACACATGTTCAAGCTTAATGTGTGAATGTGTGGTGTGTCTGACATCGCACAGTACTGTGGAATCTGCATGTCGTGTAATGTTACTGTAGCCTCCATTCAGACGGTGCATGACGTCCACTCACACACCCACTCATTTCCTGTCCATGCTTCCATGATTGTCCTCCTTCACTTGTACTATTTCGGAATCCTTTCCTCTCAGTAAGTCCTTCTATTTCCAGCTGTTCTTTCAACACACAGTGTTGAGACACCCCGAGCACACGGATGTATGCTACGCCATCAGAATCCCCACGTGGGAAAACATGACACTTGATAAGAAAGAATGTTGTTACATAAAATGTTCAGAACAAAGCAGCACACAGCTGCATATATTATTTCACAGCATCCGTTACAGCAAATACACCTCACATGTTTATGAAGCTGGTAATACAATGTCATCGAGCTTCTTGTTTGTTTGCCCTGAAGATGTTACACAAAGTAGTGCAGCTGCATCATTTAGTCATTGACTTGAACGTGTGCACGTAGACGATGATGCGCACAAACATATTTATGCAATAGAACTGCGATTTATCTCAGTCTTTACCCATGAAGTGTACTGACTGCAGGCGAATTCTGGTAGGTTTAATGAAAAAGTCTCTGTTCTGTCACCTTGTCTTGTCAGGCCAAACAAACATCAATCTAAAACATCATCACATGTTTAATGCACACTGACAGTCTGTCCATTTCGGTCTCCCTCTTTACTATATGAGCACATGTATAAACCAATCTGAGACAAGACTCTTGAGCAACGCTGGGAGCCATTCCTCCCTTATACAGTTGCAGAATCACTGACAGTTTAAAGCGAAACAGTAAAGTTAACCTGCTGGTGATCCACCATGATCTATTTCAAGCTATGAGTCTGTTGCCCACCGCTGTTCTTCTTCCCCACTGTCCAGACAGTGGCAGCATTTCATATGATGACTAACACCCTGTAAACTGGAGAGTGGAGTAAAATATAGAGAGAAAAAGAGTAGTCCAGCAGCCCAAATGAAATTAGCTATCCAAAAAGTAGATCAGTTTTTGGCAGACGCTCAAGGCGCATTGTATAGTTGGCATTATGATACAACGGGACTGCACAGGAGGCTCTATGAGCTGCCAAATCTGCCCAGATGGTTTTACTTATGTCGCCGTCATAGAGGTCTTGATTTCAGCCATATGTCTGCTGTGAGATATTTTGTGTTTTGAATTGGCCTATTTTGCTGTCTATATCTCTGTATAAGATGGACAGAAGGCAGGCAGAGTTATATTAAGCTGAGAGATTTGTACGAGAGCTGAAGACTGACTAATGAATTAACTCAGCCAATGTGCTGATAGAAGCTTATCGCTGTACATGTCAACCAATCAGTAACAAGAGACTGCAGTAAAGAAATTGCAAAGTTATGTTGGTGGTAAAACAATGAAGCAATTACATCTTCCACAATTAAAACCTCATATTACACGCACACACAGTGTACTCACATTGTCATTGCATCCTTTGTTGTCTTCATATTTTGTCTCTATGTGGATGGAGAACTTGGGCAGGAATGAGCACTGTGGATAAAGAAAGAAAAATGTTTCTTACATAAACAATTACATTACATAAAAAGCTATTTAGGAGCTGAACCCAACATATCATAGCTGTCATTGTTTTACTGCCTTTAAAAGAGTAAATAAAGAGAAAGTTAACACTCCTTACTCCTGGTGATAATGCAGATGGAGTTACAAGATTTGGATTGACGTCTTACATCTTTCAAAGTACTTTTACTGCATTAAGAATGACGGTTGATGCTGCTGTTGGAACCTTCTGTCTATCCTTTGCAATTCAGCCTTTGATTACAATTTCTTCCTCTTTGTAAAAATTGACAAAAGCCAAGACAATTGTTGAGGCTTTTATGATTTGTTTTTTTCTTAAAACTGATCTTGGCACGGGTGTATTTACACTGACTCATACATGAACACAAAATTCACCCACACGTTAACAGAGACAATATCAGGCATTCTGTCACCACAGCAGTTTTGTCTTTCCCCTCTTATCCCTGAACCCCAAAGCGGCGTGACTCATGCATTTCTTAGTCATGTGTCTTCAAAATGTGTCAGCCTGTTCTGCCAAAGCTTCATGTGTTTTCAGGGGTTAATCACAGGTCACACAGGAAGCTCTGCTCATTGGCAAAGACATGTCCATTGATGTGGGTGGGTGTGCGTGCGTGTGCATTTGTGTATGGGTTGGAGGGGTCTATTGATTGTGCTTTAACACTCATAAAAGAATTTTCCATGCCACCATATCCAAAATAATACAGTCCAAATTCACTGCCAATTTGTGTAAATATGGTGCACAAAAAAAGTAGAGAAACAAGCATTGAGGGTACTTACTGTGTATTCTAAAGACCATGGCAGGAGGTGACATCAGGTCAGAGCAGAGGCAGAACACAAGAAAAACACCGTTACTTATATGGCTTGTTCAGAAGGCCACAATGTAGGAAAAAAGTGTGAGACATACAGGGACCGCATAGTGATTGTCACATATCTGATATCACACATCTTCCCCTCCTCAGTGACTTTCTCCTCTACTTTCTCTAATTTGCTCTCATCACACAGAAATTCCCTTTTATCTGTATTCCTCAGCTTGTAAAACTTCTCCCTTAGATCAGGATCATTAAAGCACCACAGAAATGTGTTCGGGGCACTGCGGCTCTGATCCTTGCATTCCTGACTGCTGGCTGCTTGTAATGTTGGTGATGTACGAAGGGAAGCTTATTCCACAGCCACATTCATTGAAAGTCAGTGTGGATAAAAAGTGTTTGCTTCATGGCAAAACTGTAAACACGCACAGTAAATACATGTCAGCTTCAGCGTGCTTTCCCACACGTCTTCCTGGCAAACTGATGGGGTGACACACAGAAAGCCGCCATGGTGTGACTGATCAGCGTGTCATCGTCACATCTGGACCGAGTGATCTTTAAGTGTGTGTCAGCGTTAAGGACTGTGAATCTACGGTGTTGCTTGTGTTTTGTCCAGAGCTGCCGTCAATACTATCACCTTTTGAAGTTAAAGGTCACACCTTATTGATCCATCCTTCCTCTTTTGTCTTCACAAGGTCTCTGGTTTTTCACATTTCATTTACATGTTGCTTAGAATGCTCTAAAACCGCTGATTTTCAATGCTTCACACATCCTTCACAACCGAGCATCGGAGCGTCCTCAATTATATTCTCTTTCCTGAAGGCATCTTTTCTTTAAAATGGATTAACAAATGCAGGACCGTGTCAGAAGCGGTTGCTCTACAAACATTGTGGGAGCTTATACTATCTTTTCGCAACTCCCTAAAAACATCCAGCAAAGCAGTTGTAGTTCTGAGTAAACTGTTTAGACTGAAAAAACAACTTTCTGCCCACTGAAAAGCAGTTGAGAAACTGACCTTTGGAAAAAAAAAAAAAGTGTTTGTGTTCATGTGACTGCAGCGCTAAACTATTCCAGCCCGAGCTACTGTAGGTTCTTTCTCAACACAGGACGAGGGCTGGAGTGGTAACATAGGGCTCTTTTTGTCACAGCAGCTAACTGGATTTGATATAATGTTTGAGTCCAGCAAACACATTCACTTACCTGTTATGGTGTAAGGGTAATAGTTCCATGCTTTCTCTGTCACATAGAAGATTTTAGGAACCACTGCTCGAGCCCAGCTGGGTAATTTACTGCAGAGAGACATTGAGACAGACAGATATATGAAGGGAGAGACTGTGAGCGTGCAGCAGCAGAGCAGGGGTGGGGGTGAAATCGCTATCCTTATCGCAGCATATCATCAAAAACTTGTTCCACTTGTGAAAGGAAAATCTGCTCGAACATTGAAATGGAGATTTGGTGTGAAAAGAACGCTTCCAAAAGCTTTAATTCAGAGGAGATCAAACACAAACACATATTTTTCTCCATGGTACCTTAAGACTTTAAAGGTTTTTTTTTAACCTGCTGTGGTGTATGTCTTCAAACTGACATTTTAGTTGAAAGCTGAGCTCTCTTTTCAAAAACACTCTGTTCACATACACACAGTCACACACGTCCACATCTGGAAACTGCTCAGTGCAATCACAGTGTGATCTGGTGGCCACTGGAGTAGATGGGAGTTAAGAGCGTTGCTCAAGAGCACCTCAGTGGCAGTACTGATGGGGGGGAAACTGTTGCTCTTTCACTTTCCTCCCCATTGACTGTGTTTTGTATTAGTTTGATAGTTACAGGACCAAGTGTTGTGTTAAAAAAATAAAATAAATATGTTTAAAATATTTAAATAAAATGGTAAAAAAAAAAAAAAAGATTCTTTATTCTGGCAAATATGAGGATTTTGTTTATCATGTATTATAGTAAAATAAGCATCTTTGAGATGTTGGTCAATAAAACAACAATTTGAAGACATCTCCTTGGGCTCTGAGACATGTGATGGACGTTTTGTTGTTTCTCTGTTTTTTGACTCCTGTCAACAATAAATCGATTATTCAAGAGAATAATCGTCAGACTAAACAGCAAATGCTTTGGGAAGTATGGTTTTTAATTCCCTTGCCAGGAGTTAGATGAGAATATTGATACCACTCTCATGTCTGTGCAGTAAATATGAATCTGCAGCCAGTTAGCTTAGTTTAGTGCAAAGACTGAAACTGGGGGAAGCAGCAATCCTGGCTCCATCTTCAATACGTGTGCTGGACTCTTGCTGTAACTTCCTGGAGTTCACACTGGATAAGACTCCAGGCTGCGCCTAGCCAAATAAAATATGTCTTTCAATGATTTTGAGAGCTGCTGCTAGGCAAATCTTAAGCTGTTTCATTTTGTTTCCAGTCTTTATGCTAAGCTAACCAGCTGCAGCAGGTTCATATTTAGCATACAGATATGAATCTTCGTAATATTCCCATTTTATTCCTTCACTTACACTTGAGCCCCTTCTGGCACCCTGAACCTCTGCGTATCATCTAGCATGTGTTCACTGTTCATAGAGGCACAGTACACTGTGTTCATGCTTGACATTCTGTGATCTTGAACTCTGAACTCTGCTGAGACTATAATTGCGGCTGCGCTGACAACTTATTTATGAGACGTGTCAAACACAGAAGTGCGCAGGCTTTCATGAGCCTGCCTTCATCTGCACTTGCTTTGACTGACATGGAAAACAATTCCTTCAGGAGGACAAAAATGGCGCCCACTGCATCGTGACTGCTGTGAATAAAACCAGCCTTTGACGGTCACATTGTGTGAACGTTGGCAGGCCTGTTCACTCTCTCCCTCTCTTTCTCTTTCCCTCCCTCCCAACAAAAGAGACTGACACTCCTCCTACACCCCCATCTGTTGATTTCTCCCATTCCCTCCTTGTTCTTTTAAAGATCTTTGCCAATCGCTGCTGCGAGGGAGCCCACGTTGCCAGGCGTGCAAGTGTGGTGGGTGGCTGCTTGGAGTTTTCACACCAAAGCCTGTGATTGTATTTAGAATTCTTTTTTTAAAAAAAAAAACTACCGTAGTTAAGTTGAACGCATCCAAAGAAAGGCAAAACTTTATTACATCAGAAAATCAATGATCCCCTTTCCACTCTTAATGAAGGCTATAGGCAAAACAGGCATGGAATCGGTGTTCAGGTTGATGGGATCAGGACAGATAGCGAAGTACAGCGTGAGGCAGATTGTGAGGGCTAATGGGCCGGTTGAAGTGTGACAGAATGAGTCCAGACTGAATTCCCTGCTGGTGAATTAAGAGCTAAATGTTTAGTTGTTGCAGAGCCAGACAGATGGCTGGAAGAATGGGACAGAACAGTGGTTAGTTATGGTAAAATCCTTATAAGATAAGATATTCCTTTATTAGTCCCACAGTGGGGAAATTTCCAAAATATCTGAATTCATTACTTGATGTGAAGTAGCAGATATTTCTTTAATTTACTGAATTTTTCGTCAACCCTGATTTTACACTGCTGACCTTCCTTTTTTCACTCAGTGAGTACTTTTGATGTACAGCTCAGATGGACAAACACAGATTGCATGGGGCTGTCCTTTTATGCGTTTATCGGCATTCATTTCTTTTTGCATTCTGTCAGGGGAGCAAACAACCCTACGATTGCATTTTCGGGACAGGGCTGAAACATTACATGGGAAACAGCGGCGCTCTCTCACACACCAATACAAAGTGAGTGGTATTCATACATTGACTCATCTTCATCCTGATAAATGAAAACTTTATCTTAACAAAATGTCAGCTACTCTGGAAAGGTCAGTGTTTGTATTCTTTATCTCATTTGTCTGCTCTGTCTTGCTGTCCTCCTTTCTTGCTTTATATCTATCATAGGTTAAGACTTGTAAGCAAGCTGTTGAATATCTGGCCTGAAGTTTTTAAGTGTACACACAAAAAACACAATCGAGACTGAAACACAGACAGTGCAATGGTTTGAGGTGTCTAGGAGGTTGTTGTGGAATTGGTGTGCAAAGACGAAAATCCATATGACAGCCTCCTTTTCTTTGCTATTCAAACCATGATTGCTTTATTGTCCAAACAAAAGCACTGTAAAAGCAGTGTTTCTGTGAAATTGTGGAACAGAGAGAGGAAACTGCATGAGACTGTCTGTGCGAAAGCCCAACTTATCTATTTATCTGCTTGCTCCGTCTGCCTTCTTCCTCCTCTCTCCTCTGAAGAGCCGAGCTGTGCTGACTCAACATAATTAGTTCCCCAGCATTGCGAACGCTGACACAGGTATTTGTGCTCAAACAAATGGCCCGCAGCATCCCTGCCCGCCACCCGCCCCTCTCGATTCTCCCTCCCGTGCTCTTACTTTTTGTTTTTTCTGTCCCGCTGTCATTTTGCTTTCTTCTCATATTCTCCATCCTATTCTCTGTCATCTCTCCTTCATTTATGTGGGTCAGACTAAACTGTGTGTGGCAGGGTCACATGCAAGCACACATTATCAAAGGCTCACAGGATGCATCGCAGGATGAGATGCATCAGTATGGAGTGACATATAACTGTGGATAAGTACCTCAGGGAAAGCTGAGTGTATTTGCATGTGTGTATTGGTGCAAACCAGCACAGCCTTATTCAAGAATGTAGTCTGAGCCAGTTGATATATGATTTAAGTGGTAATTTGCACTCCAGGTTCTTTCAGCTTTGGTAAAAATTATGGTGAAGGATCAAATTTGAGCTGAGCTGTTCTGAGTAAGAGAGCCCAGAAAGGAGAGATCTAGTCCCAGGTGGTGAGCAAGCTTTAAGACCATAGGCTAAACATAAATGTCCAAAAATAATCATTCAAAGTACCGACTGTTACAGAGGACTAACATAGACATCATATACACTGTGGAAGCTCTCATGAAGTGGCGACAGGTTTAACCCAACAGACTGAATGAACTGCCTGTAGAGTGTACGGGCACTCCACATTCAAATGAATGTTCCACATTAAACTAGAAAAGACTTTTCCACTGACCTGTTGAGGTAGACTCGTTTCTCTGTGAACTGCCCTCGGCCGTGAGCCGGGTCTTCATATGGTTCATTCTGGACCACCTCCACTCCTTCCCCTCGATCGCTCTGCTCATGGCTGTGTTTACTGATCATGTACAGCTGCCCAATCCGGTACTGGGAGATAAATCACACAGACAGGACAAGTTCATTAACTTTGTCAGACAACAACCACCACACAACAAACTTTCAATCACACTGCATGTTCAAATTTCCTTGTTTTTCAGATTCCTTAAAGGAAATCTTGTCCAGATCATATGCTGTCCAAGATCATGTGATGTGAACGAAAGCCAGAGAACAACTACTTAATGGATTTGTGCTGGGATTGTTTTTTGGTCTGCTGTTTCCACATTTTGAAGTGTTTCCAGTTGGAGTTACGACAGCCTGCATCAGATCTTAACAGGAGTCATGTAACTATGGGGAGCCATCAAAACAGAATTGCAAGATATTCTGTATTTTGCATCAAAGTAAACCAATGGTCTGCTCTTACAACGTCCAACAATAAATACACACACATTTTTTTTGTCTCAACTGTGCATTTGTGGCATTTAGATGCATGAAAATCTTATCCAACTCTGAAAAAAGTTGCAGGGAATAACAATAACAACACTGATAGTAATAAAAGACTCACAATAGTAGAATAGTCATGTTTTTGTTTCTTTTGTCAAAGAATATATTACTAACTAAAACAAATACTGATAAATACTAAAAGATCTGAAGCAATACCTCAGGTTCAATAATGATGTCTGCCATACCTTCACTATTAGAGAATATACATAAATGGTGCAGTCCGACTTTCTTTCATCACAAATAAAACTTGCAGGGTTCTTTATTTCTGCCCCAAGGCCAAAATAAAGAGAGAAAGTCCTCCTAAAAAGCAGATGTTTGTGTGAGTTTCACCGTGAATTGCCTGTCTGAGTGTTGCCCTGTGTCAACACTTTATTTATTGCCTTGTTTTCCAGACTTAGTTGAGCAAAAGGTCAGAAAACAAAATAAAGTCAAGCTTCTGCAGCAACAACATTTCTTCAATAATAGGCCGGACTTAAAATGACTGTGACATTTGTACATTGTACGTGTTCGTTTAATTAAATACTCTGGCCATGCAATAACAGCGTTTAGTTTCCGATGCCCCACAGCTTGTTCACTTTATTCAAGCAATAAACTGATTAAAGGCAGCACTTCTGCCTGCTTTTGATGTTTAATCTTCATATTCTAAATCCAAAGCTTCTGTTGGTGACAAAAGAGCCAGAAAGGAGGAGGAAAGATATGGAAATGAATGAATGATTTCAAAGACAGAGAAAAGCAGCTGACTGAGAGACTGAGGAGCATCAAAGGAGGGCAACTTGAGGAGTTTTAATGAGAAGGAGGAGCTGGAATTAAATTAAAGAGAGTAAAAGGAACACAAGTCGAAAATTCTGACAACAGATTGTTAAGTAAGGGAGCAGAAAGATGAGGAAAAATGAGGTGTAAAGGGCAAGAAAAAGATGGTATGATGATAGTCAGTGATGCTATAATCCTTTTACGCATTACAGGCTGTGAACAAGTGAAGCTGAACTCTGTTCTGAAGGCTTCCTCTTCCCTCTGCACTCCTCTCCCCCACATGTGCTTGAGAATAGGGCACTGCTAATGAAGGAAAGCTAAATCAACCGTATTCCAGTGGATTCCACACTCTTTCCCTGACCTTTATTTGACATGGCTGTTGGCTGTGAAATAATGTCCTGGGAAAAATGTAAGGTGCTCACATAAAATATCTCCCAAAGGGCCTCAAAACGGAGTCAGTGCCTCACTGCCATTGCAAATCTCTGATGAATACAGAAAGCTGGTTTTAACACTTGCACGGTGCATGCATGTATGCAAACACTTGCAAATTTAAAAGCAGTACAAGTGCACAGGCACACAGATGTGCTCAAAAGCGCAGCATTTTGTACAGTTCCTCTCTCAGAACATAGTAACCACTGGTCAATGGCACGCTCTTGGATACAAAAATTAACAAGAATGAATGCTGCATTAAATACCACAGACCGCCTGAAGAAATGTGTCTCCTACACACACATTCCTCGGTTATACATCACCAAACTTTTACCTCATTATGTACACAACGTATGCATTAAAGGTCACAAACCCAGTTGTAGCACCTTGGCGCCATGTCCTCTGTGGTAGTGCAGACGAGTTTCACTGTGGAAAGGGCAGCGGCGCTATGACTCACTTACTCTGTATCAATTCACTTCAAGGCCCCCAGTCACTAGACAACGGTGTACATGCAAGATTTCTTTAAGAAGAAACAACACCAGGTCGCAAAGGGTTGTCTGAGTATCAGAATTCCCCAACTGGAAAGCCAGACAGAGCAGCAGGTTATAATCAGAGACAAATAGTTATAAAGACACAGGGTGTTTGGATGGCCTCTGCCACAACAAGGAACCTGTCATATAATTGTTTTTTTCCTTTTGATTTTTTTCCCACTTTATCTGTCGACTGGTGTAAATTGACTACACAGTGACAGCAGTGAAGACCCACAGTAGCGAGGGGAAATCTCTGAGAGTTTGTTTTGGCTTTCAACAGCTGATTCATTGATGAGTCAACCATCAGTAAATTTACCTGCAACTATTGTGACAACAATTTGTGGTTTTAGAGGGAGTTAGAAGTTGTAACCATTGGTTGGCGAACAGCTAACTGCAGGATGTATAAATTGTTGTTTTCCAAGAATCATTACAGCTCAAACAGTATCTGCCCAAGGTTGCCCAAGGCTGCCAGGCTAGCCGCTTCCCCTTGCCTCCTGTCTTCATGCTAAGCTAGGCTAATCACCCACCAACATATGTTCCATACCAAACACAAAGACACAAAGGAGAGCATTATCAATCTTTGACAGTCTTTGGAAAGAAAGTGAATGAGTGTATTTTCTAAAATGTGAACTCAAAAACTTTTAAGGCACTTAGGGGCAGCAGAAACAAGCAGTGAACACAACACTCACACATTATTCATTATAGCAGTATAAGTGGAAAACAGTTCCCTATTTACACATTCAGCAGATGAATAGCAACATTAGCATCGATTTGGAGTCCAGTATTACGTCGTCTCTACTCACTCTTAAGGTTTTTGGCACTTTTTGCCTGAAAACAGTTCATAAAACTTAAACAATGAGCAGCAGACTGCATGACTGCAGAGTCAGATGATAATTCTCTGCAGGTTCATTCACCACTACAAGCAACCCCTTTCAGATACAAGAAGTCATGTCTTGTTAATAAAATTATGAATATTAATAATTAGACCATTAATAATAATTATCATTACAGAGGCTTTAACAGCCACTTGTGGCCACAGTTTCCTAAACCAACTTGGAGCAGTGGAGCAGAACCAACCAGCCACTTAAAAAGTTCAGTAGAAGTTGGTAAGTGCAGGGCTGTCATGTTGCAAGATTATGAAATGCATCAAGCAAAAGGACATTTTTGGCACTCACAGCACAGCTAAAGGACATTTTGAATGTTGGCAGAATGAGCCCCGAGGTGACCCATACACAATGTAAGGCTCTGTACAGCAGTTCTGAGAGTAATGGCCAATCATCACATATACCGACTATATGTAAGCACACTGCACTAATTCAATAAAAACGAGGTCCGTTTGTGTTCTCGTGATCAGACTTGGAAGACTTGCTGGTTAATAAAATCTGCCAGAAATGTGTTCATTTTTGAGACAGTTCAGTGAGTCACAATCAATAATTACGAGGAATGTCAAGAGGATGAGCACTGAAAACGTACACGCTTTCAAATATGTACAAACCCAGACATGATGGAGCTGATGTTAGAAAAGCTTATGTAATTCAGCGTTTAAAACAGAAAAAGCCTTCTGCCTATTTGTGTGTTAATTTATTAATGCAGCATATATGAGCTGATGTTATTACATTACCTCTCTCATCCCTTGGAGAGTATACAGTAACCGGCCAGAACAGATTGCATAACACGTTCTTTTTGCTTCATCCTCAGTTATGTCAGTCTCTCCTCTCTTAAACGGCAGCCACATCAGCTCGGTTAATAAAAGTTCACCTTTTCATTGAAGTCTCGAAAGCAAAGGCAGTGTTTCTAAAAACAGCTCTGTGCTGTGGTGAGTGCAAGCCTGCCAGGTTTAGAGCTACTGTAAATAATGCAGACGCGCTCCATCCCTCTTCTTCGTGTCACATGTGAAATGAGGGAAGTGAGGGGTGTGGACTGAAAGACACTGAGGCAGAGGACAAGCTGAGGGGGGGATTTAAAAGGGGGATCAGCCGTTTTTTTTTTTTTGTGAGTCCTGTGCACGTGAGTGAGGACAAAGTTGCAGAAAATGAGACACAAGTACAGACGGACAGAAATAAAGACACAAGGTTACGGATGCAGCACAGTGTGACATCAGCCTAATTTAACGTCCCTTTAGACAAGAAGTGTCCTTTTCCATTCATGTCGTCATCGATGAACTGTAGCGGTCACGGACTTCTTCTAAAAATATCAAGGCCGTGCATATATTACCTCTCTCTTATCAGGGCCGGTGCGATGATTTGAAATGTTTGAGGACACTGTGATGAATGTGCTCGACCATGAACGGGCAAAAACAGTACGCTCCATATTAGGGAAGGATTGCACAACAACGAATGAAAGCTTGCACTAACTGGCTGAATGGCCCTGTTATTTTCCCACGTCAAAGCAAAACAGGCAATCACTTCAGAGAACGCTGCAGTGCTGAGTACTACTCACTCCGTCTCTTGTCTAGAATCTTCACAGCATGATTGATCGTTTAGCTACATGACGCAGCCAGCACAAAGAGGCCAGTACTTGTCTGCTCTTTATTCAATTTGTCTGATGATGAGGTGCTCTGGGTTGTTGTTGCTCATTAATCAGAGCCAATAAACTAGAGTGTGCTGTCATTATCACCCTGTATTACAGGGTTCTAGGTTGTTTTAACCCAAATCCACAAGCCTTCATTGAGACAGGTGTGAATTCACACAGAACTGTGTCCTGCCTGAGCGTCTTCAGACTTGAACTACTTGTAATTTCCACATTTTAAAAAAAGGATAAATAATAGTGTGTGATTTGAAGATCTTGTGTGTGTTTCACATTGTCTTTGAATGGAATCTTTGTGAGAAAGACTGGTCTGTCGTGTATTTGCCCTTAGTGTGTTCACATTGCACAAATACAGCTGAGGCACATAGATTCACTAGATACTGCAAGTTTTGACTAACGATGTTCCTAAGCACTAATTTCTCTGAAGTTTAAGCTCAAGTTTAAACTTAGATTAGTCCACTAGTCTAAAAGTCAGAAAATTGGGGACAATTGAATCTATAAGGTTTGACATTTTCCAATAAAATACTGCATATAAGAGCCATTTTAAAACCATTCCTCAGTAACCAAATGGCAACTAGTTGCACACATCCCTCGTTTTGACAGCCTGTTATCCAGCCAAGTTCGATATTTTTAGCAGCAGGGAGGGTTTCTGAGTACAAACAAACTGGATTTCAGTTTCTTTAACTAAATAATATTCATCTGGGCTCTTGGTGAAGTTTAAATACTAGTTAAGTACACAAGGCTTCATGCCTGGCGTCATTCTGTATGCTCCAGAGTTTCCAAGTTCTACAGCCCTCTGTTAACTGCTAACATTAGTCCTCTTATAAAACCATGTTGCAGAAAGCATTTGGAATATTTTCTTTTTACACACAAACATATAATCAAGTTCCTGGGCCTGAGCTCAGATGGCATTGTTCAATTGACATTAGATCATCAAAGTGTGTTTTTAACTATAAAAACCTTCTGACATGTATTTGCATTCAGCAATTCTGGGACTCACACACCCAAGACACACATCTGACATCATTTAAATTATTCACACATCAATCATTTTTCAATTTTTCAATCCAGTTCATTTTCATCTCATTTATTGCTGCCCACCTGAAGTGTTAATACGTAATAGGACGGGCCTTGCCCAACCAGTGAGAAAGCCATTAATTCGCTGCAATCTCCACAAAACCTCAAACACAAAAAAAAAAAAAAAAAAACCTGTGCACATACTGCTCACATTTCTAACGGCTTAAAAAGGTCTAGACTAGCTGTGAGACAGCCAGACATACAGCTGGACTGGAAGAACACAATATGAATAAACAACACTGCAGCGTTAAGCTGTATCAATCAATATGTGGTTCTATCTGGACTCCCTCAGCATTGCTGTGCAGTCGATAATGCTACAGCACCATCATGAAGAAGGTAGAGCAGGGGGGGGCAAACGAGGAGAAGAAAGAGAGGCATCGCTGTTGCTGATGGGGCAAGAACGGAGGAAAAAATGAAAGGATAACAGAGGAAGAATGTAAAGAAATGGAGAATCAGCAGATATGGAGAAGAGGATGGGAGGAAGATGGGAGGATGGAGAGAAAGGGGAGGAAAGGAGGAGTTATGAGTACAGGCTGCATGTCGCTGTATATCACTACATTTACAGGTCTCAGTGCACAAGCGGTGGAAGAAGGAATTCAAGTGAGTGAGAGCAATAAACTTGGACAGGCGAGAATGGATAGAGGAAAGAGTAGAATGATTTTCTGTCCATGGAGAGATGATCTCCCTCATTATTCTGCATGACAGCATCACCCATCAAACCTACGGAGGCCACAAGTACTCTGGCTTCACTGGCACACTCAGACAAACACAGTGATGGAAGCGTTTCTATTTGGCTTCTACGTGAAGAGAGACCTTGCCCTGAGTGGCAAACACTGAATCAATCACTATTTACAACAACAGAACCAGTTTAGCAACAAAAAGACTGAGTTCAGTCTATTGTTGATGATGATGAGCTGCAATTAGTTCAGTTTGTCTATTGAGAATTGTCTTTTATGTGAAATCTGTGTATTTACTGGTTTGCTGTTTTACCATTGTACACATGGTATTCTGTTGGTGTTGATGTCATTTAACACAGGTGGCATGGGCTATGTTGTGTGCACAGTTGAAATCAAGTGGAAACCACACCCATCCAGCCAGAGGCATTGGTAGATATGAATAATCAACTGGATATCATGATGTTCAACTATCATCATCAATGGTACCATCAAAAATGGATGTTTCTAAGGCGCCCTATGGTTTCATATCAGAATGAGTTTCTAGAAGGCAGCCAAGAAAGCTCAGGGCTGACCTAAAGCTGTGCTAACAATGTATGTGACACTTCTAAGTTCAGACCCACATATGTAATCACACAAACATAGAAATCCACGAACAAATTTTGTTTTAAGGGTGGAAATAAAATTTGTGTTCACCAAAGAGACACTGTGATTCATCATTGGCTGAGTAAGACACAGTAAGACTAATTAGTGCAAAATGGAAGGTTTCCACCAAAAGGTGGCACTAATGTCTCAACGAACTAGCTACATTTTCCTAAATAACAGCAGAAGAAGATGTTCCTCGATCTTTAAACTCTACTCAGCTTGTTTTATTATTTTCCAGGAATTCCACATTACCTTTCATGGCTGATGATGCAGAATAGATGACCTGCATACAGAAGTCCTCTACATCAGCCGAAGAGTCTTATGAATGACAAAAGTGTCACTGAGTGCATAATTAACCTGCAGTCAACGAGCAATGATCCTCAGCATCCAGGTCAGCACACCTCTCTATTTGAATGTCAGCGTGAGGTAATAGCTACACTAATAGCTCTGCTAATCTCTGTGTTCCACTTGTTGAAGGCCACATTAATGCCCCGCAGGAGCACCACGACAGCCCAGCAGAGGGACCACTTCATGCTTGGCAGGTCCTGAAACTCAACTTGCGACAGCAACTTCGGAGGGGAAAAGGAAGCCCTTCTTGCCCCAGAGCTCAAATAATATTAATGGCCAAATTTCTGCCAGAAAGAGTGAAATGGGGATGACGACTGAAGAACAAAAATAATCATTGGCTCACAGCTTGTATAAATGAGCTCAACGTGCTTTCCTTTTCTACCCCACGAATGAGTCAGTGTGAAAAGCACGTATGTACACAGTGCTATTTAAGATTGCATGCTGAGGCCCTCTGGTAACGCAAGCAGAAAGGTGGGCTTTTCTTTATCAATGGCTATTTTAAAAACATTACCAGCAGTTTCTTTGAGAAGACAGCACACCTACCCACATGCAGCCCACACAGGAAGAGTATTGGAGTCTTAATAAATACACCAGACCCCTTCCTTCCTCTTGCGGAACAAGGTTCAGCAGTGGAAAAACAAAAAGGAAAAAAACGTTACATCAATGTTTGTTTCTTTTCCATTGAAATTCATTCTGTGCTGCAGATGATTTCTATAGTCTGTATTTTGAATGGGTGTCATACGCCTGTCTTCAGTTAGTAGCCTACTGGATCCTTTTTCAGAGCAGAAATCTCAATGAGCTCCTGGAGAGTTGGTGCCACCATCAGTCTTACTGTGGCCATTTGTCTGCCTATTATGTTGTTTGTAGCTGTTTGTTAATGGTGGTGCTTTCATAAGAATCTTGCTTGTGGTGCCCCCATTATAAATTTTAGATCTTACAGCTGTCTCTAAAAGACTCAGACAACACAAATGGCCACAGTCTAGAGCGCTGTAAAAGTTATTTATCTGCTACTGCAACAGCAATAGTAGCTACAACCCACACACCTCTATAGCAACTAGTTATACCACCATATAGCTCTACCTATAAGTCGCTCTATGCAGTCATGGTGTGAATCAAATTGAAACTATCCTCAGTAAGATAACAAAGATTATCAAAATTACACAATGATGTGACTTTGATGTCATGTGGCCAGGGTTGATGCTCGGGTAGGTCATGATTCCCACCAACAAAAACAACTGAGTAAATAAATTTATGGAGAAATCTTGAACATCAAATAATAAGAAAACCCTGGTGCTTTATTACCTCTCCCCCCCACCCCACCCCACCCCCCCACACACACACTCAGCCCTTCGTGTTGATGGATGGCTGCATTAGCAGGGCGATAGTGGCTTGAGTAATGGAGGTGGTGGGTGGTGGGAATATGGACAGAGGTGCAGCATTAGAGCAGACTGAGCTGACCAATATCAGAAAACGAGGGGGAACGTGAGAAGAATAACACCTCTTTCAGTGCTGGAACCCACCAACAGTTCCTGGATGGGTGTCCAGTTTTCACCACTTGCCAAAGGTGGCACCACTGCTGGAGAACAGCGGGCAACACAGACTGAATTCTCACAACATGTAAATTGGCAGAGAAATCCCTTTAAAAGGATGATGGCATACATTATTCATCGGCTGATTTCTCAGGTGATCCTTGGGTAAATGCACAGACTGGGTGACCTTGCTGGCCACATGAGATGGTGATTTGTTAAGACATCCTGACCATTTGTTGCCGTCCCCATGAACGCTGTTCATTCCTATCCCACAAGAAGTGTGTCTCAGGTCCACCACATGCTCCTCATACCGAAATTCACAAAACACTTACATTCAATACATCCAGTAGGTCTCTCACCACTTCTTTCTTAAATAAGAAAAAATAGTTTTCAGTTGTGTGACAATGCACATTTCACATGTTCAAATCGATTTCAGCTCAAGAATGCTCTCAGTCCATAAAGAAACACTGGACAAAATGAAATACATAAAAAAAAAAAAATCACAAATATCACCTCTGCTCTATAAGGTACTGTGTGTAGCTAGGATTACAAAGGTTGGCAGCCCTGCCTACATCCATCTACACACACACACACACACACACACACACACACAAAATGCATACATGCACAATCCCATACTGCTGGCACAGCTATGCGCCAATCACTTCGCAGTTTCATTACCTATGATGGCAAAGGCACACACACACACACACACACACGCACACACACACACACACACACACACACACACACACACACACACACACACACACACACACACAATCTTCTTCCCCTGTTCTGTGCACATTTAATCAACTGGGTGGCAGTGTGCAGTGAACTGGGCTGCTCTCTCCAGATAAGATTATCCTTCAGCTGTAGGCCTGACAGTCAATAGGTGGACCAGGAGTGTAATTAGTGTGTGTGTGTGTGTATGAAGGCAAGACAGAGTACAGAGAAAGGGCAAATGAACAAGACAACAAAAAGATGGTAAAGATAGTGATTGAGTGAGAGACAAAACGACAAAGACAATTTATCGGTGTTGCTCAGCCTGTACAATCTGAGCAGCATAAACACAAGAAAACAACGTTCAGGACAGAGAAACGCCTGCAGTACATCTCTGTCCTGCTCTCCACAGGTAGCCTCACATTTCTCCAAACCTGCTGCTTTTTCTGGGGGTGCAGAGAGTGAGCTGAGGCAGGATTTCAAATTTGTATGAGAAAAGGAAACTAATGTATGTGTTTGTCAGTGAAGACTTTGGTTGTCTGTTTGCACCTGCTTATAACAAGAAGGGCACAAGAGATGTGACTGATGAAGACTGCATATGGAGGAGGTGAGACTGCTGTTCGAGTCCCATGTGAAAAAGAAAGTCAACAGTGACTTATTTTAACGTACTTAACATATGTAATAGCAACGTTTTTAAGCCAAACACAACCCACACATTTGCCTAAACCTAACCAAATACTTTTATTGCCTAAAGCTAAGGAAAGTGCGACTGTTGCACAATGTCAATGCCCTGCAGACAAAGGTCTGGTACACCTGTTGCTGGTACTGTGTGCGAGCAGGCGTGCTGATGACATTGTACAACTGTTGCTGCTTCGTACCCTTTTCTGCATGCCTGTACATTGCTTTCCATTCTTTCATTGATATTGTGGATATGTCCAAATACATGTAGTATTAAATATCAAAGAAAAAAGACATCATTACGGATGAGTCCTCTCCCTCCTTCTCCTGCACACTTTACTCAGGTGCCACCCATTGCCTAAACCAAACAGGGTATTTCCAGTAAGTGAGACTAACACAGACAAATGTGCCTCATGTGTGATCGAACTGTGATAGACATTATGAAATTAAATTTAATGTGTTTCCGGTCTCTGTCTTGCTCATCAAAGCAAGTCACTGATGTGTTTTGTCAAAGCCGACCTGCTGTTCTGGAAATTCGAGGGATGGGTTGTGTTTACGCAGAAAACAAACCTCTGGTGCTTTTATTGCGGGGAGTAATCCCATACTGCATGACGACATGTTCAGTATCGGCCAATAAAATATAACAAAGCAACCCATTCATTTTCATACAGCAAAATGGATTCGGATCATCGATTTTAGCATGCTAACATTTGCTAATTTGTGTTAAGCACATATTATAGAAATGCAACCACAGTAGCAATGCATTCAATAGCGGTTGAGACATTTCACTCAGAGCCACCAATGTCAGAATCTTGGTGGTGCTAGATTAAGTCAGTGGATCACCAAAGCCAGCAGGATTCAACTCTTGGAGCCATGAATGTTCGTTCAAAATTTAATTGGAATCCATTCAACAGCTGTTCACTTTCCTAGGAATACACCTTTGTATTGGATTGAGGCTAAACATTGTCTAATATACTGCATGGCGAAGTATCTGCACATTACCTATAGTGAAAAGGTATTAATACTTGTTACAAACAGAAAATATTAAATCCTGGTTAATCTCAGATAATTGATTACTTCTCAGTGTCATTGGAATCATGCACAAGATTTTAAGGTGAAACGACCAATGAAATTTCACATTTGAATGGGAACTGTATTTCAAAAACTGATTTCAACTGTTGTATATTGATTTTGATGGCCGCCCCCTTGACCTTTATGTGAAATAAACTGTGTCCACCTGTGATTCAACCTGACACCTGTCAGCTTCAAGTTCCTGCTAATGTGGGATGAAGCTGGCCAGCTGAGGCATACACCCCGGTCACACGCCTCCCCTCAGACAGACCTATTAATCACCTGAACTATTATTATTCATCGTATCGTCACAGATGCATTCAGGCCTCAGCATACACAGATGATGCACACTGCACAATTATACATACAAATTCAATGCCAGAGACAGTTAGAGGGATGTTTTCCTGTGGCTAAGATGTTGTCATGTTCCTCATGACAACACGAGGACGAGCATCACAATATCATATTCATTGAAATTCTAGTTTCTGGATTCTGATCTGGACTGTTTTCAGATAACTGCACGACTCTGACGGAGCATCCAGATCATCACTCTAAATTGGATGCAGTTTGGCAGATAAATACGGAGTACAAGAGGTAATCTTTCACAGGAAACCTGCTGTCCCAGAAGCAAACAAAGCATTACAGACACACCAGTCAACTTGGCTGATATTTCCACTTTCAAATTTCCCTTAACATCATATTCAAATGCTGGCTCGTCAGGATAATGTTATACCTGTCTGGACTGAAAAATGCGTCTAACCGCAGAGGTAGTCCAGTCAAATCCCCAGCTTGTATGGAGCTGGGCAACACATTTAGCTGTTGGCATTGAGGTGAAGGTCATGGAAGTTGTGCTATGAATTGCAGATGGGTGCCCACAGCTGCTGCAGGCTGTGTGTGTCACAAGAGAGCGGTGTGAAGAGCACTCAGCAACATGCCACCATGTTGTGTGTGTGTGTGTGTGTGTGTGTGTGTGTGTGTGTATGTGTGTGTGTGTGTGTGGTGCTTGAAGTGGGTAAAGGGGGGCAGAACATATGCTCAGTGCCCCATGTGTCATTGGCTTTTCAAAGTGGGCAGATGTACTATACATACATCGACTGTGTGTGTGTGTGTGTGTGTGTGTGTGTGTGTGTGTGTGCACGTGGATGAAAGTGAATATGGTTACTTTCTGAGTGATCTATATCATGTATTCCATTGTATGTCCACATGCACGTACGCACGCACGCGCACACACACACACAACACCAACACCTTTTTCCTCACCTACCTCCATTTAACAGCAGCACTGACACAATCACTTATCACCGGTGCTTCCTCTACACCGATTTGTTTTTTCCCTCCACCTGAACCTCAATGTCACAGAATCTGGCACATTTTCCGTCATTTTCACAGTTTGAGTGATTATTTAATTGACTGTACTCATTAACTGATCGCTCAGTACGCACTCAGACCAATTAATTCATGTCGACCCACGTTAGCTACCAAAAAAAGATGGCTGTGGAAGGCCTTTGGGAGACACATGAATGAGGTAAGTGGCTGCTATGAAACTGCACGTTTGTTTCGATTTTATTATATAATAAAAATGAAAATGGGTAGTCAAAAGGTAAATTACATTTCCTAACAGCTTTGATCCTGCTGACAGTGCTTCTACATGACCTTTGGAATTTTATTTTGCTTTGTAACACTTTCTTTTTTAATCAGGTGTACCTGTTAAACACAAATTTATGCAACAAGCTCTGCCTGAAAGAGACAAATGTGAATGGAGGGAAGCTCAGGATGTATCTGAGATGCAAAGCAATCACTGAATCACTAATTAATTATTTCCTCCCAACATGAAGGTTGGGATCACAAGATGATTGACAGGAGATGAAGCTAGAAAAAAATCTGTCACACGGTGTTATTTTGAAGCTTTCCTCTAATCTTTGTTTGCATTCTTGAGGATTACTGGATCACTTTAGATCTATAGGACTGCATAAACTAATCAAATAAGTCAACTGGGAAAGATATTTTATTTTAACTGGTCAAAACTGGCAAACAAGTAGTGAGGAGGGGTCCCACAAAAACACTTTCAATTTTGAATTTCACTGGCCACAAGCCAAATACACATTGTTCATATATTACAATATATAACAAAGCAATATACTCAGACACTAACACACTGCAGAACAAGGTTATGCTGAATACATTATTAGGCAAAGACAATGAGAGAACAATATTTTCTACTATTACAATCTTCCCAAGAGGAGCTTAGTGCAGCCGTCACTGCGGGATGGCACGAAGTGGGAGCTTGTTACTGGAAATTATCTCATGATGAGAGCTGATTTGACAATGATGATGCCCTGTTATGACTTAGGCTCGGGTGCGGTTGAATTATGATTCAAGAGGGACCTGAAAATGGGCTAAAGACATTTATGCAGGACTCCAGTCTAACCAATTTGTGACCGGGCTTGACTCTTAATATTGTTGAGAGATGTGAAGCAAAAAGAAAACTGATGCGGTGGGAAAGGGGGAGGCAGTAGGTAGTATGAAGAGGAAGGCAGGACCCAACCAAAACAGAGAGGAGGAGTGAGGGAGATAATGAAAGACAGAATTAAATGAGAGAAGAGGCCTAAACCAAGACAAATGACAGGAGTGATGGAGCAAAAAGGAATGTGAAAGACAGACAGCAAGCAAGAGCGAGAGATACTCTACATTAAGGTGGGAAAGTGAGTATTTCATGGGGAGAGAATGGGACTCTGAAAAATAGGCGAGACAGCAAATGATGGAGAAGCAAGACATGGAGTGGGAAAGAGTAAGAGAGTGACTGAATAAAGCATAAGCAGGAAGTAGCGAGAGACAACTGAACCAAGGAGGAAGAGGATGCAGAGGAAGAGGATCCTGCTTCCCTTCTTGTCCTCACTGGACAACACAGGGACTGTAAATCCCTCACAAAACTTGAGAAGATGTAAACAAACCATTAACGCTGTTCTACCAAAGGGACAACCATCTTCCTCGACAGACACACACACACACACACACACACACACACACACACACACACACACACACACACACACACACTCAAACACAAAAACACTGACATACATACAGACAGGTGTGAACGACATGCTCACCTTGGTGGCACATATGCAAACCAATATGCATGCCTGCCAGAGCAGTATATATATAGTGCACACATGCACACACACACACATACACACACACACACACACACACACACACACACACACACACACACACACACACACACACACCCACAAGGACACTCTGAATACATTCACTTCCACAGGTTTGACCCTCTGTCCTTTTTGTAAATGGGACAGAGATTGTTCTCTGAGGCCTGTTCTGATCGGCCAATAAGGAGCTGATTAATCAGCCTGACTTTTCCATAAATGTTAAGAGAAAAGTCAGTAAAGTAATACAAAGAAAATGGTGTGCAAATGTAAATCAATTATCACTGAGGTGGAATAAGATTTCCACCAGTAACAGCAGCATTAGAGATAAATGATAAGGATCTTGTTATTTCTGGGATGAAAAAATTCTGCCAGTTGGATAAATTCCTACACTCATGATAGTGGCTAAAACTAGCTGGTGTGATATAAAGTTCTGAAAGAACTTTAGGGTTAAACTTACAAGGAGACTGACCAACAGAACTCTAAAGCTGTGAACTACAGGGAGACAGTGACACCAAATCCCATTAAAGAGCCATAAACCCTGGTGAAGAGGATGAGGAGGAGGGGAGGTGACTGGCCGGAGTGCTCGCAGTGTCGGCCGGGTAATCACTGAATACTCACCACGCTTTGCTCTGGTCTGTCTAAATCTCACAAGTCTCATTCTGTCTCCTAACTATTCCTGTCATCTGTCTTCTATCTGTCACTTCATTCATTCCTCTACTCTGGTCCTTTACTTCCATGCGCTCTCATCAAATAATTTTCCTTTCAGCTCCACGCCATTCTCCAGGGCTCTTGGATTTTCAATCTGTCTTCATTTTCACACATTTTTTTGATGCCAAAACCCTTAAATGTTCTCTTCTTACTGCGACTGTGACCACAGATGGTCAGATTTCTTGAAGTTATGATGATGGCACGAATGAGGAGAATGTGTCAAAACAAATTTGGCATGTGTTGTTTTTAGTTTTCAGAATTTAGCGTGAACTAAAAGTGACGTTTTTTTTTTTTTTTTTTTCCATGCAGCTCTGCCGGGTAGCAATTTAGAACTCAAGACAGAAACCTGTGGTGTGCACGCGTATGTGCAGCCACTTAAAGCACTTCCTCTCTGCTACTTCACTGCTCAGAGGTGCTCACATATGTACACATTCTACACACAGGCAGTGTCAGTGCAGAGTGACCACAGCAGCCAGGAAACAGAGACAATGCAGTGACAGACATCAGAGACTATGCAACACAGCTGCACACCGGCTTACAAGTACATTTGCATTTAGTGTCCCTTCCTAGCTCTTTAACTTTCTCTAATGTCCTTTTAAAAAGCCACACAAAGACGTCTATTTTTGAACACTGAGAGCATCACACCTTCCTTCTCTAGTGCTCTGTCTCTTATGGTTTCTAGTTAGTGTAACAGCAAGAAGGTGTGCGGTGTCATTTTTTTTTTTTTTTCTTCACAGATATGATCTGAATCGACTGGGTATATGTTACGAAAGAGGAGCCTGAGACCTATATAATTTGCACATAAACACAATTAATCATCATCATAATTTAGAAAGATTGTAGATGAGAAGTTAGTTCCAACATTTGGGAAAGTACTCTTTCTTGCAAAGAGTTAGATGAGTAGGTAGATGCCACTCATGTCTGCATGGCAAATATGATGCTATCACCAGCAGCTGATTAGCCTAGCTTTGAGTAAAGACTAGAAATAGGGAAACAGCTTGACTGGCTATGAACAATGTTAACAAAACCTATCAACAAAAAAAAGAAAAAAAAAAGTCATTTTACAGGGGGCATGTGCAGGACTACTTCTTGGCGGGGCGTAGTGATATGCTAGAGTATCTGCAGGTTGGCTGGCAACCTCCCAGTGACGTCAAGACTGCTATAATTTCACACTGCTTTTGCTAAAGCCAAGCACTGAGTTTACGATTAATAACCGACAAACTTTAACATGCCTGTTGCTGCACACTGCACGTCTCTCAGCATGCTCACATAATTTATGTGTCCTTTGCTGCTGTGCTTTTCATTCATTTAGCTGCTCTGTAGCTGCTGCATTATAATGCATGGTGAAGAAATTAATATGAAAGCTGAATGTACAAAGAGCAGCTCCACAGCACAACACAGAGTAAATCATAGGCTATTTGGATAAAGACAGGTCGTGTGGGATTTGTGCTGAATGTGTGGGGGGAAGGGAGATGAATAAAAACGTAATAAAGACTGTCTGTGTGTGTGTGCGTGTGTGTTTGCTTCTGTATGAAACTAATGGGTCAGTGTAGGAGCACAGGTGAATGGTTTATACCACACAGGGAGGTTGTGAGTGGCGGAGTGATAGAGTGAGCAAACATAACTTAAATGAAAAGGTCAGCATGGGTGAAGGCAGCTTTGATGGGAATCCCCACTGGGATGTGTGTGTGCGTGTGTGTGTGTTAGCAGCAGGGCCACTACTGTCCCATTTTTAGCCGTGCTGGTTGAAGTTTGACTTCATCATCAGGGACAAAGGACAGTCAATTTCCCTGCTTCCTCCTCCTCTTTTCTTCCTCTTTGTCTTACTCTGCTCTCCATGTATCTTCATAATAATCAATATAATCAAATTTTTGAAAGTCACCCTCAATTCACATCAGTGTTTTGAGTCATTACAAACTGAACGTGATAAGGTCACATGCAGTTTTATGAATGAAATCAAGTCAATCAACAGTTCCATTTACACGGAGCTTACATGGCCTCATTAGTGTCCCAATGATCATCAACTAACATCCAACCAGTGTAGAGATTAACTGCCTCTACAGCCAGCTGAGGTTGAGATACACCCTGTGCAGTACCTGATTGGACCAGTTGTGCAAACACCTGCAGGGTAGGGTTATTTTCGCACTTAGCTGGAGGCAAATGCAGTGGCTGACCACTTTCAGGTAAGTGCTAAGTATTGCATGCACATCCTGTTGGACAGAAGGTATTCACTCCTACTGTCTGGCATGCCAACCATGCATGGCCTTCTATCTTTTCCTTCACGTCTTGCCATTTTTCTCCCTTCCCCACCCCATCTCGATCTCCCTTACTTATGTCACCCATTGACGTCTGCATCACCCTCTCATGACCTGCGCGTTTACTGATGCAATGCTCTTGAGATTGCCACACTGGGTGATTGCATAATGACAGGTCAGATTGTGTTACTGTCCACGGTGGTGTAATTCTACATGCGCCAATGATTCTCGATGTAACACGATAGCACCGGCCAGTCAGCTGAGGTCACTTTCTCACCAGCTGTGCTGACAGTCGCTCCTCTGGCATCAAGTAAATTATCTTAGCTTCATTTTAACATTAGTTTAGATTGGGAGTAAGGAAAAGATCATTTTCAGTGAAATACTAGCAAAGCAGTTTGAGCCTCTTGATTGAATTTGCTATTGATGAAGCTCTTAAGAACAACGTGAAACCATGTAAAACCCTAGATTCAAACCCTAACCTGTACGGTTGAATATGGAACAATGCTGACATAATGCTGTATTGATATCCAATATGACATAATTGATCCGTTCCAGGTTGTGAACTTTATGGACCCTGGTGTGAAACAGGCCTGTTTACAACAAAGGGTTTGTCAAACTGACAAGCTGAGAGAAATCAATAGTGCATTATTGGGACAGCAGCAGCCTAATGGACACTAAGCTTGGGCAATATATAACATGATTCACATTTTTGCATGAGCTCTCACAAGAATCACCAATCGTCAGTTCTGGCAGTGGGGAAGAGTGGGAAGAGGACTGTCTGAGTGATGAACAAATTTCACTGTGTTTGTGGTTAAATATTGTTTCACAGAGACTATAATATTATTTGAATGGATTAATAATTACACTCTAATTGAATCATTAATAATTACTTATTTAATAATTATCAATCCCTTATCATTAAGACTACAAACATCTTGAAACTTTCACAGTTATGACCACAAGGACTTGGCCAAAAAAGAAGTAAAACAAAAAATGAAACATAAAAACATAACATGAAGGCAAAGGTCAAAGCAGGGAGGATTGCAAATATATATGCATCCTTATCACAGCAAGCAGCAGTTGCAGCTAAATCTAAATGAATTCAGCTGCTCTCCATGACAGCCACTTTTCCAGAGGTCCACAAAATTGTAAAACTTATAATTATGGTGCAGATATGTCAAGAAGAACTGTCAGTTTATGCAATCAAGGAGCTGGCTTTAAGAGTTTAGGCATTAGTTGCATTATTGTTGCCTATTAATAGAACTAAATGTAATTAAATGTAAATTCAATGCCTACCATCAATTAAATAAAACCTTATAAATCACCAGTATCACACATTGCTTCAAATGCAGAAATGTTTAAAAGGTATGAGACGAGTAATGTGGCTAAGATGATACAATGGATCACCACACCCTCACAATTTATACTGCACTCTTTCCCGATGCATACAGATTGTAAACAAAAACAGGAGGTGTGCTTGGAAACGCTTCCACTGACCTTGCACACCTGACCTGGTCCATTGTCTAGGGCTCTGCAAGTATGTGTGACAACAAGAGAAAGAGATCTAGAGAGTCTGCCCATTTCCCTGAATAGATTTTCTTCTATAAAAAACATTCACTGCCCTGATGTGCCTCAAAGCAACACCTAACTAACTGTATTTACTGAGGGTTGGGACACCTGCAGTTCATTTAGTTGATCCTGATCTGGACCAAAGTGGTACTTGACTTGTTTTTGTTCTCAAATAATTTCACAGTCACACTGCCTTGTTAATGTAGACCAGTGCTTTAAAAAAAAACTGCACAAACTCACAAGCAGCAAATTTAGAGGACAGACATCTGGCAACCTGCCAGGTTAAAAGGCGAAGTTCAAGACTTATGTGACTCTGGTTGCTAACTTAAACTAAACACAACGGTCTGTATGCGCTCTGTCATTTATATAATCTTAGTGCACATGCCAGGTAGGAACTGAACCCCTTCCCTCTGTTTTATTGTGCTACGAAACTGCTGGCTGCTGCTCATGCTTCAACATTGGTCTAACAGCTGTAAAAAAAAAAAAAACAAACAAACTGTGTTTAGGCTTCCATAAAAATGAATGCACTGTGATTCTCTTAGAGAAGGAAGACTGGGAGCCACATTTTGATGTGCTGTGTTGCCATGAAACGCCACCCGAGTTTAAATGACACCTGCTATTCCCACTGCACTAAAGCAACTGCTCAAATTAACTGCTAGAGAGATTACTGGTGTGAACACACTCTCAAAGTTTTACAAAACAATTGTCACAATTGTTTTACGAAACAATTGTCATCCCAGAGGACTTTGGCAACGAGGTCGTGGACCCAACCACTAACAAAAAAGTTGTACCCCTCCATACTTTTGTATACTTTCATTTGGTTTCTTGAGCACACCAAAGTCTGAATGAGCAGGTAGTTGTACCTACTGCTCTTTCGGTTCAGTTGAAAAATCACTCCTCTTCATAACATAAGGCTCACATTTAACATATGCTCTAATTTTCTCTTCATACCTTTCTCTCGTAATTTCATGTAAACTAGCCGAGTAACAACTTTCCTCCATCTCATCCATTGAGGTTTTCACTTCCTGCCCTCCATCTGAATTTAAGGTCATGTGACTGAAAACAACATGCATGAAGACCTGACCACCACCTGACCAATGGTGACGAAAAAGAAACTGGGTCCCCGGGCGCCGGACGGCTGGCAGCCCACCGCTCCTGGTCTGCCATGGAGGAAGGACTTACCAGGATGGGTTAAAAGCAGAAGAAGAATTTCACCAAGCATGGCGTGTGTGTGCATGTCTTGTGTAGTCTGACAAATAAAGGATGTCTTTTCTTTCTTTTCTAGTACCTGTGCATTTTACTCTTGTGTAACTTGTTCAAATGTGCCACATCAATGGAGATGTGCTGGTGACTGATAAGGGAAAAATGCCACTGGCATTTAACATGTCTTGGCATTTAACACACACACACATACAGAGAGCGAGAGAGACACACACTTTGTGGTGCTACCAAGGCAACCAAAACACAAGAGCTAATTATAGTTCTAGCTGCAGACTGTGGGACACAAACCCACACTCGGGCACGCTCACGTGAACACACTGAGCAGCCGGGCAATTTATCCTCAGTGAGCTGTCAATGAATCCACGTCCTGACGGGGTTTCATCTCAATGGACTTCATGATGCACTATACAATATTCTTCATCATACGCCTTTGTTTTAATTAGCAATATTCCTGATTTACACACACACGTGCTTCCATCATGACACAGCCACAATGGGGACAAGTGTGGATAATTAGATATTACTTGAAACCCTCCAGTTCTGCTCAGACTATCCTAGTTTCAGACATCTAAATACTGTTTTTCTCTGTTCTAATAAGAGCATGTTGTGTGCATAAGATGAAATTGTGAGGGAATGGAAAGAGACATAACTCAAGTAACAACTGGCTCTGATGATGTCAGCTATGACCAGAAACTACGTGGTGATGATACAGTATGTTAAGACAAAAAGTCTTTGTGAAGAGTACAAACTGATCATATGTCCATGCTAACAACAGGTCACTAAAACGCACTTATGTACCCTCACTGCTACACATGAAATGTACACCCATCTTTTCATTATGACACTAAAGACACATGAGAGTAATCCAGATTAAAAAAAGTCATAGCTGAATGGCTACAGCGTATTCTACATGGTTGCCACCATCATCGGTTCACTTCCAACTGGTGACCTTTGTTTCATGTCACAAGCCTCTCTCTCCTCTGTTTTCCTTCTGCCTCTTCATCTGTCTCGCCCCAAAAAAGTTATGTCAGTCTTCACTTTGTAATGTGAACACTACATTTGTACGGTTTATCTCACAATCAGGGCACAAAATTACCACCAGCAACCAGTCGGATGCTGGTAAAATAAGCAGGTGGCTGGTAGATTTGCATTCACTACATTCACTAACTGTTTGGTCGGTGGGTGAAAAGTTACTTTTGCACCATGCTCACGATCATCTTGACGAAAGGTTACATAATTGCCATCGTGACAACCTTCCAGAATTGTAAAATCCCTCCTCATAATACTAAAAAGTTGTGGGCAGTGGCATCTGATCAGCTTTCAAACTCGTGGACGTGTTACTCAAACTGGACCTTCGGGATTGTATTTCGTGTCTCACTGCTATCTAAAGCAGCACGCCCCCGCCAAGGCAGCCCTCTGCAGATTTCTAACATGGAGCTGTATTTGGTCTGAACGCCTGCCTGGAGAACATTTGGGATGACTTAAGTGCAGCTTGCCAAACTAAACCGTTTTGTCAGTGTTCATTTATCGTTAATTGCTGGCTGCCTTGACCAAAGGAAAGCAGCTACACCCTGGAAGCAAGAGAAGCGTTAAGTTTCTCACTGTTGTCAATAACATTAAGAATCTTCCTCTCAAACTTTGCTTACATTGGGTTTCAATAATCACAAGTGTCATGACATGTCTCCACGATGTCCTCTGCATCTTTGCTCGTTGTGTTTTGTAATGTAATAGAGAAAGGAGAGCTTCTTTTCATTCTCTGCTAATGAGAAATATTCATGAAACTCATCCTTGGGGGACAATGGCAATGTTGCTTCACTTCGGTAAATAATCAAATTAATCACAATTTACACAAACTGTCGTGGAATCAGAATTAGTAACCCAAGTTTTTTTACAATATCACCATAAAATACCATCAAGGCAGTGCTTTTCTGTTAAAAGGTTGAATAATGTACATATAAGTCAAGGCCCTCTGCAGATTTCAGCGTGTGAGGAGGCTGACGTCAAAATATGCTGGAGGATACACTACGCACATTGAAGTGACAGAACAAACAATGATCTCAGTATCTTACAACAGGCCAGAGGATATTTTAAATCAGGCTTCTGCTGCACAAATTTGTAGAAGTATTCCCCTGGGTGCTGCACCAACAATCATACTGCTCTGAGGTTTGTGGTCTGAAGCTCGCCACACAGAAGAGAGAATGGGAAAGAAGTTGAAAGCAATGATTTATCATATAATTAGCTATTCTGTTCCCAAAAAATCCTGCATCTTTTATCAGCTGCAAATTTCCAGTGTTCTGCCTCAATAAATATTTGCCATCTTAAAATAATTGCTTTCTATTTTCTGCAACTGCACCTATTTCTCCGTTTCATCTCCCTCAAATCTAAACCCACAGATTGACCTTTTCTACATGCCTTTTTTAATGTCTGTTTAATCCCTTCCATCCTTTCATCTTAAGGAATTCTTCCTTTTTCACTCTTTAAATCCCAAGCGGCCACACGCTCTGTAAATCAACCCTTTTGCACTTGCCATTAAAGACACAACATGCAACTTTTTTGCCTTGGGGCAGGATGTAAAGTTTACTGTTTGTACTCCTCTGCCTCAGTTGGTCAGGCATGCACCCCCAGCACTTGTCACTCATCTTGATAAGCCATCTACCTTGAAACAGTTCCTAGCCCCCTGAGGCTAAGGTAACTGGCAGCTATAAATCCACCTCAGGCAGTGAAGAAGTAGAGAGAGAACGCTGCCAAACTGTCTCCAACATCACTAAAAACCATGTACACTTACATCAGTCTGCAGTGTATTCACTTCTTTCTTATTCAGATTAGCATATTGCAGTATGCGCTATGGGTAAACAAATTTTGTGTAACGAGTTTTCATGCATATGAAAAATGGTATCCTTTAGTGATTGATTTATTCATTGATGGTTGGAAATGCTGTAAGCAGAAGCCTGTATAGACACATGTGCACAAAACAAGAAAACTTCATAGTAAACTCTCTCTGTCACGTACACACACACACACACACACACACACACACACACACACACAGACGCCAGTGCTTATAGCAGTGAGCTGCTGCATCATGTGTCCTACAGATGTTTTTCACCAGTTGGAAAATAAGGGGCAGTGAAAGTCTCACATGCACACACACACACGCATGCACACACCATTAACCTCTGGCTTCAGTGAGAAAAAAAAAAAAACTGAAAAAAAAAAACTTCACATGACAAAGTTGGTTAGCCTGAAGTTAGATCGATGAAACGTAGATGTCAGCATTTTCTGCAATCAAGTGTGTGTGTGTCTGTGTAAATGCATAACATGCCAGGGCCAACCACTTGGGCTGTAAACACACTTCAGTACCTTGGACAGCTACAGTCTCCTCACAGAGGGAAAGTGGGTGCAGTCGCTTAGAACCTGTGTTGACACTGCATTAAACTTACCTGTACATGAAGCACTGTTCAGATACTGCAGCTCGCTCTGCAGCAAAGACAGTACAGTAGTTACTAGACAACCTGCACATTATCAGCAATTACTTATGAGCTACAGTATCCAAATGTGCTTCAATCTCAAATCATTACAGCCTACGCTTTCATGTATACACACCTATGCTGCCCACCATGAATACACCACAATTCCCACATTACAGAGATGTATGTTCGATTGCACTGCTATTATCACATGACCTCGGAGTTCACTGAAAACCAGCAGGTAATTTGCTCTAAATTTGACATGGCAGATGCACAGTGGATTACTCTTGTGGCTGGATTGACAATAATTAGAATTACAGAGGTTGCCAATGTGAGTTTAATCCTGTTTAAATTGGACTCAAGCCCGACAGCCTCCTGATAGGCGCAGAGTGCGGCTAAACAGCTGTGGGCAAAAAAAAAAAAAAGTGGGAACGTGAACCCTCTGGCTGCAGAATGATTGCACTTGTGCTGGGTGAAGTGCAGTTATGAGTTTGAATAACGGATGAGTAAATGGATTGTAAACTAGAATATGGGCACGCATAAATGGATATCTTATATTTCCCATTAAATGTATCGATTTTCAGCATCCTCAAGAGACCAGAATGCATTGTAGCCTAATAGCCTGATAAGGCTAATGGTGTTCTCACTTTCCTTGCAAAAAGCCCTTCATCTTATCATATGCTACTGTTATTTCTCCTTCCACCTACATATATTATCCACTGCTGAATGCAACAAGTTCATACACATTAAAACCTGTCATTGTCACAAAAAAGCCCCAGAACACACTTAACAGAATAGACTGCTGCTCTCTGCAGGTGTGACAGTGTCTGTGAGGCTTCTCTGTGTGATCCCAGCATACACAGTTGCAAAAATATGCTTCCATCCCATGCATCTTTGTGAGTATGTAGGAGGTACAGAACCTGCTTTGTGTGTAAAGAGCCAGAGGTTGTTCAAAAATAGGTCTGGACGTGTGACACAGGTCATCTTTCTTTAGCTGGACACTGTTAGATGTTCACTGTGGAATTTAACGAGGGAATGTCAGCAGTCAGCGGCAGTCAGAGAGGAAGAAAATGTGCCTTTGAAAAATACGGGACAGGTGGGATCTCAGGGAGCCAGTGGGTCAGATGGAGATAAGGTTCACACAGACAGTAACACACAGGACAACACAGAGGCTAAAACTGTAGACACACACGCAGGGAGAAAACAATCATGCTTGCACGTGTTTTCTCAAACCACTGAAGGTGTTTTAATGAAAACCACTTCTCTAATCTTCACTTCCCTGTGAGAGTTTATGATGGATTAATACAAGAATAATAACAAACCAGCACACCTTCGCCTGATCCCAGCACTGCATTATTAAAATGCCTAAACAAAGGTTATTATATTTACCAGGGGAAACTTACATTAATAAAACAAAATACAAAAATAAAAAAGAGCGATTTCAGCTCTAAGTATCCCCAACAATATCAAACTAGACACTACAGCCATTTGACAAGCAACAGGCAATCAACCAATGCTGAGTTAATAAGAAAGCCTTTTCTATACACTCAAAAACCTTCAACCGCTGACAACAATCCAAACATTCATTCTTAAGACTCTGGATGGTTATTGATATTCTACACCAGCCACTGATTTCTTTATCACACAAGTTCATGTCTTGACAGTGTGAAAATGCAAAATGTGAAAAAAAGTCACTTTTTTCTTCTCACCATACTAAGAGAGAGAGAGGCAGACCACACAGAAAGAAGCCGAGGGAAAACGGAGAACAGAATGATCCAACTCAAGTGTTCTTTCTGGAACAGTTGTATGTTTTTCCAACGCCTACACTTCCATAGAAGACCAACTGGACCCATGACAACCTTGTGGTGGTGAAAGAAGTACTCAAGACCTTTTACTTGAGTAAAAGTAGCAGAAAATACAAGCGAAAGTCCTACATTCATTTCACTTCAGCAGTACTTGGGCCATTTCAGAGTTGTATTATTCTACATACCTTAACATTATGATTAACACATAAGCTGTTTTTTAATGTTACAGCTGGCAGAGGTGGAGTACATTTTAACTACTTCACATTAGGGGTAGGCGACACAGGAGTCACATGCAGCCACAACATGGCTTCTGCAGTACTGTCACACATACCTCACACAAGGATGTGGAAGCAATGCACAGGAATTCCTCTGCTGCTGGCTGCAAGAACTAATATAAAAGTCTTCATTGTTGCTTTATTTTGCTGGTTAGACCACTGAATTTGGCATTAGCACATTCCACAGCTAATGTGGCTAGTAGCATCTATTGTAGACTCACATGCTGGAGCAATGTTGATGTATTTGATTCAAGAGACAGTCAAGAGAAACTGTGTGAACGTTAAGCCTCATTTGAAGCCAATTAAGTGACCAGAGCAGAAGGTTGGATGTGGGAAACTGTTTTTTCCCGTCACTCAAGCAGCGCACTGGTGTCCACACAAGCTACATTTTCTCAAGTGTTTCTGAGCTCAAACGCAGCACAGCTTTCTGCTGCAGTTGCATAAGGAGTAGATTTAGAAAGTAGCATGAAGTTGAAATACTCAAGTAAAACTATTTAACTTCCACCATTTAAACTTCTGAAGTACAAACCCTCTGACCCACTGCCTGGTAACAGAGCAAAGAGTAAAGGATGAAAAGGCCTGAGAGCCCAGGAACAGTGGAAGAATAGAAATGAGCTCAGTTGGCTCTGTATCAATATGGGAATCAAAGCTTTTCCAAATCGCCCCTCTTCCTTTCTTTTAGAACACCACAGAGCTTTCTGGGAAGCAAAGAATGGCCTCCCTTTTCCAGGAACTGGCTAATTGGTGGTTGATGGTGAGTGCTATGGTAACGGTGATGAGTCAAGGTCAGAGGTGTGGAGAGGTACCTCAAAGCATGTCTGAACATCAAAGTGTGGGACAGCAGATGACAGCTTTTTAAATTTCTCCAGATCATAAATTAAAAATAATGATAAAACTCAGAAGTATGTGCCTTACTGCCGGTGCACGCACACACACACTCACAGCGCGTTCAGCAACCAGTCAGCAGGGTTACAGTGTCTCAGGAATGTTGAACAACAAGATAATTTTGTTACATTAACACACGACTTCTCTCCCTTCCCTGTCTTCCAGATTTCTCCATTCTCACTGGGCTCATTGTTTGTGGCCTCCATTCTCACAGGCCACTTATAGACAAGTGATTGTCTGTGTGTTTTGGGTTAAACTACATGAATCCCATGATCCCTATTATGTCCAAATCCTCTAGTCTGAGTATTCTAATCTGCGATTTCCATGCTGATTTCCATTAAATGTCACAGACATCTGATCCTGTGAAAAAACCCAACATGGCAGCGATCATTCAGTTCAAGACTACAAGTTAATATTTCAAAGCAAAGTCAGCTGAAAACAGCACTGATAGAATATGATATGAACGAGCCGGCTGGTTTCTTCCCGTCATCCATTAGCACAAACATTTAATGGAACAGAGTGGCTTGTCGGTTTCCATGCACATAAGTAAACTACAACTCACATACACAGTATTACCATTAAACAACTGATGTCTGAAATGCCTTTGAAAAATAAAAGGCTTTGTGAATGCACAAAGCAACATTAAGAAGAAAAATGTATAGTACTTGGCACCTCAATATTGATCTCTATGGTGCCAATGTATCACGCCCAGACAACAACTCCAACAAGGCAATGCTTAAAGAAGTCCTTCCAACCTCAGGGCTCATTGACAAAATGCAGAAAATTGACAAAATCTTACTGTGGGAGCCTCACATCACCTCGGGTACTGACCAAGCCTTTGGAGAGTTTTGAGCCACCGATATGATGAGCTACAGCAGATATGTGTAATTCAGCAAGTTGAATCAGTCAGCCACCACGTCATGACAACAGTCTCAGTGTCAGTCACATGCAGCGCTGTGTGCCACACAGGCCGTGTGACGGGGCAGCCTGAGGGCTGTACAGCCCGTATGGCAGGCTGACACAGAGCAAAGTGTGTTATTGAAGCCGTACCGGGCCCTACTTTATCTCACCACCTGCAGGGAAATCAATAGAGCACCTCCTTATTGAGTGTCCATTGAGGTGGCTCCCTGAGGAGAGGTGACTGTCTGTGAACATCTGTGAGCGAGAATGAGACAGAGATAGCCCACTTTGTGTGTGTGTGTGTGTGTGTGTGTGTGTGTGTGTGATTGGGATGTATTGTACACAGTTCTCTCAGCTGTCTCAGAGTGAAAACTGATGCAACAAGAGTCTCAGACATTTCCGTCAAGGCACACTGAGACACTGTTAACTAGAGAAGCCCTCTGACAAACTGCTGAGTAACAAAAAATGAAATGACAACAAAAAAAAAAATCACCAGTCAGCTTCTATCCCCTGCTGACCACTGCTGGCTCTGCAGTGGATCAGCCACTGAAACTGCATGAAGACCATGTGACTCGGACATTCTCCAAACTCAGGGCAGTCACATGGTGTTCAAGTCTGGCTATTCATGATCCTCAGCAAAGCCGACATACGTCCAAATAACTGGCCGAATGACGCTCTGCTAACACTAATATGAGCCACATGAATGAATATTTTTGATATTAACATCAAATCAAACCACTCTGTGTAATGTGAAAGGGTCGGAGTCATGGTGAATTATCATCCAACTTTCCAGTTTGACGGAAGCTTTTCACCTTTTCAGCCTTTTTGTTAAATGTTTTTCTTCACTGCATTGGTCAGTTGCACCGCTTTCATCAATCCTGTACCCAGAAAAAAAGCTCAATACACCAGCTGTGTGCTACACCTCCCTGCACCAAACAGCAGACAGACAAAATTCAGCTAACAGGAAACAAAGAGAAAGTTAAGCCAAAGGCAAACACTGCCAGTAGGAGATAAAAGGAGTTAAAACGAGCAGTGAATACTGGAGTTATTTTCTCAGATTGTCTGAAACATGATTCCAAATAAATGCTCATGTTGTTCTATATCTGCTGGATGCAAAAATAAGCAACTGTTTACTACTGGCATTAGCCTTAACAACTTCATAAGGCAGAAAGATGTTAGCGGTGCATCTGTCAGCCTGTAGTGTAACCCACCACAAAGAGTGACATTTCATCCATTGATGGTATGAAGAACTAACAGTCCTGCTGTTACATGGGTCTCATGGTACTGGCTTAAAGACAAGGAGAGAAAGAAAAGTGGCAGCGCCACCGAGCAGACAGGTACAAGTGGATTCAAATGGACAGTGATGGACTTAGGCAGCTGAATGGAAGTGCATTACAGGTTTGCAGAAGTTTGTTTTTTTCCTGGAGCATTAAGTTGGTGCCTGTGAACCATTCATCTGTGTGTGTGTCAGAAAGAAAGTGAGGACGAGAGAAAGCAACAGAGGGAGAGATAGAGGCGCGAGGTGGCGTGGCCAGAAACGGAGCCAAGACAAGACATTTCAGTGCCTGTAAATCACTCGAAGGACATTTATTACTTAATGGCTGGCTCTCAGTTCAAAGCCAGCGGTAGCCTGGGATCACTTCTATGAAAGGGAACATTGGCTTTGCTCAGCCCAGGTGGAAAAAAAAAAAGTTTTGAAAATTTTGAAAAACTATATCCTTGGAGGGGGTGAAGCTCTTTTATGACCATTTTAAGTCACTGAGAGACTGCTGAGCTTGCAGCTAGCCCGGATGTTACGCTGGACTTTGGCTCTCTATCTCCAACGCTGGTGACCAAATGTTGCACTGTAGTTTTTCCCTTCAAAAGCAAACACAACGGAGGACAAAGAGGAATGTTTCCAGTCAACATTAGCAGCAGCTTGTAAAAACTCCAGGAGCATACCTGCATCAGACAGCGTCTTGGTTTTCAGCCATCTCTCTTTTGTTTGGTCAACGAGCAAAAAGAAGCCGACTCATCAAGCCACTTTGACTCTTCTGCAGCCAAAAAGTCAAACAAAAAGCAGCTGGCACGGCGCACTGATTGACTCTAAAGGCTTCCGTCTGAACGTCCTTGACCTTCTGTCCGTCTGTGTTTCCATGGCCGAAGAAAAATTGTTTTCCACAACAGCGTCGCTAACGGGGACTGCTGATCCAAGGACAAACACAATCCACTGAAAGGAGGTAGTGCATGAGACACAGACAGGCAAGCACTTAGAACGATATTAAAAGGAGGTGGAACAGACAGGTGGAATATGGACACTGCATGGACACTATGAACACCTGCTGATGATCTTAAACGCAACACAGCAAGCTGACATTATCAAACCAGATGTATAAACTGTGACCTACGCGGGTCACTCACACGCAAGCCACTGTATATACACAAACAACCTGCAAAATATGGGCATGGCGTGGCATCTCTGTTTGTGTTAAAACAAGAAAAGACAGTTATGTTAAAGAATTTCTACCACAGAGTGCAATTTCCCTCGCTTCACCCTGAGGCTTCTGTCCAGTAAACACCCTCAGAGAGGACTCCAGTGTGTACGCATAAATGTTTGACAGTGTTTTTGTGGTTTGAGGAAAAGGCCTGTAGCAGGATATGCAAGAGGAAGGTTTATGTAAGGCTTTGAAGTGGTTCGAGCCCACTTTTAAGGACGCATATAAAAATATTTAGCGATGTAATTTACAATCGGATGCCAAAGACAGATCAAGTTATCCTGGGAGAAAACATCCAATTATTCATATATTGTATGGCAATCTTCATTAAATAAGACTGTTGCTTTAAATAATGAATCGAAAGTCTGTCAATGCGGTCACATTAATAGTTGATGACGTAAACATTTGGAATGAATAAATAAAAACAACATGGTGCCCCCTCTCTCACGCCACGAAAGGCAGCCACATGTATGTGCCCACACCCAAGTGTGCGCCCAAGCTGTTTTTCCATGATGCTGAACCAACGTGCAGCTTGGCGAATCTGATGTCACTGTTCGGTTTTATGCTGAACCACAAATAAGCCGCACATGAACAATCACTGCTGGAAGCATGTATCTTCATTTGTTTTCTGTGTGATGGGCAGGAGTGACTGATGTGGTGAACGCAGAGCCAAAGCCAAGCCTCAACATTACTACTGCTAAATATTATTGCTCTGGATGTCCGACAGTCACTTCCCCTTTCTCACTGCCCACAATCACAGAACTGTCTCCAGTTTGGTTTGCTTTGCAAATGTTGTGTTAAGTGTTTCAGATTCTAAAAACCTTTTTCATGAAAACTAATAAAACTATACAGTGTATTGGATTATTTTTTCAACTTTCCAGCTTTCTGTGTATACCAACAGTCTAGGGTGGAAACATACTCCAGATGTACTGTGTTATAGGCTGCACTTGAGGCCAACTTTCTTTTTGGCACCACATCAGCTTTCTACAAATTACTTCCTCTCAGCTGTCAACGATGTCAGACTAGCTGTAACTCATTTCTTTCCTCTTTTTTTTCCTTCCGCCATCTTTCGTTCTCCTCTTGAATTCCTGCCTTCCATAACCTCCCTTCCTTCATTCTTTCCTTCTCTCCATGCCTTCATCGGAGCATTGAAGCAGGGCTGAACAACTACTCGAAATACCATCAAAATCGCAATATGGCCTGAAGCACAATACCCATGTAATGCAAAAATCACCATTGTCACTAAAATCATGACACATATTGCATGATCTGTTAAAATAACCTCAATGTGATTTTTTGTTTTGTTAATGTCCTTCAGCCCTACAGTGAAGCCACCCAATGAAGGAAGGGGGAAGGTAAACAAACAAAGAGAACTTGACGTTCAGCCTCAGCATACGGTTCAGCCCTCTGGACCGGTTCCCACTTCGCTGACCAGCTGCTTGCGTCATCCATCGGCAAGAATGTTGCAAATGTGCTTTTCACACACACCCACGACTAGGGTCAATCCCAGAAACAGATATAGTAAACGCTTCCACAAAGGCGGCCTCAAGGGTAATACTAATCCATCTAGCTGACTGCCTAATGTAATCTAGGGATCCAAGTTGGTCAGAAAACTCAAACATAGGCAAATCAAAGGAAAACCCGCATCTTTATTATCATTATAATGGTATTCAAAACTATTATATTATTACTAACAAGTCCATGTAAACGATGGACTGATGAAGCTGATAGCAAAATACTTAACTGTGACACCATTAACTTCACAGTTAGTGTTCAATTAGCTACTGCTTATACACTCTGACAGCAAGATTTCTAAAGCACAAACCCCTAAGAGCCCCAGAAGGAGTGACCAGTGTGATCGACTTCACAGGAACAGCAAAAGGAGGGATTGCAAGAGGTCCTCTATTAAGGTCTCAAGTGAAGTTTTCAGTTTTGCCTCCAACTGACGTCAAAGCCCTAATGAGGCCAAATCAGGCCGACAGCAATGCCTCTCTTTTCCATTTATTTCAAGGAAATCACTCAGCTTTTTCCAAAATATCTGCACTGTTGAGTCTTGGCCAGCGCATGAGAGTGTGCGCATCAGGATGTGTGTGTGTGTGTGTGTGTGTGTGCGTGTGTGTGTGTGTGTGTGTGTGTGTGTGTGTGTGTGTGTGAGAAGCTGTGTGCAATGACATCACTGGGGCTGCAGAGGGGAAGGAAGTTAAAAGGAGAAAATGTTTGGAGTTAGACAGAGACAAGACAGAACTATATCTTATTAATTACCCAGCAAAGCATTCGTGCCTCGCAGAAAGGTTAAATGGTGGCTTGGCTCAGTTTTACTACCGCCTCGTTCTTTCTTTCCATTTCAAACTGACAGAAACACTACAGTACGTGCATTATTTTAACCTCATCCTGACCACATTAACTTCTGAACACCAGTACTTAACATAAACAAAAGAGGCTGTAACTTTGATGACTAACTGCCTCTAAAAGTATGTTACATTGTTGTCCAGGAGGACAGATTCTGCAGGAAACTGACTGCATTGCCATCAGCACAGCACAAGGTAAACTGCTTTATGGAGAATAAAACAGGAAAAGCCAGCTTTTCTAGTACAAGTGAAGGTAAAATAGTTTAATTAGACATGACAGAAGAAGTGAAAAGCCTTGTGCGTATGAACCTCTTTTACAACAATAAGTTTGACATTGCTGATTTGTGAGTGATCTTCAGGGTCTACAGAAAAGCACAACATCGACCTAAAATGCATCTCTTGATCTGCCCTCTGTATTCATTCAGCCAGGCCAGCTATCTGTCAGTTTTCCCACATGAAGTTCACTGTCTCGCTTGTTAATGAGCCTCTTTGAAAGGCTCAACTCTTCAGTGTGACACTGCTGCAGAAAAAAAAGGCACAACCAGCTAAGTTGTTTGCTGGTCTGGATGATTACTGATCCAAGCAGACCAGACGAAAAATGGTAAAACCAGCTTTAACAAAAACATGTCAGGATATGTCCCTCAAAGGCCAGCACCTGCCATAAGCTTTGTTTCCTTATTTGACTCATCTCTCACTCTTGTATGTCTTTGTAACGTCTTCTCTAACATCCATATCTTTATCAGGGGGAATCCTTCTTTCTTAAAGCATGTGCACATACAGTATAAGCCCACTCAAAGGCACAGAGGGAGGCTGATGCAATTCAGAGGTTAGATTGAAAAGAAAAAGCTGATTACTGGGCAGGGAGAGGGTGTACATTCTGTTTTCTGTATATGTGTTTCTGTAAATGGAAATATTGTACACATGTAGATGTTTATGCATGTCTACCTGTATTTGTGCATGTGGATTTTTCAGTACTGTATAGCCTCTATGCAACTCTTTTTATAGAGCCACTTTAGACACCAGAAAAGGATTCAACAGCCCTTCCCTGCACCCCCCTCAGTGAATTCTGGGATTGTAGCACAGGGCTTTGAAAAGGGTCGCCCTCAAGAGAGAAGGATGTGGGATGAAAGTGATTCATAAGCGCGCAAAAACACGGAAGCATGCGCAACAAGAAAAGAAGTATGTGTGGGAAGTGATCAGCAGTGTGGTAGCACCAAACAAACGGTACATTTTGGGTCAGAAAGCAACAAGCTGAAGAGTAAAAAATAAGCACCGAGCGATCGCTTTAGGATGAATCATGTCAGAGAGTCCATGCAGCCTGTAGAAGCTGCAGAAAGAGGCTCAAAGCACCGAGAACAGGTACGTGAACCTTCATCTATAACCCCAATTCTGCTTCGGCACAAGTTTTGTCAGATTCTTGCGCTTCAGAGAACTCTCATGGTGCATATTCAAATGTTAAAAATGCAGAGGAAATAGAAAAATTGCATGTAGCTGTTTGGACTGTGCTAAATATGTTTCAGCTCCTGCACTGCTCTCCTGTTTCCTCCAGTAATAATGCCTCCTCAGCAATGGCAGCAGCACTTTTGCAGTTGCCAAATAACAGGTGTGACGGAAATAACCTCATATAAAAAGGGAAAATAAAATAAACTGAGAATAAATTAGAGTAATTGTATGTAATTTCTGGAATTTTTGAAGGGCCACGAGGGGCAGCCGGACTTTAACTTGAGCAGGCTGCTTGTTAAGACCTCTTTAGGTCTATTTAAAGAGCCAGCACATCTGCCCCTTGTTTGCCTTTCCAGGGCTGTAAAACCTGGAAAGTGAAAGGAGGGTGAACCGTGATGAAAGAGAGAGGAGATAGTCTTTATGAGATGCACACTTGGATTGTTTGCACCACAACCTTCAAATGAACAGAATGGGACTTGTGCATACAAATCAACCTTCTCAAGTGTTTTTTGTTTTGTTTTTTTCCCCTGACTTTCCACTCCTTGGTACACTTAGGATAGCCGTCAAGAAACATTACACTGTTGTTATGGAAACTATGAAACTGAAGCACACACGGTAAGCACCTTAAAGCTGTATTATGCAATTTATGCATGTTGGTTGCCCCAAATAGCATGTGTTTGAAATTCGAGGACGTTGATACCCAGAAATCTGCTATAACATGACTGCAAGTCAACTGCAGGTGGCACACTCATGTTTACTCAAACAGTCAGGCCCACACTATTTAGACAAATAAACCAGTATTTTTTACTGAAAATATGTACATACAAAAAAAAAAACAATTGACCCAGATTTACACCATGAAACTCATCTCCAAGATTGCTTCTTACTATATCAATCCTGCAACCCTGATTTCAAAAAAGGTGGGGCGCTGTGTAAAACAGAACTATCATGATTCATGTTTTAGACAGCGTCCTAACTTTTTTGGAATCAGGGTTGCAGTTCAGCTTATTGGCATTATTACAGTGACAGTATGTTATTGCTGGTCCAAGTATTCAGTTATTCTTAAAAGTTAAAAAAGAAATATGAATTATGCCTATCTTGGCGTACACAATATTAGGTGTTCCTGGTCTGTGGGCCGCACAGTTCTTTTAACGAGGGTCAGGCAGGAACTAATAACTCCACCACATGTAACAAGAATCCCTCTGTAGCCTCCATCATCAGTGCTCCACTTTGCAGTGACAATTAAAATTCTTGTTGCTTTATATGCTTAAAGTAACAATCTCAAAGATTTGCCTGTCAAACATTTGTCTGTTTTGTTGATGTCTGTTAAGTTCCTCTATTGCTGAATGAGCTAACACAATGGTGATTGAGCCTATGGCCCACCAATGACAGTGCTTTAAATTTATTTGCAGTAATACGAACTGGGTGTCTGTGGAGACACTCCCAGAAAAAATGCTGTCTTAAACTACTGCTAATGCCAACCAAACGTTTCCTACTGCTACAGCTTCACATTAAAAGCATTTCATGCAAAGCTGCAGGTGACAGGCAGCACACCTCCAACTTCTCAGCCACGTCAGCAACTCCTATCACAGTGCCCTGCTGTCCGCGGACTCATGCCACGTGCAGCATAAAATCAGATCACAGTTGCTCACATAATGATGGAACAAGGCCAGTTACTTTACTTTCTGTAATACCCTCTAAAATGCAGTAAAGGATTATTACAATTATGCCTTTAAACTGAGCCTCTGAGGGTGGGTGCGGGCGGGGGTCACTCTGAATCAGCCATGTTATGTGCTACACTTGTTTGTCAGTCACGTGATTTTATCATTACATCACGTGTCCTAAAGCTGCCATAATTTCCTTGCAGGCCATAGAAAAACAAACTTTTTTTTGCACAAATATTTATTATTTCAATAACAAATAAAAATTCGGTACATTTATATCTATGTATTTTTTTGTCACATTTTGTTTCACAAAGTGAGGAAAGTAATGTGTAAGTCATTATTGTTAGCATCTATTTTTTTGAGAGCCAATGTGCTTCAAAAAAAAATCATCACATGAACTGACTGACTGACTGCCTGGAACCTTCACTGTGATTAATGCTCTTGTTATCTAAATGAACAAATAAGAACATCTTGATTCCTGCTCCTCCAAACATTGTTCCTCTGGTGTCCTCTGTTTCCCTGTGAACACACACTCACACACAGACACACTTGCGCCAGTCGATACATCTTAGCAGGCGTTTTCACTCCCTAATCCTCTAAATGACACTAGGAATCAGCCGTGGTCAGGGCTGACTACACTGAAGACCACGTTAACATAGGGGACAAAATACACACATGCTAGGAACACACATCCAGACATCCACATGATCAGCAAGAAAAAAATCAATCCTTACTCTTATTCTTCTGAGAAGAATTAAAAATGTGACCTATTTACACTTTACAATCATGTGAGTGATGGTGATTCTGTCCTGACATCCCCCCTCCCCCCTCCCTCCCTCTGCAGTGTCCCACACTGACTGAGCATCAACCATCACTGTGAGGCCATTAAGATAAGACGTGGAGTTTATTAGTTCATTTCAGCGGTAATTCAGTGGGTTGATGATGATGATCTCGGTGTTCATCACAATTCCCTCTTGAGGACGTGACAGAGGAAATATTGACCTTACATCTCTCCCAGGCTCACAGGACGCTGCCGTCCCTTGAAAGCCTTTTACAAAAAACCTAACCGAGTGGGAACTGAGACAAACTGGCTCATTTTCCAGATGACACCAGTGCAGTTCTGAATGTCTACCATTACCCTCGAATCGCTGTCATGGGAGCTCTTCTGTATTTGGATGGTAGCTACCTCTACCTGAAAAAAAAAACACTGTGCTCGAGCTGCTACTTTTAGCAAATACAGGATACCTGGGAGATGATGATGCACCACACCAAATGTCACTGTTGTCATTATAATCACTTGAACGCGGCGCAGTCTTCCATGTCAAACCTGTGCAGCACAACCCATTGACGTCTTTGTTCTCCTGACTGAAACAGATTTGCCGCTGCTGAGATGCTAACTGCCATTAAGATTTTTTCCGTGGGAGAAAAATATACAGTACTGCCTGACATGACATTCAAATGACACAGCTGCAGACGGCTAGAGTTCTTTACCACAGGATTACTTTTCAAAATGTGTTCTTCCAGATGACTCCTATGTGGATTAGTCATTAAGAACACTTGTATGTTTCCTAGTGACTCTGGTGATGGCTGACTTCTCTTCTAGCACCACCATGCATTTGATATTTGTGATTCTGAATGAAATATCTCAACAGCAATTGGATGGACTGCCATGAAATTTAAGATCTCCCTGGACACATTTTAAATTTTCAAATACTTCACTTATTTTTTTTTCCATTGAAAAATTTCAATACTCTTTTTAAAATCCTTAAAATTATACTCCTTCTCTCTCATTACAGAATCTATGAACATGTGACTATTTTTATTTCCAAAGTGTAACTGTTGGTTTAACTGTTAGTTGTGATGTCACTAATGATGCTCGTAAGCCCGTCTCTTAAATGAACTAATGTTACTCCCATCAGACATTGTGTTTAGTGCTAATTAGAAAGTGTGAGCACACTAACACACGAAATGAAGATGTTGAGGATGGTAAACATGATACGAACTTCATAAGAGCCTGTTAGCGTTGTGACTGTGAGCATGTTAGCATGCTGACATTAGCATTGAGCATGAAGCACTGCTGCAGCCTCACAGAGTCACTAGTTTTATCCCTGCTAAAACCACATAAAACATAATCCTTATATTGCTGAAACACAAAGGGAACACTCACCACACACGATTTTAATTGGCTGCATTTAAACCGAACACTTGATAAGAATAAACAACCCCATGAAATCACGTTCTTGTAAACAAATTCTGCGAGCAACATTTGGCCACCTGACAGCAGCAGATTATGTTTACCTGGAATGTCAACGCAGCCTGTTTACCCTCAAAGACAAAACACAGCAAACACACTGAAAGGAAATGATTGGTGCTAAATCCCAGACTTGAGGGAAGGCAAGACTCCATCATCTGCCTCATTATTTGACAGTTATCCTACGGATGGTTATCCTTACACTATAATCACTATAATCCACTCTGCTATGGGGGTAATGGTAGGGATAGATGCCGGTGGTTACCATGGAAACGAGAGATGATAATGAAGTGTGTCAGCATATAGCTATCTATAGCCTGTCTAATTTGTGTGTGTGTGTGTGTGTGTGTGTGTGTGTGTGTGTGTGTGTGTGTGTGTGTGTGTGTGTGTGCAAGTCTGTGCATGTGTGGGCTGAGCTCATAGTTCTTCCAAAGATGCACCTGTGCGTAGGCTGGAGGCATAGCAGAACAGCATGATGACCAGCGTGCGCAAATGTATTCTTATCCAGAGCATATCCTCCTCAACGCAGGATGGAAAGCAAACCTCTTGAAACTTTCCAACAGCAGCTACAAAATGGACTCACTTCAGCGCACTCACTGTATTCTGTGCGCATGTGAGCACTGACACAGCTAAGGACTTAAGCCTGACCGGCTTCAATTTAAAGAGCCTGGAGAGCTTTGGAAAACAAACACAGAAAACCAACACATACAGTAGAGCATCAATTTTCATGAGATCTTTTAAAGCTGTTGGAATTACATAATTTTAATGCTTCTGTAAACAAGCCACAGTCCCCCTGACACAATATTAATGAGCTGCTCAGAAACCACTGGCTGCATTAAACCGTAGATCTTCCCTCTAAACTCTTCAGCCCATATTCATATTTCATGGGACAACTCAAGCTTCTGTCTACCTCTTTTTCTTTGTCTCCCTCTTCCCGTTCGCATGTCTTTTACAGCAGGTAATTCGTTCGAAAGCTTCTGCCGACCCTCCTTTCACCATCTCCATCTGTCTACTCTTATCCCATCTTGGTAAACCTCTGGTAAATCTTTCCTTTTCATCTCTCCGCAGACCAAAGAGGCAGGAAAGAAGGGAGAAGAAGGCTCTCATTTTCCTTTTCCATGCTCTGCTGTGCCTCCCCTTCTGCTGCACTTGTATCAGTCTCTCAGTGGAGCTGAAGCAGGGACTTGCAGCTACTGTGCAAGTGCAGGTTGTAAAAGAAAAAAAAAACATCAGGTCTGTGCCTGTGAACACGCACACGCACCTGAAACCACAGTGGGTGAGACAGGACCACCAGAAAATTAAATTAAATTTGATCAGATGACCACTCGCGCTTCATAGCCTGCGGTGGTGAGAGCTAGTCAGAAATAAAGGCAAACAGTTAGCAATACAAGCACAGCCCTAATCAGTGTCGGAGCACACAGCGCATGGCCAGCCGCTGATAACGTAGCCAAATAAACACAAGGCCACTTTAAAGACATTTTGACGCTCGAGTGTTAGCGCTATCAGAGCTATCGTTTGCTGAAGTAATGGAGATATTAGAAGCCTAAGTCTCGCTGTGGAGCTCCACGGTGTGTTCGTGTAGACCTTGTGACAGTATTTCTCCTCAGCCTCTTTAAAAGAAGGTCATGTTCTGGCCTGAGCAGAGGATTACGGTCCAACGGGAAGTGTTTGATGAAAAAGGAAAAAATGGACACTGTGTGATGTGTTGTGCATTATTTTCATCGGTTAAAACCTTTTTTTTGTTGTTGAATGCTTGTGTCTGCTGTGTTTGGTCGCTTTTGGACATTGGAGTGTGCTTTATATTCAGACGACCTTGAACAAATTAAAAGGCAAAGTAGACGCCGATAGTCCTGGTTAACCTTCCAGCATAGAAAATAACCCTTAGCTTAAGGCAAACAGGCAAAATGGTACAATTTTAAGCAATAAACCAAAGATGGAGCATTTGAGAAAGATCTCCTACATTTTAGTGGACATGTAAGAGATACCCTGCCCCCTGCCGCCACGTGCTTGTGGGAGGACAGGTAATAATGGGTTGGCCTGCAGAGGGTACAGCTGTCACTGGGAAGTGTAGGTGTTGCTGTGGAGGGCAGAACCCCACCAGTTTAGAGATCAAGTCATTTGGGAGCAATGTCGCTCTACTGTAACACTAGTATGAATCATTTTCATTCATCCATCCATCCATCCATCCATTCACATAGCTTTAGCAGCTTAGCAGCATAGTTGATGGCTCACTTGTCACAGAATGAAGATGGTGCAAAAGGCTCCAATTCATGCACTGTGGAAGCGCATGGGTGTCACATATGAGACACCACCGACACACATACACACACACAGCTTTCATAAGAATCATTTGGAGGTTTTGATTTGGGTTTAGGAAATTAGGAAATGCTGTAAATAAACTGAGGTGGCTGACTGTGATAGGCTGTGACACTTGACACGATAAAATATTTAAGAGAGATGAAGAGAAATAACAAACCCTCACTTCTGGAATAAACAAAACCAAAAGTATGAAAAGTCTAGCAGCTCTTTGAGGCTCATGTTTGTGTGACATGATAACATTACACTCGCACTGCGTGCTAGAAAACCAAACTGTTGGCTGGATGAAAAATTACATTAGCTTTATGTGGAGTCTGGCCTGTAGCTGTACAGTGGTCGTTTTGTTTGCTAAGCTCCACATCGTCAGCAGAATACTAGCATTCGCCTGTTAACATATGAAAGTCAACAATTAGCGTGTTATTTATATGACGACATTTAATAATGTAACTTTTTACATGTTAGCATGTTAACAGAGGCAATTTAAATGCTCCGTTTGCAAGTTAAAAAGCTCATATTTAGCATGTTGCAAGTTAGCATGTTTGGTGTTTAATAACTGATTAATCATTTAACTTATTTTTCATGCAAAAACAGCAAACATCCTCTGCATCTGGCCTCATAATGGTGTGCCATTTATCTATACAGTGAAAGTGAACATTTGGGGATTTTGGACATAACAAGACAATGTAAAATGTCACCTTGGGCCTAAGACAATTTAATGGCACAATCTGACATTAATCGAGAACATAATCAGCAATTAATTGATAATGAAAATCCTCAGCTGCAGTCTTAACAGTAATTTAAGTAATAAAAAATTCCCCTGAAATCCAAGAAAATTGACATTAGACATTAACTTTTGTGCAGTGTTTAAGTGCTTTAGAGGGGAATCTGTCTTTACATCATACATACATATATATAAAATATATGTGTTTGCTCCTATATGAGAATCTATACTGTCATTGTGTGTATGCACAGCTGAGTATCCAGAGAGTGAATCCCCCCTGAGGCAAAACCTCACCCAGATTAACGTGCACATAATATCCTATGACAAGATCTGTTTCCCACCACCCAGGTCTCAATGATGTGCTAATATGAAACATAAGAATCATACTACTTCATCATCAACTTTCCCATCACCCTTTCTGATGCTGTATTGCTTCCCTGCAGGTATAAGTATGGCCTTGCAGCCATTGGCACTGACCAATCATTCCACACGTCACCAAAAAAGAACACATCCAGGCAAGGAATAAACTATTCCATGTCATCTGTGGAATCTCGTCTGATAAACAACAAAGAAATGTGTGCAAATGCACTTGTCGGTGCTTGGCTGAGTGCCGCAAATGAATGTCTGTAATGTCAAGTACTGCAAAGAGGCTGTGAGGCTTCACCTCTCACATAATTCCATTAACCCACACTCATCTTCTATCCAGCCTCTCAGCCTTTTACCGTATTTGTACATATTTGGGTGACATTACTTCTGTACAAAAGGGTCATTCATGACTACAAGAAAGACGGGATATAAGGTCAATCCTTCAAGTTCCTCTGCCGTGTTGATGTAGAGCAAAACAGCAAAGTTAATGCTTCATTTTAATCTCAGCATGCTGTTGCAGCTAATCTGAGGACACGGTGTAAGAAAGTGAACCCGTGTTAGCACCAGAAAGCAGTTTCTGTGAAGATGTCCACCCTGAACACGGCAAAAAGAGTGGCTTTGGTCTAAAGAATCAGCTGCTTTGTCTCTATTTTCAGGCACACGTTACAGATTTAGCAGCTGCCTTCAGACTGTGGTTGCTGCTAGAAAACAGCTCTTATTCCTCCCGTGATTTGCCGAAGCAGCGATGGTGGAAGAACTCCTCATTTTCTCCATGACGACGCAAGACAGTTTCACAGCAAAATTTCAGCAAACGTAAAATTAAAGTGATAATGATGATAACTTACTTTGAAAAAGGGTGCTGTTATCCACAATGGATAAATATGCCCCAAGATATTTTACAAGTAGGTCACTGACCCTGGACCGTTAGTGTTGAAATTAAAGTCATACCTGTCGTAGTTGTCAGAATGAATGTATTATTTTTAGAGTAATAGGCTAAATATACAAAGACAGTCATAGTAAACCAAAGTTATTACACAGAGCAGAGAGCAAAAATAAAGCAACACTCCCAACGAAGGACAACCACTTTTCATTTAAAGCCACGTCATTTGTCAGAAAGCCATGATCAGGCTTTGACTCCCTTTCTCCACGTTGGGAAACAGTGTCGCGCTTCGCCAGCACACCGAGTTCATCATTGACCTCATCTGAGCGTCTCCACGGTGGAGTGGTGGATGCTGCTGCAGAGTACAGTTTGCTGAACGGCTCATAAGACAATGATGATGTGCCCCTGTGGTGTGTGCGTGTGTGTCACCTTTAAATAAAAGACACAAGCACACCCAAAGTGTGGGCGTGCGGGAGAGAGAGACACACACAGACACAGTATTGAAACAGCCCGTCTCCAGAGTGTGACTGTCAAAGGGGCGTCGCTCTCGTGTTCTGAAACAAGCCACTCTGTTGATACAACACACACAAGCACACACGCACACACCCATCTAGGAAATGAGAATGGGCCTCATCTATGGATAATGGTCCATCACAACCCATGATGGTTTCCTCTAGAAGAGTAAATGGCAGCAAATGGGATGTTGATTGAATCACAGCATTGTCATGTATACCAGATGGTAGAAAGGCATGGCACCTTACCATGACACCAAAGAAACAAACAGCGTCTCACTGGCCCCATTTTCTAAACAAACGCTGGAGTGGGTGGGAGGTGTCTAATCACAGAGAGAGAAAACAAAATTCTGAATGAATGGGGAGCAGTGCTTGTGAAAGAATAATATGGACATTGTGTGTCTTGGAGCTTTAAGTAGGGAGACAGGAGCTCAACCCCAGATCCAAGGGTGAGGCAGGCCTGTGGACAAACATCCCACTGACTGACCACGACCCCTGACCTCCCTCTGAACGGGCATGGAAGGGGAAAGCTCCCCTTCTGTGATCAATAATCACCCACTTTGCACAGTTTCACATTGCATTTACATCACACGTTGTGAATTCAGGAACACCCACAACTCCAACTCCAAGTCTTCTTTAATTAAAAAGAAAGAAAGAACAGTTTGATTTGAACAAGCCGTTCTCACTGAGCTAAAGCATGTTTGTCCTCCACGCTTTCAGCCCTCCCTGCCTGTGGACACATGAAATTAACTGCTGCCGTCATGGAAACGTGCTCCAGGATTGAACAATGGCGACCAATCTTGTTAAAGAGTACTTATTAAAAGGGGTTTTAACAAACCAGCAACCCCTGAGAAGTTCATGATTTTTTTCACCAACATCAATGACATAATGACACGAAAAGAGACACGACCAACACTGATGAAACTGCCTTTGTCAAATTTCTATTATAATAAAAATTCAGCCACTTAGTGATGCCTCAAGCCATGGAAGGTAGCATCACTTGAAATGGTTCAAATTGTCGATGTCATGCTTGATGGTTGATACAATGTCTGTACAACATGAACGCCTCTATGTACATTCATGACAGATAATCCCTCCTGGGATGACGCAGCAGTTCTAATCCTATTACAGTACTTCATGGGTCCACTAAAATACAACACCGCTGCATCAGGTGTTAACTGCGCTTCTGTGCACCAGCTGCTTTTATACAAATGGCTTTCTGTAGTGTGTCTGTGTGTGTGTGTGTGTGTGTGTGTGTGTGTGTGTGTGTGTGTGTTCATATCTTAATTTGTGCAGGTGCAGGTGTGCCACTTGCAACACACAGTGTGAGCCCAAATGGGGCTTTAGTAAGGTGAATGAACGGTGTGTGGTTTGTGCCTAATGTAGGGCACACTGCATTATACGTAACTCTTTAATGAATTCTGGTAAGAGCGTTGCTAGCAGAGAAGCTTACGCCGGCGTGAGCAAGCAGCCATCCATCCGAGCATTCATTCAAGCAGCCAGCCCCACATCCTCCCATTCTCCCATTTCTACAGTTATCCCCCCGAACTGCTCGGAGGACTTCACTGATTTGAACAGTGAGCATCGGTTGGGTGTGTACAACAGGACAGAAACAGATCTGAAACAATCAAATGCTAATATATCTAGAATCCTTTAGTTATTGCCAAAGCTAACAGCCCCTTAAACAACCATTCAGCCAACATGCAGAACAACTACTGACTTCATCAGATAGACTCGAAACACGTGGATGTTCAGCTAATTCCGCTTTGAATGGGTGTCTCTTTCCCTGGCTTTCGCTGAACGTCATTATGCTCTGAGTCACTACGGTTAATGGAGAAAAAAAAAGAGGCCTTCTGCAATGAAGATCTGTTTCCGTTTTGTTAGCCCAGGAATGAATCCATGCTCCGATGAAAACGTTATTCAGCTGGGACCATCTGGGTCTTTCTAAGCAGTCTGTGCTCTTTCCACCATGCAGACAAAGCTATCAGAGTAGGAAAGTCACATTGTGATGTGATCTTCATCAACCAAGGGCACATTAAGGGTGAATTTGGGCGACATACGGTGACTTGTGTCAGCCAAAGGTTGGACGATGTCAGCATTTTTCTCGTGAGCCAAAAAAAAGGGCATGCCGGCCAGAGACAGGGAGGTTGAAGTGAGAGGGACTGCAGCAGAGAAAGACATAACGGTAGACAGAAGAGGGAACACATCTATCCGTGTCTCCTGTGATGCATCACCTGCCTGTCCTTTCCAGGAAAAAAAATGGACGCCATGGCTGATGAATGGCCCCACTCACTCACTTGAGAAGAGCAGAGCAGAGTGAGCCCAGAGGGACCGAGAGGGGAAAATGATTATTTCTTGGCTAAGTGGTTCTGGTTAGAGTTACATCTAAATCTTGTCTGAGATGGAACTTTAAACCAATACTCCAACACAGAAGCTGCAGTGTGGCTGAACTCCTTGAAAGGTAGAAACTTTATCCAGACCTGAATTTCTTGATTGGGTTATACTGAGTCATCCTGGCTCATCTCACTGCGCAGTGAACCTCAAACTTCATGGCAGCAAATGTTCTCACGTCTGATTTTGCAATTACGAAACCTATCTAGACCCAAGGAGGACTGTTTCTCTGTGTTTCAGATGTTGCAGGGAGGATACTTTTGGGAAAATTACATATTTATTTGACACAGAAAGCACCAAAAAGATGAGCAATCAGGTCAACAACCTCACGAGAAACAATCAGCAATCAGTCTGTGGTCTTAAAGGCATGGGTAGTTTCCACATTTCCCTTTGAATGAAGGGATTTAAAGGATCAGTTCACACTAATAACTTTCTTGCTAAGAGTTGAAGCTACAGTCAGTTAGTTTTTTTAGCATAACGACTGAAAACAGGGGGAAACAGCTAGTCTGGTAATATCCAAGAGTATTTCTTGGCCAGGAGCAGTGACTTCCCGTTGTCTTCCCTGCCTGCCTTGCAACGTCACAGTAACAACAGAACTCCAGATGACAACAAGCCAGAACCACACCTTGTTTTTACACGTTAGCTTATGGACATAATGTGTCATCTAATGAGGTTTGGAGGTGCTGGAAGATGGATTATTTTACCAAGTTTCCTCTGATTTCCTGCCAATCTGAGCAAAATGTTAAAGTATTATCTTCATTTAAAGAAACCCAAAGGCTCCACAGAGAGAAGCAAAGTCATCAGTTCGAATTCTTTGTTGGACTTGTTTGTGTAAATGAAGTGAATGAAGAAAACGGAGGGAAACAAGGCAGGAGTAGCGCGTCAGACACACACCCAGACAGGCGGGAGATGATTAAGAGGACAGAGAATAAAGGCTAACAGAACAGCTCATACACTCTGGTATTGCTAAATGGTTTCTTCCGTGTGCACAGCGTTTGTTAAACTTGTATAAACAGTGTAAGGATAGCCGGTCCAACATCTGCAGTAGTAAGAGTGTGATGACGCAACACAGCCAGCAGCAGACAGTAATCTCTTCCCAGAGACAATACACAGAGAGACGTGACCTTGCATGTCCCTACGACTCCAAATCTAAGCTCACAAACACGAAGTGTATTAGTGCATGACCCAGGGGAATTTCAAAGAAAAAAAATGTCCCAGAACTTCCCTCATCACCCCCCTCATCCTCCCCTCTTCTCTTTCCGTCCTCTCTGCCATCCTGTCCCTCTCCCTGTCCCCAAACCCCCACAGCAGTCGGCACACAGCGGTTTATCCTTAACCTGCCATCCATCCATCCACCCTTCTTTCATTCCATCTTTCCTGTCCCTTTGGACAGACGGGAAACTTTGGATCAACTTCTAGGAGACAAGGGATGACCCTCTGCTCAATGTGTGCCGCCATGATAAGAACAAACAGACCGAAGCGCCACTTCCTCCCCTGAACAGTAAGGAGGCTTCTTTCTAAGTTAGGACAAACAATGACGCCCCAGCTTCCTGGGATTCATCCAAATGGGGCTTTATCTTTGCAAAAAAAAAAACAGAAAATAATAGATGGAAGCAAAGTGCAGTGCCAATCTGAGCAGTAACGGCTAGCCGCTCTCCTCTTAATTTGCTAAAATGTGGAAGGCGAACGCAATCATCCCCATTTTAAATGCTACAATCTCTGTATGAAGTGAAAGCTTATGGCAGTGGCTTGTGGCATCCCACAGATATACAGTGTGCACATCACGTCTAATTATACTGCATTTGAGAAGCAGTTAATCAGAGTGTCCCGTTCGGCTTCATTATATCATGAACTTTCATGACCTTACAGCAAACCAGTAAGAAAAACCTACACGAGCTGACAAACAGAGAGTTATTAACAGCTTGAACTGGTTTCTTTGTGTAATCATAAGTTAGACGTGGACATCCCTGTTTACGTCTGGCCTGCACTGTGAAGGAAGTGTTTTTCTCTGGAGTAATTTATAGTGGCAGGAAGTAGTACAGCAGGTGGTGGTACGGCAGCCTTAATGTTGGCTCAATCCATTAGTTCCTGGCCACAATGAATCTGAAGTTTATTTGAAGTATAATTGGAGATATTGACTGGTAAATAACATATTCTCAAGCGCTTCTAATCAGCATCATCAGAAAATATAACACCTTCATCTGCTTTAATCTTTATTTCATGTTCACTCATATATTAACAGACCCGTCACTTTTTTTTAACAGTGGAACTGACTCTCTGTATTTGGAGTTTTGGTGGTGGGATAACCTTTTTTGTTTACCTCTGATCACAGACTCAGCCTTTAAACACAGTGCTCCTATCTCTCGTGACAGCCATCCGTACATAAGTTCACACATGGTGAAGGCTCGAGGTTGATTTACGGAACGGGAAAAGGTGTGTACGAATGCAAACAGCCACAAAACACACACACACGTGCAGTATCTCACACACAACGCAATGATATTCAAAAGCATGTGCAACAGGACCTGCGTACACATTCTTCCCTCAACACCTTTATATTAGAAGATGTCATTTCCTTTTTCACAGTCGGTTTCTGTATGAGTCAGTGATATAACATCTTTTTCACTGCTTGAGATAGAAAGTACAGCCCTGGCAGACCGGTGGTGGTCAAGACTTTGGTGTAAATGTGCAGCCATTCAGACGGCCTATTACACAAAGCAGGGGTGCATCTTGTTCCACATCAATCCACCGAACGCCTCCTAACAGCCCTTAAAATAGGCATGAACTCGCTGCTGTTAGCTGCACGTTACACGTGTTGGTGGAAATAAACAGTCAGAGATTAAAGAGAAGGAAATGTTAAAAGATGTGTAAGAGATCTGAAAGCAAACAGCCTTTTATCTGCCTCCATCTCTGCCTTTCTTTCCTAAAAATAACTTTGACTGAATGTAAAGTGCTGATGATTTGGCCGCCGGTGCTGCTTGAAGCTTTCTGACGTTTCTTCAGAGACAACCAGGGCTCATCAGGATTTTCATCTCGACACACGGCACTGGCAGGATGTGCCAGACCGTTATTCCACCTGGCGACGAGCTACAGGAAAACCAACAACAAGCCTCACGCATCACAACACAAGCAGCGGAGACGGTGCTGCTGGACAGCATGCGTGCCAGGACAGGACCGGACAGCAATCATCTTCACCTTCTAATTTTAGACTGAGTCTGAGACCTAACAGACAAACATGACATGAATACAGACAGTGCACCTTTTCTTTCTGATAACAGTCCATGCAGCTCTTCAAACTGTTCAGGAACAGGAAGGGCACAGAGCCCTGACCTGCACTGTGTTAGTGCCATCATGTGCAACCAATAGGACCAACCAATGATTTTAAAGCAATCCAGTTCACGTGTGTGTGTGTGAGTGTGTGTGTGAGTGTGTGTGTGGGTGGGTGTGTGTGTGTGTGTGTGTGTGTGTGTGTGTGTGTGTGTGTGTAAGGCAGAATTTGTGTCTGAAAGAGGAACAGTGCTAAAACCACAACATTGCTTTGGCCTTCCAGTGTGACTTGAGGGGTGCTGATCAGTGAGGTCATGGAGATCCATCACTTCAGTAACAGAGGATTATTTTATTGGGGGGGGGTCATGGGGTCACAGTGAAAGTGTTTAACATCTCTCTGAAACATACTGCATTTAAGGAGGATTGAAGAAGTATTGATTATACAGTTTTGGCATGAGACTAGAAGTTTATTTGAATTGTACTAAAGTGGATTTCTTCCACTTCACGTAACCTCCGATCACATGTCCGGAGCATCAAAGCGCAACGTTTTAGCCGTTAAGAGTTGTTTGAACAACAATGATTCCCTGTCGCGGTTAAAATTAGACAAAAAAGTGTTTAAAAAAGAGTAGGAAACTCACCTCCTCCACTGTGAGGGGCATGCATATCCTGTACTCCTTCAGCAACATCTTCCCCTTCTCCCCGTCTCTTCTATGTGTTCACAGTGTGTCAAACCAGCTGAGTAAACGCTCCCTCCGCCGACCGACGGGATATGTGTAATATCTGGAGACGTGTCAGCGCATGTGGGAGGATGGTGAGCCCGGGTTATGAAATACACCCCGAGATACGGCTGAGTTTTTTCATCGGTACCGGCGGACACGTCCTGCGGCAGCGAAAGTGAGGGCAGAAGTGAGCTCGGTTTACTGTTGTCCCCTCCTATCACGCTGAGGAGTCAAGCTACGGGCAAATAGCGACGAACAGGACCGGAAAACGTAGGAAGGAGGGCTTCAAAATAAGAGTATAAAATTTGTTTTTGTTAACAGTAACTATGTATTTTTCTGAAAACACATCCTGTGGGATAGACAACTGGCCAGTCAGGATTTTTTTGTTGTTTTGTTAGTTGCAAATTTATTATGGAATTTGTACAATACCCACAAAAGCAGGTTCTGCATCATTATTCTAATTATATGTCCTCTAGAGCAGCGCTGTGTGTCAAAATCTAGTGTTTGGTTAGCTTTATTATTTAGCTTTATTCTGACCTAATTAAAGTTGTGTTTAATCTAATAAGTTGTTTGCAGTCATGTGACATTAAATTCAGATGGAGGGCAGGAAGTGAAAACCGCAATGGAAGGAAGTTCTTATTTTGCGAGTTTAGATGAAATTACAAGAGAAAGGTACAAACAGAAAATCTGAACATATATTGGATGTGAGCCATATGTTATGAAGAGGAGTGATTTTTCAACTGAACTGAAAGTTTTGCTGCTACTGAGGCAGAAGATATAACAACTACCTGCTCATTCAGACGTCGTAGAAAACAAATGAAAGCAGACAAAAGTACGGACGCATATAACTTTTTTATCAGTTGGGACCCCGACCTCTGTACCAAAGTGCTCCTAGATGATTGTCGTTTCATTTTCGCTAGGGTGCATAGCTTTAATTGTCCTGTGGATTAACCCAGTAACAAACATTCAGCGTTGTGGTGCGCCGCTCCTCTTTTTTGTCAAACTGTTAATGCCAACTTAACAAGTGTCAGTCGTGTTGCTTGTAGCCAATACTTTTAATCTATCACTGTAGATTTAAAACAACAGCTATGCACAACAGCTTTTGGTACTCGATAAAAAATCTCCTCGTGGTTTCTCCGTTTGATTGACTTGAGCAACCATAAATGATGTAAAACATAAGCGTATCGTATAATGCTTCCTATGCATAAAATCACATCCTGCCCTCCATCTGTAGTTCACACCACAACAAAAGAGTGATGTGACGTCATATGCAAACAATCTATTGCCACAAACCAATCGATTTTCATGGAATTTGGAGGCAGCAGTGTACAGAGTGGTGTATGTGGGGTTGGTAGGGGCTCGAGTTTGTTTGTTTGTTTGTTTGTTTGTTTGTTTGTTTGTTTGTTTGTTTGTTTGTTTGTTTGTTTGTTTTTCTCTCAACGATGCTGCCCTTATTTAGTCTAGTTTCAAGATATTGACACCATAAACTAAAAGATTTCTGTTGGAGACAAATACCTCGCACTTGTTTTTTTGACGACTGAATTCACTACATGTGTTTGCAGAGCAGATGGTGGATTATATTTAACATATGTGCTGTAATTGAGTGGCTCAATTAATTTCAAATCGATTTCAGTGGCATCTCCTCAGGCATAATAAACTAACCAAGCATACAGTGGAGTGGAATTAATTAATTAGATCTGATCTGCATAATCTCATTGATTATTATATCTGGGCCATATCATAATACACTGGATTAAGTAACACTGGCCAAAATACTGGCTGGTACATGTTAAAAGTCTATTTATCGTACGGTTTAGTTATCCACATTGACTACATAGGGGCCCCCTGGATCATAATACCGACTATAAGTGGCCTGCGTATCCTTAGAAATATGTAAAACACGCAGGTTAACAATTGCACTTGAACCGCTAAGTGAAGCGTGTTTCCAGCGTCATTCTTAGATAAGACCAATAATTTGAAAAACGTGTGACCGGATGTGGCATTGCCTCGTGCACGCTGACTACACACGTCTCTCTCTAGGTTACCGTTAGAAGTGACTGTCCAAATTGCTGATCAAGGAAATGTGTACTTTTCTAAGCGGTCCTCCGTAAACCCGCCCTCCCTGAGAGACTCAACTTATAAGGTTTTTGTCGTCAAAGTTATGAGGACGACACACGTCATGAAGTTGGGGGGAACGGAGGCTCTACGCTCTTCTTCTTCTGCTTCTAAAGCAGCTTGCGGAGGCATCGGAAAATTTTCAGCGGTTAACAGCAGCCCCAGCCCCCCTTTCCTCCCGCTGCGAGGCCCGCTGAAATACGACGCTGTGCTCGGTGGAACCATCGGCTGTCACAACCGCAGCTCAGGAAACATCAGCGCTCTGCTTCACACTGCCCCGACATCTGTCTCACCTCTCTGCATCGCGGTCCCACGTACATACTTCATGTCGGCGTGCTTTGAAGTACAGAGCGGTGCTTTCTTGACACCATCAGCCCACGGTGCAGACAGTACAGTTCATGTGAATCCAGCACAGGCCTGGCAGTGCCCTGCTATGGACGGTGTGTGTCTGCTGGTGTGCAGTTTGTAGCCTTCAGCTTACCACTCAATGCAAGGGATAAACATGCACATATTAGATCTAATGGCTATAGTTGGCCCCATGAAACTTAGAAAACAGTGAAAATTCATGGTTTATCAGAAGTGGCTGTATCATTCATCAAATTAGGCTTAAGATGCACTTCAGTGTTTCAATATGGAGTAGAGATGCACTACAATGTACGTATGTATGATATTGCACTGTATGTAGATGCTGTTTCCTGTTTTTAAAGTCATTCTCTTTAAGCAGAATGTGGACAAAATATGCAGCAGAGAAATGAAAATGACATCTGCTGAACCTGTTTCCTGCCTGCTGCTCTCAGGTCCTGGTCTGATGCATTACAGAGTTTTACATAATTTGGGTGTCCCCTGTTAAACAAGAACTGATTTTACAGTCCAGGCATAAATGAATGCTTGCTTACTAGGCCTAATGCATACTTCAACGTCCAACTGAGGGATATGTAAGCCTGTATCTTTGATGATGGTACTCATGAACAAAATCAGCCACACTCACACCTTTAGTGTCCTGTATTGCTTGTCAAACATAATCAGTGTCAGCACATTAATAATTGATCACTTTCAGTTAAAATGGGAGTTGCATGGCGGGCTTCATTGACGTGTGATGTATTTGGCTTGACTCAGCAAAATTCATGCTCATAATTCTGTTTTGAAGATGCTGACAAACAGTATTGGGTGCAGTCAGCAAGCATACAGTGGTTCCACTAGAAATAGATTCGTGGAGGGTGGCAAACCCTCTGAAACAGCATTTGGATTTAAAGTCTGCACGTTCTATATTTATCAAATGAATAGAATATGCAACAGAAGTAACATATCTTACACTTGTATGTAGTATGTATGTTATCAACAGCAGTTCTTAATAGGTGTGTCTTAAACAAAGATACAACATTTACTTAATGTATTTCCTCAGGCAAGCCCTAACTGATTAGTCCCATTAACAGCGTATCAGTTTTTAATTAGAGTTTTCCCGCTTATGTTCTTGTAAATGGTCTAATATTGTGTAGCAGCACATTAATTGAGCATCATAAAGTCATATTCACAATGAAATAACTGACATAAAAACTTTCCAGAATGTTGTATTCTTGAGGAAGCAACAAGAAATAATGTGACTAAAGTGCAATGTTTACCAGAGAAATAAATGTTCATAAAACATATTATGAATATGTACAAATATGATTATGTGTTCATTCATTTGGCTTCAGGCAATGTTGAAATAATAAACATGGTGACCTACAGAGTCACCGAGTCACAAGTATATAAGCATGGTGCAATCTATTGTTGAGCTATCTTGTCATATGTTGTCAATTGTAGATACAGTACTATGTACAGGTAGGCTAACACAAGCGGTATTACACCACATCAAATGGCTTCTGTTCTTCTGCACTAAAGGGTTTCTGTCCAATACTGTGCACACTGCACATTTCAGTGACGTTCATGTGGCAGACGTGTGCATCCCTCCTCATCAGAGTTGAACCCGTCCTTGTCCAAGTTTTCTGGTTCACCTCTGGTGAACAGTTAAATCAGTCACACAGAGTCAGTAACCCTCTAACACCAAAACATCCACTTAATTCCATTATAGATCATGATTTTAAAGACTGTATTTTTTACAGTTTGAAAAGTAGTTTTTAACATGTACACATCATCATACACTGCCAAACGATGTAATGGCCATACATATACTGTACGTGATCATCCACTCCCTGTTCATACGTCAATTCAATGTTCATTTATTTTTTATTGTTTACTACTTATAATACTTTACTTGTATAGAGACTTTTATTTATGTTGTTGGTAATTGGTGATTTTTACAGATATCTTTTCCACATGTTAGTGTACATTACAGTCCTGAGAATTCTTTATTCTCTAAAATTATTTTCAGCACTTGTCCTTGCTCTTAGCTATATTTCTATTCCTCTATAAGTACCTGGAGAGCAATGAAAACCAGAGTCTACAATGACTTTTAACAATAAAGCAGATTCTGATCCTGATTCAAACATTCAGTTTTTATTTTTCTTTGGTGTGAGCTGCATTGAAAATGATAGTCTGTCCACATTAACTGACTTCGTAAATTACAGCTTAATCAGAGTCTCTAATACATGTTTGTTCTTGGCCCTGGTGCTGCACAGTCTGTTATTTTCATCATTGGTATTGAGGAAGACAATGTTGATCATGATTAGCTGAGCCCTTCGTGATGTTTTTGAAGTCTGAAAAGTGTGCTCAAATCACTCAGCATATTTTTATACCTCTGCAATCAGAGTTCTTTTTCCATTTTGGATCTTCCTCTCAGTGGATCAGAGTCATTTTCAGTTTATCAGGCCTCCAAGGTCTGTGCTGAGCCTGCACTGGGATCAAACTGATTTTAGTTCAGGGCTTAGGGGCTTTCTCTGCCATGAGCAGGAAAATCACTGACCCACATTAGCTTTATTTATGAGGGCACTGGTGGTGGTGCCTTTCAAAGCAGTTAACTGTGTGAGGAGTGGACTGCACAATGCAGACGTTAAAGAGACGCCTACTGGTGGACTATGGTCACTGCACTCGGCGTTCATTCACATGATCATGTCCATTCACAAAGAACCTCATTCATCCTGCCTATGCAATTGATAAGTGCAGGATAGGCGTTACACTTTCGAAATGAATTCCTAGAAATATTATCATCATCCTGTTTTCATTGTCGTTCTCCTCCTCCGGCATCATTGTCATTTTTGCCAACATGACTCTGGGTTTTGATTCTAGGGTAGTCATAAATAAAAGCTCTCAACTCCGTTTGACAAAAAGCATCCACCTGAAATATGAACGTCATCCTCCATCTTATCATTATAACATTATCTTCACTAAGATGCAATTAAAATGAAATACAGAACTATCTTGTCTCAAAGTGACAGTATTTTCCCCCCAACTGGTTGAGTTTGTCGTTCACTTTATTTGGTATAAAGGTAGGACAGTTCCTCCAAATCAAGTGAATTCCTGTTCTTAAGCTCCCTTTGTGGGTGCTACTAGGAGTACAGACTCCTCTTAAATCTGTTAGGGTTTTGTTGTCGGTTTGTTTGTTCTACCTTCTTTTGTATTGCTCTCATTCATTCATCTGAACCTTTCACAGTGTTTGCCATTTCACATGCTTGCAAATACAATAGTTATGTTAAAGAAAATAGTGTGTCCCTCCTGAAGAATGAAAAGGTACCTCTAATAATTTTCAGCTAAATATAGACTCACTTGGCACTGAATTTAAGATAGCATCTCCTCCAAATTAAAATGGCTTCCTGAACAGATTAAAGTCACTCCTTAGAGATGGGTGCCACTCATTATTAAGTCCAGTTGTGACGGCTTAGAGATAAGATGAAACTGGCTGTCTAAAAATGTCCGCTTGGTCAAACAAATTCAAGCTGTCCAGCATTTTCAACCAATCATGATCACCATATATGTCATAATTATTGGGCATTCCTTACATACATGTAAAACAACCTACATAACCATGATAAGCTCAGAAATATCACCATTTTTCTTTATCTTAAAGCCATAGAAAACGAGGTGATTTTGATTCCACTGAATAGGCTACCAAATAGAAAAGTATATTGTGTATATTCTTTCCGTATTATCATTTACATCCATCACTCATTGTATATATTGTTTTTTTTTTTGCCTCATCATACTTTGTATATAATTCTTATTGTTTATTATATATTTTTGCTCTATTTAACTTATTGTTTAGTGTTTTGGGGGGGTCCCCTTTTTGTCTTTTTGTCCTTGTTGATTAATTGTGTGATTTTCAGTGGTTTTCTTTGTGTACCTACACTGCGATGTATTTGTGTATGAAAATACATAATGTATAAATGGACTGACCGGGAGAGTCCCAGCAAAGAAACCAATACCTACGACAAAAATCAGGCTTTCATAACGCCTGCCTGAAATATTCTGGTGGGTCCTCACCGGGTCCTTCAGGCGCCTCGAACAGCTGTTTGGTTCTGTCCTTTGATTGGTCACCTACCCCTTTCGTTCATTTGACAGGTAAAATAGTGCTAGCTCTGAATTTGGTCGCAAGCAAAGCAGAGCACCGTACATTGTCCTAAACTGAACACCGCAAAGATGTCTGAAGAGCGATCTGAAAGGTCCGATGGGAAAATTGTGAAGATGGAGGTCGATTACAGTTCAACTGTAGACCAGCGTCTCCCGGAATGCGAAAAAATGGCTAAAGTAAGCGGAGTCCGAAAAGAGGCCAGCGCCGGCTGAGTCATGGTGCATCGGGATCAGTGTGTTAGCATCGAAGCTAACATCCATTTGCTTTAGCACCACCCGGAAACCTCCCATAAACAATGTATTGAGTGTAAACTGTTCGAGGGTGTTGGTGTGTTTTTTAAGCCCCACACATATCTGTGTCCCTTTTATTCTCACATACACTTTTGTTTTTGTTCTTAATGTCGCTAGCATGATAGCAGTCTCAGCATAGTCATTGGCAACAACTCAGCTATCGTTAACGCTAACTCGGTAGCCAAGCTTAAGTTAGTGCCTTACGTATTGTGTCCAAAGTCAGAAGTTAACATGTGTGGTTTTTCTAAGCAGTAAATGTACGTAGCGCTAATTTTTTAAAATTTTCTGCTCCAGGAGGGCAAGCTGCAGGAGGCCATTGAGAGCCTGTTGTCATTGGAGAAGCAAACCAGAACGGTAAGAGTCTCAGTGCAGTACAGTAACTTTCTAAACACAGCTTGTTTACTTTCCTGTCATTTGGCCGTGGAAGACCCCGCATCTGACCCAGATCTGAATGTCAAAAACACATTCATGGCATGATTTGTTTCTCAGTCTACTCCAAAACATGGTGCAAGGCAAAGACTGCTTAGTCGGCTGGCGACCGGCTCAGGGTGTACCCTGCCTCTCGCCCGTTGACAGCTGGGATAGGCTCCAGCCCCCCCCAACCCCGAAAGGGATACAAGGGGTATAGAAGATGAATGAATGAAAAGACTGCTTAATTGTTACACACTGCAGGAACCGATCTTAGCAGACTAAATGATTATCTTACGTGTGATGGGGGTTCGAAATGACCTGGAAAACAAGTGTTGATGGAACCCTAAAACATGTCATTGACTAGCAGCCTACAGTAGCACAATTTTGCAGGATAAATGAAGGTGGGTTGTGGCATCAAAGATTTACAAGACCCGAAAATTTGACAGAGTAGTCAAGTCAATGAAATACAGTACATGATGGATCTACTGTAATAACATGTGTATGTTTTTGTGTATTTTATTCCTTGTTTTACTTATCTGCCTTCAACCCCTGCACAGGCATCAGACATGGTGTCCACCTCCAGAATCCTTGTGGCTGTGGTCCAAATGTGTTATGAAGCCAAAGACTGGGATGCCCTGAATGAAAACATCATGTTGCTCACCAAAAGGAGGAGTCAGCTGAAACAGGTCAGATGCTTCTTTTTCCCTGAAGGCTCTTGTCTCACAGTTATGTCCAGAGATGTTTTTATTATGTTCTACATTCTTTGTATTTTCTTGTGCTCCCGAAAATAATTTTACAAGCTGTATTACTACTAACAAAAACCAGGAGTGTGTGTTGTCAGGTCGTTTGATTAATCAAGACTTAGTGAGCAGTATTCTTTGTCAAGCACTTATTAAGATTTAAATATATTTTTTCGTTTGCTGTCTGTCTTTATCAGGCTGTTGCCAAGATGGTGCAAGAGTGTTACAAGTACGTGGATGCTGTGACTGATCTGACCATCAAGCTGAGACTCATCGACACACTTCGCACTGTGACTGCTGGCAAGGTCTGGAATGTGTTTGTGTGTTAAAAGAGCCGTATATGAGAGACAAAAAAAATGTTGTGTATATTTATTTGAACAGCTGTCAAATCAAATACTGCATGCCACTCTGTGCCAGATGGGGCAAGGATGAAAGTCTCAAGTTAGCAATGATGGAGGAACCCAGCAATTTGTGTCTTTTTTGGTGCATATGTATTAAAGGAAACAATGGCATTTTATTCAGTTTGTTAGGGTTTGATTTACATGGTGGTCAGGTATTTATGTAAGTTTTGGTGAAAGAAAAGACAAGAGGTAAGCCTCACTAATACACAAAACATGTCCTCCCCACAGATTTATGTAGAGATCGAGCGCGCAAGGCTGACAAAGACCTTGGCCAACATCAAGGAGCAGAGCGGAGAGGTCAAAGAGGCAGCGTCCATTCTTCAGGAGCTGCAGGTAAAAGACAAATTGCCTTTTATTTTCTTCCTGAAGGGATGGAGAAAATTCTGCACAGTTGTTGTGGGGACAAATGGGGATACGTCCGTGTTTGAAGAACCTTTTGTCACCACATTTATGCAGGGTAAAATATGTAAAGTAAGTTTCATGGCCTCCAGTTTGGAAAGTGCTTAGATATTTTTTCTTCCTGCTCAGGTGGAGACATATGGCTCCATGGAGAAAAAGGAGAAGGTGGAGTTTATCTTGGAACAGATGAGGCTTTGCATTGCTGTCAAGGATTACATTCGCACCCAGATCATCAGTAAGAAGATAAACACCAAATTCTTCCAAGAGGAGGGCACCGAGGTGAGATGAAGGGTTAGAAATTAAACACTGCTAAAATACTGTTTGCTACAGCACAGTTTTGGAAGCTGTTTAGTCATTTTTGGTGTATCTTTTCCCTTTTGTGTAATGAACAACTCAGGAATCAAAGCTCAAGTACTACAACCTAATGATCCAGGTGGACCAGCACGAGGGCTCATACCTGTCAATCTGTAAACATTACCGGGCCATTTATGACACCCCCTGCATCTTGGAGGACAGCAGCAAGTGGCAGCAGGTACGTGGACTTTCTCTCAATACCCCAGGATATTTTTAACATATGTTGAATGCATAATGCATTTAAAGACATTGGCTTTACTCTGAGCGCATACCTAGGAAGTGAACATCCTTTTGATCCATGTCGCTCTCTATGAACGCTGATGATCACTGCATAGTTTGCAAAAATAACACTACATATATGTCTTATCAAAATGTACTGCGCTTGTTGCCAGTTGCTAATAAATCCATGAACACATTTGTATTTCAGGCCCTGAAGAGTGTAGTGCTGTATGTGATTCTTTCCCCTTACGACAACGAGCAGTCAGACCTCGTGCACAGAATCAGTGCGGACAAGAAACTGGAAGAAATCCCTAAATACAAGTAAGAGATGCTGTACCTTATGCTCCTTTGCATGTTGTCAATTTCCATAGCATGTGTGATTACAGCACTGTGTGAGAGCATTTTGTTGGTATGAATAGGCAGACGTGAGATACCGGGAGAAAAACAAATTTATATCTTTCAAAGAGTAAAAGCCCTCTGAATCAACAGTCAGCTAAGTTCAACAGAAGAATTTCCTGGCACATATATACAGTGCATATGCAGATTGACAGCCTTTACCTATATTCTGTGTGAGTCTGCATTCAGTCTGTTACACAACAGTTCTTTCAGGAGCGTTTTTAATATTTTCTCCATTTGGGAATGCTTGATGGCAGAGGCTGTTGCTTGCTGCTCAGTGGGGAATGATCATAGCAACTTTCACATATGCTGACAGCATAAGTGTGCGCTGCAACGTGTGAACACGGGAGTTTTCACCATCTTCCTCCTCCGTTCTCAGAGACCTTCTGAAGCAGTTCACCACTATGGAGCTGATGCGCTGGGCCTCCCTGGTGGAGGATTACGGGAAGGAGCTGCGAGAGGGCTCACCCGACAGCCCTGCCACAGATGTCTTCTCGTATTCAGAGGAGGGGGAGAAAAGGTGGAAGGACCTGAAGAACAGAGTGGTGGAGCATGTAAGTCCCACATCTGTTAATGCTTGGCAGTGAGGAGACATCTAATTGAATTACAGCTGATCCAACCTAAGCCAGCTCATTCAAACCAAGAATTAATCACAGAGAAGCATCTTATGGTGACCAATGTTGGCCATAGAAGTTACACTAGATGTGATGACGAAGTCATTTCTTTAATTCACATCGACAGTTAAAGTAGAAGTGTGTCAGTTTGATTATTAGGCTCTGATTTGAACGACCCTTGCTTGATCTGTCCTGCATATCATTTGTACAATTTGCAAAGACTGTGCAGTCAATAAGCTCAAAGTGCTATTTTAAGACTCAAAATTTTTTATATTCTCTAAATTGGAGTAAATGTAATAAAATTACAAAAGAGCAGTAGATGAACAGTGCAAGGGACATGGGAAATAGATGGAGGTGATTATGAAGCTCTGTGCCGATTCGGTGGCTAAGCTAGCAGACTGCTATGTGCAATATTAAAACACACTTAAACTAGATTGATTCAAGTGTTGATGTGACCTAAGAGTTTTCCCTGTTCTAACCTTAAATAATTTATGCAAATATTCTGCTGCAGATAATGTATATTAATGACATACTCTTCCTCCAGAACATCAGAATAATGGCCAAATATTACACCAGAATCACAATGAAGAGGATGGCTGGACTCCTTGACCTCTCTATTGATGTAAGCAACACTGCCACTAATTAGCTCATGTATGAAGTTCACGTTAGCGGTACAGAAAAATGTTGCATGCTCTTAGATCAAACAACTTGAGTTCATGTTGTACATAAAGAGTTCAGTACTGACTTTGGTAATTATGGGTCATTGACAAATTACATGTTTTGTGGTCGGTCATGCCATGACTAAATAGACCCTGAAAATAATAATCATAAATTCTGAATTGTCAGCTTAGCTAAGGCACCCTCTACATGCATACATATAGTAAGAACAGAAGTACACGATGACTTTTACCACAAATTTCCTTTGAAAAATATCTTAATTCAGCCAGTATGACTGGCAGGGCTGCTTTTAGACAGTAAGGAAACTAATGATCAGGATTTTGTCAGACTGAAGAAAACTTTGAAAGACATTAACATGGCGTCTGTCTGTTCATTAGGAGTCCGAGGAGTTCCTCTCCAGCCTAGTCGTAAACAAGACCATCTATGCCAAAGTCGACCGTCTGGCTGGCATCATCAACTTTCAGAGGCCTAAAGACCCCAATGACCTGCTCAACGACTGGTCGCACAAACTCAACTCTCTCATGTCTCTGGTCAACAAGACCACGCATCTCATTGCCAAGGAGGAGATGATCCACAACCTGCAGTGAAACACAGTTATCGTGCATTATTTTGTCTTTTGGTTGATATTTGTCTTCTGTTTTGTTTCTGAATATACAGTATACTGGTGGACTGTGAAGGCAGTGTTATTCCAATGTCATATAATTGGAGAAAAATCTGCAGCACATGAACGGCACCTCAACATTGTTCTTTTTTTTTTTATTTGCTACTCAGTCAAACATAAACAATAAACTCATGAGCACCTCGCCTCTGAATCCCTCTATCATAGAAGACTTTCTCATTGAATTATATACAGTAGTCTAGCGTTTATCACTGTATGAAAACATGGCTGAAATCTCTTTTTAAATGTATACTTAGCAATGTAAACAATAAACTCACATTTGGGTTAAGGGTTGTATGAGGATTTTATAGTGTTTAACCTGATTGGTGTGTTAAGGTGTTTGCAGAACATGACTGCTTAAGAAGACTTGTGTCAGAGTGCTGCTGCTGTGGTGCCACTTAAAGTTACATATAACAAACACCTGGAGAAGAGAAAAGAAATCTTCCCTGACATGAATCAAATCCACGCAAGACGTTTGTTAGTTGAAATCCAGTACAAATTAAATATATGTCATTAAGTATAATGACAATCCGTCTTTAGTTAACAGAAGTCCAGCTGAGGCTTCTATTTGTATGCCATTACTGGTCTCGACCAGCGTTACCTGACTGGTTCTGTTAGTGCAGTAATATTCATGATATGTAAAATAAACTCCATCTCTTTTGAGAAATCTCTTTTTTTTTTTTCTTTAAGTTAATGAGGGGTTTCACCTCTATCTTAGTGCTTAACGGTTTTACTGGTTTAAGTTTCAGCAGGTTAAAACACTGGTACAACAAAGTCAATGAGGTATTGAGGGGTGCCTGTTTTTTTTTTTTTTGTTTGTTTTTTGGGTTTTTTTTTTTTTTTAAGCATAGTGGGAGTATACTGTATGCTCTGTTGGACTCTTTGACTACCACCTACAGACAGGTTGCAAACTAAAGGATAATTAAAGAGGATAATTGTGAATAAGGAAACACAGATGCTTCTGCATGAGGTGTCACTGAATGTATGGAAATGATGGGAATCATATGCTTTGACCTTCATAGTCACCAAGCGTCAACCCACTGCATCATCATCACCACAATGACCAAATGAGGGAATATTGTTTGGGAGAATGGTGGTCATCCCTGCAGTGGAAGTTTATTTCAAGGAGCATCAAGCTGTTCTGACATCTCACGGTGGTTCAACACCTTTACTTTGGCAACCATCTGCACATTTACACTGCACAGCCCGAATTGATGCATAATCTCATGCCTGACTAATGCGCCCTCTCCCTGCTCCCCACAATGGCGTGCTCCACAATGTCATTGGCCATTTATGCAAAACAAAACGAAAAGAAACTATTTTGATTTACATGAAAAGCCTACTTGACAGATCCTTGAATTGTAAACAACAGTTTTTTGTCACGCTGAAACAAATTGCTGCATAGTGTCAGGAACTGGCCATCAGAGACGAGGTAAAGGTAGATTAGTTTGAAAAGTCATCTAGTTTAATGCTACATACACATACCTTACACACTATCGTAATATTCATGCTTACTGAGATTTAATAGTTTAGTTGAGCACAGGCTTTCTTAACCTTTTTTTGCTGTCCTCTATGAAATTGGAGTGGCTTGACCAGATGCTCTCCATATATACACATATACATAAACAAATGTGTATGTTCAATGTACATATATGTGTGTACATACAGTGGTGGAAAAAAGTTTTCAGACACCCTTAAAATTTTACACACTCTCAAATATTATCATGAAATATTCGTGGAAAAATCTTTTTTGTTTTTCTAAAGGTGTGGCTGCATTAGACAGACACAAACAAATACAAATGATATTTTTTTGTTTATTGTTTACAAGAAAAACCAACAAAACTAAATTCTTGACAGTTTCAGTATGTCAGTTCTCAACATTGTCGGTATCAAAGTCAACAAATAACAGAGAATGTGTTCAAATCTGAACAAAAAATAAATAAACCATCACATCATCAAATTAATATTTAGTAGTCTTGCCATTAGCATGCAGTAGAGCTCGAATCCTGGCTGGCATGTTCCCCACGAGCCTTTCACACCGTTGAGGGGTAATCTTGTCCCATTCTCCTTCAATTACTGCTTTTAATTCTTCTAAATTCTTTGGTTTACGCTTTTCAATGGGGCTCATGTCATGGGATTGAGCTGGCCACTCTAAGACCTGGATACTGTGCTCCTGCAGCCAAGTTCTACTGGCCCTGGATGTGTGGCAAGGGGTATTATCTTGTTGAAACATCCAGTTTTGACCTTGACGGAACAGTGCACGTGCAGAAGGGAGCATGTGGGTTTCGAGAATGGCAGAATACTTGGCAGAGTTCAATGTGCCATCACAGACAGTGAGATGACCAACACCAGCAGCACTCATGCATCCCCAAAAACCATGATACTGCCTCCACCATGCTTGACAGTTGGTACTGTACATGCTGGAGATAATGCTTCGCCTGGCCTTCTGCGTATCCTCACATTAGCAGGAGAAAGATAAAGCTGGAAACTGGACTCATCTGACCACAGAATCTTCTTCCAGTTCCTGGCTGTCCACTTCTTGTGTGCTTGGGCCCAACAATGCCTGGCTAACCTCTGTCTCTCATTGATCAGGGGCTTCTTGACAGCCTTGTAGGATCTTAAGCCATGATCTAAAAGTCGGCCACGTACAGTGTGGGTGGAACACTGGACACCGGTTTGGTTTGACCACTGCTGCTGAAGCTCCTGTGATGTCATTCAGTGGTTTTCCCTGCAGATGCGGATCAGGATGCGGTCATTTCTTGCTGAAGAAACCCTTGGACTCCCAGATCTTGGTTTGTCTTCCAAGCTGTTGGTTTGTCTGTATTTCTGCAGAGTGTATCCAACTGTTGAAGGACTGCATCTGCACTACCTGGTAGCAAAATGACCCAAGACTCAAAATTTCTTTTGTATTTTTATGGAACCAATCAATTTTTAGTTTTTAATGGCTTTTTTATTATTTGTTTAGTATTTTGGCTGCGACTGTACTAAAAGAAATTGCACTTGAAGACCTAAGAGTGATTCTTAATGCAATATTTCACAAATGCATGTGGTGTCTTTATCACTTGTGGGGACATTACATAGACTTACATTCATTTCCTGGAGCCTTACCCTAACCCTAATCCTAACATAACCATTATTTGCCTATTCCTAACCCTATACCTAACCTAACCTTACCTTACCTAACCAGTAACCCTATCCTCAGTCTTCACCCTAAGATTTAATGATTTACATTAAGGGGACCTGCATTTTGTCCCCATAAGGCAGGTGAGTCCCCACAATGTGACTGTGTAAACAGATTTTTGTCCCTACAACTTGATAAATACCTGGTCACACACACACACACACACACACACACACACACACACACACACACACACACACACACACACACACACACACACAATGCAATGGTGATTTCCTCATCTCAAACAATTTATTGAAACAAAAGCCAACAACAGTGGTGGGTATACCACAACAAAAAATGCCAGTGTCTCAATAACTTGTCATGTGTCCTTGAGCATCAATTACAGCTTGACAATGACATCTCATGCTGTTCACAAGTCGACTTATTGTCTGCTGAGGTATGACATCCCACTCTTCTTGAAGGGCGGCCCTCAGGTCATTGAGGTTATGGGGTACAGAGTTACGAGCCTCTACACAGCCCACTCAGCTGATACCATAAGATTTCTGTGGGATTCGGGATGAAATGAGGATGAAATTGATGAAATTAGGCCTGTGTCATTCATGCAGAGGCACAGTGACTGGATTAATGATGTTATTCAGGTAGTATGGACTTGTCACTGTACCATTCACAAATTGTAGGGCAGTTCTGTATTGACTAGACACACTTGCCCACACTGTAACACCACCACCACCACCACCAAAGGCTCACCAGGTGACAGCAGTGTCTGATGCATAATGCTCTCCTTGACATCTCCAACATCAATGGCGGCCATCATTTCTGCTCAACGTGAATCGACTTTCATCAGAGAACAGCACTGAGGCCCACTGGTCCCTCCTTTTGTAAGTAGTGTATACTCAGAGGTGATGGAAGCAGGTCTTGTTCATGTCAAACTTGTTCTGGAAAAGATGGTTTAAGGAATACTTACCTCAACTGCAGGAGTGTCAGAGATGGTCAGGAGTAAAACACAACCTAGTCCCTGGAGACATAGTGCTTATAGTGGACAACACAGCACCTCGCAACTCATGGGCTATGGGAAGAATCCTACAAACCTTTCCAGACAGGAGAGGCTTGGTGTGTCAGGTGTGCATTAAGACAAGAGCAGCTGCATGGACCGACCGATAACCAAGGTCTGTCTGTTAAAGAAGTCCCAAGCTGGATGAAGAGTGGCAGATGCACATTGTGACACTTTGACACCTACCTTGACTCTGACCCTGACTTTGACTGACAGAGTGATGGTAAAGATCACTCTTGAATAAGACCATGTGCTAGTAGAAGAAGAAGAAGAAGAAGAAGAAGAAGAAGAAGAAGAAGAAGAAGAAGAAGAAGAAATCCCTTTATTAGTCACATTTTTTACAAACAACATGCGAAGTTAGGAGGGGAAACTGCACATGCCATGCATATGTGAAATTTATTCTCCACCTTTAACCCATCCTTGGACCGTCCTTCCTCTGCGGTGGACCAGGAGCGGTGGGCCGCCAGCCGACCGGAGCCCGGGGACCAGTTCTTTGTTGTCACCATTGGTCAGGTGGTGATCTTCTTGCATGTAACCTCTGGTCTTACTGACTTATGACCCATTTACAGGATCAGGAGGAAGAAAGAAGACAGAAATGTAAAGTCATTTTATTCTTTTTTCATGATTTTTTCATTTCATTTCTTCACGCCTTCTATTAACTTGTGTAATGTGAGTAATTATTTATGTAATAATTTAATAATCAGGGGCTGGAGTTTAGTGTAAATAGATAATTTTGTTATGGTTTGTATTTTTGCTATTTTGGTTATTTTTGGTCATTTATTTATTTAATAATTATGATGATTGTGATAGGTCACATGGATGTGGGAGGTGATATGTGGTAAGTTAAATAAGTACCTTTACCTGTGGGGTGGATAGACACAATGAGTGACAGAGGGGGTGAGCAGATCACCGTATATTTGGTTGACCGCTGTTTTGAACGCTGTGGATTATTTTGAGTATATTTTCGGCACGTTATTCTGAGTTTATTGTTTTCTTATAATAAAAGTTATAAACATATTGAGAGTGAGGTCCAGTGTGGAGACATGTTGTGGCCTAAAGTCACATGAGATCAACAGCTGCTTCTTGTACACCACCTTCCCCTCGCTGGACTGGGGTTGATACCAATGAATCTCCTGAGTGTGTAATAGCAGAGAAAGTACATATTTATTTCACCAAATAAAAATTCAAGGATGTTTTCTCATGATAATCACCTCTGTGACTCATCATTATGAGACAATGATCTCAATATAATAAACTATTTTATCATAATGAGAAACGATGGGGGGAAAAGCAACACAACACATCGTAAAAAAACAAATAAAATATGAAATGAAAAATGAAATAAATGAAATAGCTCAATAACAAATGGTAAAATAGATCCTGGTCCTTCATGTAGATTTTCCAACAAATTACCACCATCACATTTTACTGCTGACATTTGATTAGATTATAAATTAACATGAGTTAAACGTGAATGATCGCGCTAGCTAACTCAACTTAGTTTGTTGCTGTGTATAAATCCGATCGCGTGGCCATAAAAATCAAATACATTGGCATGTTATTTTTGTGGTGGTTTAACACACAGATATCAGATGTTGTCCACTGAGCAGCTGAGGGGGAGATGTTGGCTAACGTTAGCTGGAAACACCTGCATGCAAAAGTTACATAAATTCAAAACAAAGTGGGTTATATAACAGGATAACGCTGACTTTGATAAAAGCACAGTTGTGTTGATCAGTAAAGCACAGGAGCAGGAGGGATGATGCTGCGAAGTGTTATCAATGATCCACAATAATTACGCCTATTTTTTAGTACCTTTATACTGACAGTAAGCTAAGTGAGGTGATGGGACTGGATGCTGGGATGAGAAATGGGCAGGCACAAATGAAAATGTATTACACCGTTAAGATTTGACATTAGTTTGCTGTTCCTAATATTTTGGCACTCAGACGCATTGTTATGTGCAGTATTGAACTGTATTTACGAAGAAAAGAACATTACTGGACAGAATTTTCTGTATTTTAATACAGTAATTTGTTACAGTGAGTGGTCGCCCTAAAATTGAATGATTTACATTATGGGGAGTCTATGAGAACGAAGAACGTTCTGAGAGTGTTCTGCGTTCTGTGCTTTCTGTATAAATACAGCCACGCAGACTTCAGCTTTAGACCACAAACATTTCACCGAGAGACACATCGCTCCCGGAGAGAACTACTGAATATGAAAGCTCAGAAACGACAAAGCCCAAATAAGACCAGCTCATCTAAACAAGATCTGAACAGAGACTGGTGAGTAAACAACGCACTATAGAGGAAACTTAAGGGGTAAATTCGGTTTGAGTTTATAAATTAATGTGTACAATTTAAAAAAGCTGCTGAATAAGTTTTTAGTCAATCACATTCTGTGAATCAGCAGCAGCGAGTTGAGTTTTAGTGTGAGATGGAGGACAGGTAGTGTCTGTCCATGTGTCCAGCTTTAAACAGACAAGAGCAAAACTTTTCAGCCATGATGTCTGTGCAAACAATGTGCCAGATAACTTGTGTTGATGTGAAGCATATTTCACATGAAAGAACAAGAGTAAAGCTGTGATTTATCACACGGTGAGCTGAATATTTTCATAATAATAGTGAAAAATGCAAACAGTGAGGAGTTGCATTACAAAAATATTTACAAAAATCATAATATACATACTGTATATATAGGTGGGTAGGAATATATATGATATATATTATACTGTACTGTACTATAAACGATTAAACTACGGTACTTCTTCTTGTAGTCAGTAAAGGGTTTAAACACCTCAGCTTACAGTTTTCCAATGTTTGTGTTTCTCCACTAGATTTGTGATCCAAGTCTCACAGACAAGCAAGCAGAGGACATGGACGAAATCCCCAGCTCTCCTGCTTTCTCTGCGACGTCAGATCCTGATGAGTTGCTGCAATGGGATAATATATCAGATGACCAGACTGTCACCTGCCTTGGCACCTATACACCAATGAGCAAGGATGGCATCTCTCTGGACCAGGCACGGTGCCAGGATTTCAATTTTGGGTGGGCTACAATTACTTTGGGTGGGCCTCTCAATTACAAAAGTTAACACTGTTTCCAACTGGTAGTCTCACTTAAACAAAAATGACTGGTATCATGCTGTGGAGGGCAACTAGTACATCTAGCTGATTATGACATGTTCAAAATCTTTTTAAAAAACATTTTCTGTGCCGTAGCTTATTATTTCACGACCACAGTTTGTATTTATTACAACTGGAACACGCGGCTTATCTCATTATCTATATTTTTGCTATGGATCAAGTGGATCAATACATCAATTCATTACGAAAACAGACATTTTAATGCCTGTTAATTCATTTTTGTTTGATCTGACTGGAGTACTCTTTAAATTGATTGCAAGGAGAGGGAGAAACAGAGCAATCAGAGTACTGGGTGAGCTACACTGACTTTTAACAGGAGAGAGAGCGTGGTGTGCTGCGCTGTTCATTCATGACCTTAACTGTCTGTGAAGGTAATCTGAAGACAGTCAAGTCAGACAGGAGTATTTAGCTCTACCTCCCGTACTGTCTACATTTTCTACAAGTTCTAGTTTCGATGGGAAATTCATTTGCAGGTGCTGATTTTAATCATTAAAAATAATTGTTAGGAAAATTCTCCAAGTCATTTAGGGTGGGCCAGTTATACAAATGGGTGGGCCCAGGCCCGTCAGGCCCATCCCTAATACTGCGCCTGTGCTGAACTCTGCCTCTTGGGGCTGCAGTTCTGACTCGGACATTTCAGAAGTGATCACAACACTGAATTTGAATGTCCATGAGGAAATTAGGAAAGTCTCCCACAGCTTCTGGAATCCAGAGACCCTGGACACAGAGGCAGACGATTCTGGAGCACAAGAGGACCTGTCAGCCACAGAGACAGGTTCAAGCTCCAGAGTTGCCATCGAGTCAGAAGAGAGTCCAAGTCTTGACTCCTCAAAGCCAGAAAGAACAGCGGCTTCTTACAGTTCTTCAGCAGTATCTTCTCAAAGGTAAGGATGCATTTACATCTAAACAGTGAGACCACAAGTACACATGAATAGATTAGACAATCTGACTGAGTTATTGTTTTTGAAGATGTCTTATCCCTCTGCTTTCACTAAATTCTCTAACTAATCTGAATTTGAATCCTTGTATTTCCAGTTATGTGCTTTTTTGGTCCAGAATCGTCATTTCATGAGTTGTGAAGTGATGAAGCCTTTTCTAAACCAAACAAGTCATTTTTGTTGAACTGTAGATGCTTATTTGTGCTTCTGTGCTGACATTTGTCTTCTCGTTTCTGTTCTTTTAAATTGTCTCTCAAAAGAATGAAAAGGAGAAGAAGGAGAGGAAGGCTCCAGCAGAAAACCGGGTCAAATGGTTTTGTTTTTGGTAGCAGATGTTGCCTTGCATTCAGGGCAATAGTCAGGACCAGGTCCAGCCACTGGCCTGATAACTTCTCCACATCTGTCATGCTCCTAACTGTACCTTCAATTCAATAAACATCATTGAATTGCATATGCACTGTGCTGTGAATTTACACTGTTTTATCTGTCTGGTTCTCAAAATGAATACTTGAAAAACGATGGTTCTAGTTGTTTGTAAAGACATCAGTATAACTACAGGGTACATTTTTATGAATTTATGTTCCATAGATGTCCAAAACTAAGTCTGAGTACTAGCAGCGAAGGACTGAAAGTGATCTAAATTACATTTTTTTTATTTTGAAGTTGAATAACAAAACAATAATGCTTTAAAGTTTTATATTACAGTATACATTTTATTATAAGAACTCGTGTCACTGTTTGTAGGAGCCATGATGGATTTAATGTACATAGATAATTTTGTTATGGTTTATGTATTTGCTGTTTTGGTTATTTTTGATTGTTTATTTGTTATTTAACAATAATAAGCGCGTCATGCAACCAGCAAGCAAGACCCTACCTCAACCTCTCAGTGACTTTTACTTTTACGTTTCCGGTAGACCTAGTCATTACATTTGGTCAACAAAACAGGCAACACAAGAAACATCAGTGGATGGCGCATGGGAGCAAGGATCAAATCAATGGAGATTAAATAAAGCGATCATCAGAGGTAAAGGATGGATGAAGATGCTGGCTGTCAACAAGCTACAACTTCAAGAGCCGCAGTCAAAGCCAGCATAAGAACCCAAGTAGGCTTGCCAGTGTATGTGCGCATCAAGCTGTGTATTAATGAAAGAAGTGCATCTCGCATATTCACTGCTGTATACCCATTGGGGACAAATGGCTGATTGATTGTTGGTTGAGAGTTGGTTATGGGAGTGCTGGCAGCTATCGGATTGCTCAGGAGTCCCGATGCATTATTATCCCCGTGATGTCAAATAAGGAATCTCCAGTTTGTCTCTTTGAATTTGCCGCTGCCCTGCTGATGTGGAATTGTGATGATGACTTTCATTTCGGTCTGTGGATGTGTTTTGAATGCACAAACAATGTTGTGAAACGGAAAATCAAAAGTGGAAAATGAGTCAAATAAATGCTGCTCTTGCAAGTTCTGAAATGGAGTGTGGAAAAAGAGAATCTAAACCTATTGCAAAGACTTTTGCAAATAGAATTGAAAAGCTTCAACGGGAATGCAAAATGACTGTGAATAAAATTAAAGGGCTCATACCACAAATAAAATCATTCATGAACAAAAAGGAAACTTTTGGAGAATTTAAGTCAACTTTGTGAAAACGCCACCAGGTCACATAATATGTTGATTCGTTTACTCCCGGAGGATGAACAGAGTAAAAAAAAATGAATGGTTCTCCAGCATGGTGGAGCACAGCAACACATTTAAAGGGGATGCTGAACGGTGGTTGAGTGAACCAGAGGGACTGCTCAATAAGGACAGTCATGTTCAATCTGATTTTGTTGGGATGAATGAACAGATGTCTGTCCTTCAATAGCTGATGGACCTCAATCACTAATGCAGGGTGCATCCATAATCATGACAAATGACATGCAAGATAATGTGTCTAGTATTTCTTTTGCATGTCTAAGAGCTGAGGCTGACTTGGCAGCATTGAAAATAAGACAACACTTGGAACACTGGGAGCAACAGTGACCGACTCTATTTCCTGCAGCAGCACACTAAGGGTCATTCCAAGGACCTTGTTAGAAGTTGCCAGGACACTGATCCTGTGAGAGGATATGTTTAGGCTAAGTTTTTATTACAGGAGCAGTTGCAGAAGATTGCAGCTGCATATATGGAATGGGCTCTTTCATGGCCTCCTATCAAAACTGAAGATGTAAAAGCTCTTCAAGAGCCTTTTTCTCAGAGGCTGCTGTAATGCCATGGAAGAGGTGCAATACCTGCATGAGCTAGACATGCCAGCTAATATGCTGATCATAATAAGGAAGTTGCCGTACAAATTCAGAGAACTGTAGCCTGTGAACTGCAAGAAAGGTGCAGCCAGAGAGCTACATTCATGGACATCACGAATTTCATTGAAAGACAAGTGAGAATCTTAATTGACCCAGTGTTTGGAAACATACAGGGTGCTCCATCGCTGACAACAAATAAATTTGTGAGCAAACACAGTCCACATCCTCTCTCTGGAATTAAAGGAACTAGCTTTACCATTACTGTAGCCCCTGTGGAAAACAAAACTCGGCCTGGAATCACAGCCAATTCAAATGGCAAGGAAGACATGTTTTTGCTGTGGAGGAGGACACACATTAGACTTGTGTCCCCAGTTGGAGAAAAGTGCACACCAAGAGAAGATCAGCTTCTTGAGGGAAAATGGTGTCTGTTTCGGCTGTCTGTGTATAGGACACATTAGCAAAGTTTGCAGAAAATGGATTTCCTGTGACAAAATGTGGTCTCAAACATCCAACCATACTTCACGTTCCTCCAAAAGAAAAGAAAAAGGACCCTGACCAAGCTGGGAAGAAATCAGAGGTGTCAGTGGACAGCACTCTGGTGTCGCGTGGTCTTACTGTCAAGAGCTCCACATTCTGTGTTTTGGACGGACAGTGCTTCTGTGCTAAAATATATCAGGAATGACACTTCCAGATTCAGAGTCTTTGTTGCCAACTGAGTCTCAGAAATTCAACCTGGGTGTCAGGACCTCATTTTCTCCTTCAACCAGAGAGTGAGTGGCCTGTCAATCTGGATGATGTAAATCAACTTCCAACAGGTGACCCTGAGGTCAAGAAAGCTGCTGGAGTGAATGCTGTACAAGCTAAAGAGGAGCTTGATGCAGCGATCCGCATGATCCAGTACATTGACTATTGGACCCATCTGAGAAAGTCTGTGGCTTGGATGTTGAGATTTAAGACCTGGCTCTTGTCTCTGTGTCAGAAGAGGAGAGAACTGAGCGTGGTTCTTGTACAGTCAGACTTGGATGCGGAACAACAGCGACATTCACTGGAGAAGGATATGGAAACTTTCAAGAGGAAGACTGTTTCCAGTTGTCTATCAGTGGAGGAGCTTGAGCGGGCAGAACTGGAGATCATCAAGTTTAGCCAAAAGAACCGGTTTCCAGAGTCCTCCAGGCTGCAACAGGGTGAAAGTGTGAAGGGACACTGTCACATCTACAAACTCTGCCCACTGATGGAAGATGGAACTGCGCCCTGATAATGGAATGAATTTCATTGGAGCACAGCGTGAATTGAGAATAGCCATTGAGCAGTGGAATCAGTCATAGATTAATGAAGTTCTTCTCCAAAAAGGAATGAAAATGACTTTTAACCCCCCAGCTGGTTTGCATCATGGAGGATCCTGGGAGAGGGTAATTAGATCTGTGCGGAAAGTCCTCAATTCCACTTTGAAAGTGCAAAACTTGAATGTAGGAGGCCTTCACTTCGTTCTTTGTGAAGTGGAAGCCATTATCAATGGCTGTCCAATTACCAAAGCATCCACGGATCCTAATGACCTGGAACGCCAAATCACCTGTTACTTTTGAAGACCTTACCCTCTTTCCCACCAGGAGTCTTCCAAGAGGCACACACACACACACACACACACACACACACACACACACACACACACACACACACACACACACACACACATATCTTGCACATACATAAACCAAAGTAGCTGTGCAGCAAAAGTGTGTTTATTGCAAAATGTCACATTTGTGCTTTTTATACAAATAAACAAGTGAATATGCTAAATCTAAACTTTTTTTGTCCTATTTGTAGAGAATATGGTCAATCCTACAATATGACGTTTAACCTCTGTTTTTCATAAATTACAGGACAATTTTATTGGAATGCACAGAAAATGGTAATCCCTAAATTATAGGACTGAAATTAAAATAAAAAAAAAATTCAACAACATTTTAAGAGAATCGCTTTTTTGCTATCAGAGTCCGTGCACACGCACGCACACACGCACACACACCAGTCCTCTCAACCTTCAGATCAGTACATCCCACTATGCTTTGCGATGGTCTGACAAGTGGATCCAAGATGGCGTAGAAAGTAAAGCTAGGTAAGTGTTGACTTCCCATTTTCAGCCCTTTCAATAGTCTTTTTAATCGCAAAGCCACTGACGTGAATCCCCTCCATTAATCATTAGGATAATGACGAATGCTTTGAGTTCGTGCACGGATAACAACACAATGTCATATCAATTATATGCGCCTAAACACCGTGGCAAAATTACAGGCCCGAACCCGTTTTGTTTCGGCGAACCCAGCTAGCTAGCTTGCTAACATTAACAATCCAGCCAGCTATTCTTATTTTGAGCTTGCCTGTTTTGTGCCAAGAAAGGCCGTGCTTTGGCTTGCTAGCTAACAGCTAGCTACGCACACTCTGGTTAGTGGCAACACTGTTTACCCCGTGCAAACCTGAACGGTAAGTTAACCAACGCCGTGGGGACATTTTTTTCAGGGCTTTGTAACGCTGCCGTCATCGCTCTGACTTGCAACAGTCATGACAAGTTTATCAGACATACAACAGCTATAACTACCCACCGAAAGACCAAACAAGTCATTCCTCACGTTTGTGTTTAATAGTCTATGCTCTCTTGAAATCTAATCATTTGGCTCAGAGAAATTTGCAAGTTTTATACTCGTTTTTTCTACACGTTGCTGCCAACCATACTGTCAAGTCAAATAACGTTATTCCTGCATAAAAGCTCTCGATGTTCTTCTACGGCCAATCCACAGCTATAAAATTAGCTTTCTCCTTCACTGGCCTGCACTCGAAGCTGTAGTCTCTGTAGTACGATCCCACGATTGGACACTAAAACCAGGGCAGCTGTCCACCCGCTGTATCCCGCCACACTAGTTGTTGTTGTCCGTATGGAGTGGCTGCCTTGCAAGCACTGACTTTAGATAAGAGCTATCCTAGCTAGCTTTTGAAGCCACCCCTCTTAATTGGAGTAAGTACTGCGGTAAGATCAGCCCTATGTTTGGTTTAATCTTTGACCTTATGGCCCATTTCCCATCAACAAACCTTGTCTTTTAGACCAAGGAACTTTCAACCCTGATTTTGAATGACAAACATACTGTACATTTGTTCACCGCTTCATGATAATTATATATTGTCCCTCCATGTTTAGTTAGAGTATGTCTTAGTTGCCGCCATGACAGTAATGTCATAACGTGACATGTTTCAGCTATGGGTTAGGCACCCATCCTGTACAATACAAACACACTTAGTGTAATGCACCTGAACCTGTCTTGTGGGAGCAGGGGCTGGCCCAGTCTTTCTGCTTTAAAATGCTCGAGTTAAGCTATATGTGACCTTTTTGCATGATGGGTGCTGCCACATTATTTGCCGTAGTTAGCCATTTGTTGTCATGTAAGCCACTCATAAAATATAAAATTGCTCCTCTCTAGAACGCGTCAATTTTTAGAGGAAGTGAGCTCAGCAGCAGTTCACTTTTTTTCTTTGGGAGAAAAAAAAACAGATTATGGAGAACAACAGAGCTGTGATATTTCATCTGAAACTGTAAATGAAAGTGTTAACTGCTCAGGACATGCATCATGCTCAGTTCATTCATTCAGTTTGTACAAACTCCTGTAGTGACTGTCTGAGGAGATGGAGATACGTGTGCTGTATTCATCAACATTGCATTTGAGGCAATAAAAATATTGCATGTCTTGCAGTACGGTGGTAATTTGGTTGAAATCAAAGCAGTTCAACCCATGATGAATACTCTACATCAACACTAACTTCAGATTCAGTCCGTGTCATGTGTGCACCCAACATGTACTGTGCATTGGCTTGAGAATTTGTCTATATGTTACAGTCCTAAGAGACAAGAACAGGCTGACTCAGGCACTGCCAGTTGGGCTAGAGCAGCTGTTGCAAGCATAGTTGCTTGTTGCTGGATATTCAGGAAGCGACTATCTGAAACGGTTACTGCAGGGTTAATAAGCTCTTTATTGCAAAATTAAGCCAAAGTGGCAGATGTACTCAGTTTGTTGCCTCCTCTCGCGTAGTCAGTGATAATACATTAATTGCCCAGTGAATGTTCTTTCATGAAAAGCCACATTTCTCCCAGAATGTGCCATTATCTGTTGTTTGATTTTGTTTTTATACTCTTAATGCAGCTTTAACATACAATGGTTGTCTCATGTCTCATTCTCAAGCACTAGCTGTCACCAATATTCCCAAAATTACTGGGCCACAGGCCACAATGTTCACCGTCCCCTTTGAGCCAGTCGTAATCAAAAACAAAATTTCAGGCTGTGGTGAGGGTGAGGATGGAAATTCAGCATCAGCTAATTGTTGTGGAATTCTAATTTGCAACCAAATGTTTATTTTGCCAGCCATCTCTTCACAAAATAACTTTAATGGGGCTTTCGGGACCAGCATTTTTTTCCTGCCTGTTTGAGATACCAACAATGGAACCAGTGAAATGAAAATAGGGCCAAAAGTTACGAGGCTGTTTGCCAAGGTTGAGCATTTGTAGCCCTGGTGTTCCCCAGCAGGTCACAGTGTACCATCCCTATCCCAGTCTGTTTAGAGTGAAGGAGGGCATGCTGCTTCTTGTAATCTTGGACTGAGATATAGATTGTCATTCTGTAGCCCTGCTACTTTTTGTTGGTTGGCTAGACATCAGTGAATTGTTGCTGGGGCCACAGAAAGTCGGGTTGGGCATTATACAATGTAATGCTATAGTAGTTATCCTGCATCGAATGCACTGTAGATTAACATATTTTTAAGCTTGGTATTTAGACAAATGGAAAGCTTCCCCTGTCACACCAAACTAGTGATGTGGGATAAACCTGTTTTTTGGTTAACAAATGTTACCTGACCAGGCTTCAGGTTTCTCCTCCAACCAGTGGGTCTTACACTGCTTGGCTTCGGTATGAAAGGTTGAAAGCAGATTTCTGCTCTAACTATTGAACTGCTGATCATAACGTGCAATTCTTACTAGACTGGATCTCTCTGTGCACATATTGAGGGCTGCATCCGGATCTGGTGACATGAAGATATTGCTTGTTAAACACTTTTGGGCATACTTTGCTTTTTGTTGCATGACTTTTGATTATGAAGCGGGAGAAGACGGACTTTTGATTACTGTGGTACAGTTGATAATAATCTTAGTACTTCAAAGTGATTGTTGGTGTTTTCATGGCTTAGAAATAATTGTGCCTATTTGGTACTTCTAGACATATTGCAATTATTGACTTTCCTTAGAGTTGATTTTCAGTGGAGGTTTGTCTTTATTGACTGTGTGTTGATCAAAAGCCGCAAAAGTATTGAGATAATCACATGGTTATCTAGGAATTAAATTTAGTCCCTTCCACCCTAATGTGCAGTAAAGTAGCTGGATGTTGTATCCTCCCACCACCACCTACAACCACGCACAGCCTCCTCATCCACACAGAACACAAGGCTGTTCCTTCTTCCACTTGAATATGAGTGTGTGTTTAGATGTAAATTTATTAGTGGCACGCAATCCTTTGAAAAAAAAACCCCAAACACCCGTGCACAGCTGTAATTAAAAGAAGCTGACAGCAGGTACACTCCAGAGGATGCTGCTGGTCCTACAAGGCCTGTTGTTGGCTCTGCAAACATAGATTGTCAAAACATGTTGTAATTGACTACCTGGTAAGCAGAGAATGATGTGTGTCTGATGTCTTTAGCCAACCTTTACCATTGCTATCTTTGCTTTATTTTGACAACAGTTGATTGTATATGTCATTGAGTTTACTCACATATATACTTGCAGATTGTGAGCATTGTGTTGGAGACGTCAAAGTCAGTAGACGTTTTAAGGGGAAGCATTAAGAAATCAAACCACTGATGATGATAATACACATGCTCATTTGTGTTAATCCATGTTTTAGATAAGCATTTCCAGTCTAATTCACTGGGTGACACACAATGTGTTGAGCTGTTTGCTGAAAAAATATAATGTGCATAAATATACCAGTCTCATCAGTGCATGTGCAGATGATGTATTATCTAAAGTCTAGAAGCAGTGTCAAGTCTGGAGCAGGTGGTCTGACTTGTGGTCCATGGTAGAGATTCAGTATATTGGCTTGTGTTTCCCATTGGTACGTAGTTGGTCTTGACCGCTTGGCTCTGTGGCTATGAAGTGTCACAACACGCCCATTTCCTTCCACGTTCTGTCCAGCACATCATACTAGTGCTAGTAGAGCCCTTATGTTCTGCATTCTTTCTTTCAGTTCTTTCTCATCATGACCTTAGCCTGAGCAGTCAGATGACGTCAGACAGTTGACTTCACTGTTGTTGGCTTGGGAGCTTGCCATGATAAAAAGAACATGTCTCATGCAATGCTTTAGGCTTCTCATATGACCACTATCCCAGCTAGGTGCAAATGTATTTTAATGTACTGTAATGTAATGTGAGCACAGGCCCAGAGAACAAGGTATGTAGGAGCCACTCTTAGGAGGCTCATTCTCTCTTCCTGTTGATTTATGACACAGAACAACCACATGAAAACATGACTCTTGATGAGCAGGCATCCACATTGCGTTCTACCACCCACCAAAAACCATTTCTTTAGGGTAGAAATAAAAGTTGTTTGTGGTCTGTTGATCAAGATGAAGTCCTCATATTTCCTGTTTGGTCTGACAACCATCTAACACACACAGATATTTCATTTAAAGTTTTATAAGATTGAGAAATTTTCAAACATTCACATTTCAGAAGCTGATAAAATCGAGTGTTTGTGTCCCTAGTGTTTTTTGAGAGCATACTTCATTTCAAAATGTTTTTGTTTTAGATACAAAATTGTTAATGGCATCCTGTATTTTATTTTATATGTATTCAGGTTCAAGTTTTGAGATTGTATGTTAGGTAAAGGAAAGGTTTCCAAAGGTACAGAAGAAAACCATTTACATCAGATTTATTTTTTTAAAAGTTGTGTCAGAGTCACATGTAATAACTTGTAAGTTGCCCAGCAGGCATGAAAATCCCTTTTCAAAGCAAAAGAGCAAATGATCATGTTGACCATCATCGTTCATGTTGAAAATTCTGCTGGTCTCATTCCTAAACCGTCTCAAGGGACTCCAAAGATGTAGTAAAACATTTTATTTGATGCAGATCTGACTTGGTTCCGGCTGACTCATGTATTAGCTTTTGTTTTAATGTCTTGGTGCGATATTTACACCAAAGTGACTGGTGGCATTTTTGATGGCAGTTATGTTTGTGTATAACATTAAACATTTTACAAGTACAATATATAACACGAAAGATGTTATTTTGACTTGCATTGCATGTGGAGTCTATGTAATTTCCTGCCCTTGCATGGATTGAAAGATGTCTTGCTGTACCTCCATGGTACTGATGTGATGTACTTATGTCCATCTGTAAATTGGTATTATTGTCTGTAGTGGATGAATGTCAGCTGTGTAACTTTGTGATATTTAAAACTACATGAGCAAGCGTCAACAAATGATCCATGACGCCCAAAAGAGAGCTAGAGTACAGCCCTATCTCTATTTCTCTAATGTCCACATCTCTCAACATTTTACTGTTTCACTCTGCTGGGGAAGAATGTGGAAATTATACGTTTATTTCCTGTAAATTCCACCTTGTAGGATTTATAGTAGGTTTTTTATTGGGTGTCCTTGTGCCAAGAGATCAGACTTAAGGCATTAAAATATTAACATTAGTAATTATTACAGTCATTTACATTCACAAAAAAATACACAGTGTATTTCACAATCAAGTTTCAGCAACATCCAAAAATTATGGAAAAAACCTGGTCAGTGTGAAGGTCCCTGACCATGTTTGCATGTCCACAATCTAGACCAGAATCTAACATGCAACCAGTGAGCATGCTTGAAGTAACAAGAAGCAAACTGTCGTGATTCGGATTGCCCAGAGCAAAGGATTTAGTGAAGAAGAAGATTATTTCTTGTAGGATTGTGTTATGTTTTCTGTAATGCAGAGTCATTTAAAAGAATGTCAGCTTTGAACTGTTGCAGGGTCTTTGGAAAGCCTCTCTTCATTTCAATGAAGAATGATGTTGAAAATGTTTTTGTTTTTTAACCAATGGCACCATTTAAGATTCATGGAGCACCCGCAAAATGTTGCTCAACTGGAAGTAAAAGGAACTTTTAATTTGGTCTGCTAGAAAATCTGTGGTGTCTATGATTCACACACTTCACTGTGCAGTTTGAGATGTGGTGTTGGTGTGGCATTTTAATGTATTTCCAGTACAGCCACATTAAGTAATGTCTAAAAAATGGATGCATATTTCAGTTTTCATTATGATACAACACTTAAAGATGTGAAAGACTACCATTCATTTAAAGTGATTGTAATCCAAAGCTATACTGCAAATTTGCAAACACCCCCTTTACATTGGCTACAGCCAAATTTGGGGTTGCAGTGGCCAAAAGATCTCTTCTCCTTTTGCCTCAGCCCTGCTTCAGAAAGGATCACATTATGTCTTTCCTTTTGTTTTTTGTCCTCCAGATGTTTTGTCCCTGAGTCATGGCGGACAGGAGAGCGGAGAAGTCATGTGAAGAAGCCAGCAGATCGTTAACCAGGCGGGAGTACGAGGCGGCAGTCAGCCACAGCACAGACGCCCTTGTGGTCCTTGCACCCCAAGCACAGTCTTCCGGTGCCCCTGTCCCGCCGAGCCCACCATCCCTTGTTGCCGCCGCCGGACCCCTCCGCAGCCGTGTCTTGCTGTACCGAATTGCTGCCTTCCTGCAGCTGGTGAGGACAGTGACCGCCTAAAGCATGCATGCAATCTATAGTCTAAGACCATCACTCTTTCTCCTCCTCCTTGCTTTGTGGCCCCCATATTCTTTCAATTTTTCATTATACCAATATAACTCAGTTTTACCAGGGGAGGGAGGGATACCTTTCTTTGAGAATTATAAAAATCATAATTTTTAAACGGAAGTGTAAACTGTCATATCACACAGTGGAAAATAATTTTCTTCTATGCTTAAATTAGTACATTACATTGAAATGAAGTAGGCTGATTATTATGCTTTAAATCCACTGTTGTACTTCTAATCACAGGGTAAATTACCATGAAGAGCAGATTAGAAATGAGAACAATAAACCCCACTTTATTTCTCCATGCTGCTGTTGTCATCTTTCGAGTGCACTAAAAGTACACCAGTTACTTAAGCCCTAAGATTATGGGAACTACTTAAGTCCTGTAATGATAGTGTGAGGAACTCCACTGTGAGGCAAAGATAGCCATTCTTGGAGCTTATGTGAAACTCTGACCCTCAAACACAAAGAATCCTCATGTGTTATGGATACCACATTTCTACTTTTTTTTTCTCCATCTGCCAACAGAAAAACTATGATGAAGCAGATGAAGACTGCAAACACGGTGAGTAACAATTCGAAGTGGAACCATCTGCTGATGCTGATACTGTATACAGTAGTCTGTTTGTTTTTTTTTCTGATCTAGTGGTTAAGTGTGCTGTCTGGGTCATGGAAGCATCAAGTTGTAACATGCCTTTGTGTCGCAGAAGAAATCTTCAATTTGGGCTCATTTCTTTGCAAGACCAAAATTGTTTAGTGTGCGTCTATTGGGTTAAAGTCACTGCTTCCAGTCAGAGTTGAAAGAAAGGAAAGGTTTGGGTCAGTAGTTTGCCTAATTTTTTGATCAAAAGGCAGGCAATGTCTAGGGTCAAAGCTGCCCCAGTGAAGGTAAGTGTTTGACGTGGTTAGCTAACTGTGGTGAGCCTGATGTAGCAGTGCACTGTCGCAGCCTGCTTTGTAGAATGGGCTGTGCAACACTATACTGACGTTCAGCTTGACTAAAATATGTAACGTCTCACATTTTCATTGAATTGTTCACATAATTTGAAACTGCAATGTTCTGGAGAGCATATTTGGATACAGCTTATTACATATATTGGGTGAGGCCAAAATGAATAATTCTTGGTATTCTGTCCTAGTCCTGGCAGAAGAGATTGCCAGGGGAGACGGTTCACTACAGGCCAGCTTGCGCTCCATGCTGTTGGACGGCAGCCTGCAGGAGGTGGTCAGCATCCTCTCTAAAGCCTTGTATGGAGAGCCAATGGTATGATTAATGAACAATGTATACAATATATGCATACAGCCTACACAGTGACTGTAATTACAATGTCATGCTTAGATATTACGCCTGTTGAGGCCAGATTTTTAACCCCAAAAAGAGGTAAAACCTCTGTGGACATTTTCAGGGAATGAGCCAGGTTTAAATATTGAATGGTAAAGATCATCACTGACTTTCACAGTGATCTGAGATGCTCCAGTAATATCAGATACAGTGTGCTGAGTGATTAAAATAGTTGTGTTGTTCATCAGTGTACATACAACGCCATCAAAGTTTGGTATATCCATTGCAAAGTGGTGGTGTTTTGTCAAATAATGATCCAAATAGTATAATACAATATAACTTTTCCATTTGCTCATCCTGAACGCTGTCTTCAGCTTCACGCTTCTCCTGTTAGCAACCATGCGCTGACCACTGCAACACATACACTCACACACACTGACTCAAACAGAGACACAAGCATGTACTCAAAGGTTGAACTTGGCCCCAAGGTCATGGAGCATTTTATGCAAGTTGGGACAATGCAGTTTGCAGGGCAGGTCTCTGTTGCTCTCTGTCTCTTTTAGAGACACACAAACAGACAAACCTTATTCTTACACAGCTTGAGCTGATTATCTTCGTGTCAACAAAACAAAAAAAAATTATGATCATAATGTTGAATCACACTACTTGCAGAATCGCAGCACGTAAAAATCACAATACATATCCAGTCCGTACCAGTACTGTGATTGTATCAAATTGGGAGATAAGCGTGTTGACTCAGCTCTAGGTACCTACAGGAAATCCTCCCACCGAAGAGCAACATATAAACCATAAACACTTCATCTAGATAATCTGCACATTTCCGTCACTTGTGTCCCTTTTGCTGTTTAATTACACACTGTCTGCCACTTTTCAGTTTACATCTCTCACTGCCACTTTGAGCAGCAAATATTCAAACTTTTGCAGTGTATGTGGACATGACATGATAAATTTGAGTGGATTTTATCGTTACAGACATGTACTGACAGCACTAATTGCAATATGTTGCTCTAATGAGAGTCTTTTTTTCCCCTTTTGTCACAGAATGGCATTGTCGCAAAAGACCTAACCCGATTAAAAATGCTCTTCTCAGAAATCGAGGTAAGTAACCGCAGGCTTTACTCTTGTGCTTCCTGTCCTCCTTTGTTCATGCCTTTTGGTGCTTGTTGGCTTTATAGGTGATGGTTTAATGCTTGGAGAAGAGAGTCATAAGGATGACTAATGGCCTGATTCCAGCACTAATTTAATTATTTTGTTCTCCTCTGTCTCACTGGTAGTTGTTGTGGATTTATTACTAATTTATCTGTAATAAGTCCAGTGGTCCAGCTGTTTGTAGTTGACATAATAGTAATAATCTTTCTGCCCCCACCTCCACCCACCCCGCCCGATCTTTGTCTCTGTCAGTCTATAAATAGGGAGATGGCACCAGAATACACAGATGACCAGGAGGAAGGTGAGCAAATCTGTACCAATGTCTTTAGTACCTAAAATCTACATATATTAATGTCCAGTAAGTCTTATTTATGTTTAGAAAGTCTTTTCTCAGCCAGTTGGCACCTTGAACACATCTGAAACAGGTTACAAAATGGCTCGAACCTATCGTTGAATGTTTTTGAAGGCTTTGGCTCACTGTCCTATTGACCACTTGGCTGTGTGCATTGACAGAGGTCCAAGATGGCTGGCAGTTCCGGCCTCCTCCCCGAGGAGTCACCAGCAGTGAGGAGTACACCCTCTGTAAAAGGTAATTCAACTGTTTGGTAATTAGCACACAGGTTTGAGTAAGGAGGAAGTCGTCTCTCATCCAGAATATTGCAGAGGAAAATGTATGTGCCATGTCCGCTATTCTCGATGTGAGAGACAGGCGTTTGATTGTAGTGACTAATACAGCTGTCAGGGAGTAATGATGGTATGCAGTTACACTGAAGGCTGTACGATTCTGATTCATGGTAGTTAACTGCCATAAATTTTAATTTAATCTCTTTTCACACTGAAACAACCCTGTCACAAACATCAGTATACATCATGGATCTTTGTGGAGACGGATACCAATAAATCTGTTGAGCCTCAGGCTTAGTCTTTTTAGCTTTCTCTGATTTTGAGTTTTAGTTGTCTCTCGTAGCTCTTAGTGTATGTCCCACTGGATTTCCACCAGCACAGTGCTTCCTGGGTTAGATGTATTTGTCTGTCAAGCTTGTCTTTGCCTTTTATTAAATATTCTATATCCCCAAGTCAAATTTTTTCCTGATTGTGTCAAGTGCTGTTTCTGTTTGGATTTCATGACATAAAATAATTAGTTGAAATTGTCACATATTGTTTTTTTTTATATTGAATAATTGATTTATTGAGTACCTGTTGTAGCATGAGTTGAGCACACAGTTTGTGTTTGCTGCAGGTACTTGGAGCAGGGCCTGTGTCGGTACGGGGCCCAGTGTACGTCAGCCCACTCGCAGGAGGAGCTGATGGAGTGGCAGAAGCGCTATGCGTCACGCCTCATCCGCCTCAAACAGCAGCAGGAGAGCAAACACTTCACCGAGAACTACATGGAGACTCTGATAGAGAAGTGGATGAACTCCCTCTCCCCAGAGAGAGTGGTGAGTGCTTGCGAGCTCAAAAGTTCAATGGTTAAAAAACAGCCAAAATCCTGTGCCAAGGTGATTGGTCACTTCCTAGAGGGGCCACCAAAACACAAATGCGTGTATTGCACTGTTATGATTTATTAAAATTATTATTATTATAAATTATTTATTAAAAGTCTCTCCAAGCTTTCATTGTCCTAACAGATTCTGTCTGAGCATGTGTGTTTTTGTCTTCCAGCTAAGTGACTATTTAGAAGGAGTGAATGTAGAAACCAGCTCCAGTCTCTCTCTTACTGTCACCACCAAAAAGTCCTCCCACTCCTGGACCTTCTCCTTGTTGTGCAAGGTAGGGTGTAATGTTGAATACTACGCATGTGTACATATTCAAATATTTCCTTTGTCTCAGCACATCATTTATCAATATGACACTGAAGAATAAGGCCGTATTCTGCTGTGCACACCAAACAAGTCTTTGTTGGTCCTAATCATCCTATTTTTGTTCTGATGATGTTCTTATATTTGTCTCCTTGACCAGCCGGCCAGAAAACTGTACCGCATTGCCCTGCTGTACGATGCCCACCGACCACACTTCTTCATCACAGGTGTGTCAGCTGGGGAGCGGCTACAAGCCCTCCCCAAAGGTTGCCAAGAGTGGAATCCAGGAGAGGAGACAGCAGGTATGTCATGACCAGGCATCGGATGTTGCTTACACTCCTGCTTGAGCAGTATCTTGTTGTTTTTAAAGATGTGTTTTCACACATTTCTATAGTCACACATTATTACGATGGTACTGAATCATGTGACAGTGGATCTCTCTTTGGATCTCATGACCTCAATAAGTTTTGTGATTCTGTTTGAGCTCTTTCATTTTAGGCTGTAAAATGTCTTAAATAGTAGAAATCACATTTCAATCGGTACATTTTGACATCCCACGTTTTTTTGTGTTTGGAGATGTGTTGGTTTATCTTGCATTGGTCTACAGTTGTTTTTTTACTATTTGCAGGCAAGTGGAAATTGCAGCCTGTGTCGTTCCTTAGTTTCCTTTCATGTTAATGTTAAAGTTACATCTCTTGTTCATTTTTTCGACAATAGATTGTCAAAATGTATTTACACGAAACTTTGCTATTCTGACAGTGGCAGCAGACAATGGCCTGGACCACTGCATCTACAAGGTAGCAGTGGGCTTCAGCACAGAAATCTTTGGTACCTTCCGACAGACTGTTGTCTTTGACTTCGGCTCAGAACCTGTGCTGATGCAGCGGATCATGGTGGACGCTGCCTCCATTGAAGGTATGCTAAAAGCAAGAAGGTCATCGGAAGGTCTTTGATAAGATCTCTTTTTATGTGTTTTTGTAACATCAGTGTCAAGTTATAGATCATGATTGGACAAGGATGCTTTTTTTGCACATTGTATTTTCAAGTTTTAAATATTTTAAGAAGATGCTTATTTTATGTGCAGATCACAATCGATTAAATAAGCACTTTCACTAATAAATGCTTCCCACCACCTGCTTGTCCTTTTGTTCTCAGACCTAGAACACCTGATGGCAGCCAGGCAGCAGCTCTTGTTGACTGCAAAGCGCTGGGACTCTTCCTGTAAGACCATTGTAGAATTTACTCCTAATGAAACAATGGCTGAACTGGAGCGCAGCCTCCTCTCCCGCTATCAGATCCCTCTGTCGGCCGACCAGCTCTTCACCCAGTCAGTCCTGGACAAGACTCTGACCAAAGATAACTACCAGGCCCGGTTGCATGACCTGCTCTACATAGAGGAGATTGCACAATACAAGGAAGTTAGCAAGTGAGTACACATTATGAAGGTTTCATGGCTTCTTCTAACGGGGATAGCAAAGCCGGTTTTTCCCTCATCTGAACAGAAATTCTGAGCTGAACAATAAAGCGTGAACAACACTGACATAAGATAATACATAATAAGAATATAGAATGCATTATTATAATATAAATATAGATGATTCAAATAATTATAATAATAAGGTATGTGCAAGCTGGGTTGCTGTTGTTTCAGTTAAATGAAAAGTTTAATGCAGACTAAATTCAGTAAGAACATATTCTGCACTACTAAAAATAAGTTGATAACATTTCCAGACTCAGTCCAGACTGGGTAATCCCTCTGCTTGGTGATGTTAAATGTTATCCAGTCGATAAGGCCACCAGATCTTTATTCTCCGCTGATGGAAACAAGATCAGGACTAAATTGTTCCAACTGTGACAAAGTCTGTCAATATGTTTCTATTCTGTAAATGAATTACAGTGTGCAGTCCCTCAAGAAGAAATCTAAATGTACAGTCACATCTGATATGTGTATATCTGCATATGTCCTACATATGATGCTAATTTAAAACCACTGCCTTGCTGTCTTACCATTCTGAAGCGTTGAGAGTAATAGCTAATGTTAGCTACAACCTCATTCTGGCACTGAACCTACAGTCAGAGTAGACCTTTGCAAGCTACTGACAATTTATAACTTGGGAGTATAAATGTTTGCAACACAGCCTCCACTGACAGACAGGAAAATTAAATTTTAAGTACATCAGTAAAAAAAAAAAAGATGATATGGAAAATGTCATCCAAATATTTCAAAAATTCTGTTTATTATAGTGTGACAAAATAATCACAATCTTAACTCAAGCTCCATTTACTAGCTTTTCTTTTAAGCAGACCTTTAAAAAAATCAGAATGTATGTCCTTAAAACTGAACAGTCGAAAAAAGACTTCAGACCAGTCGATTTAATGGACCTCCACTCAGTGATTTGGCAATAAAGAACATCACTCTCAAGAATACACGTCACACAACTGCGTGTTGTGTTTGTCTGCCTTACGTGACACAAAAACAAATAGACAACTGGTGATAGCTTTGATGCACTCTCCTTTTTGATACATTTATGATATTCTTAAATTATGTATTGATTAGTGGTCACCTGATAACTTAGAATGAATAATGATGTGATGATAATACTGTTACAACGCATGGCCAATTTGGACCCTGTGTGAGATGCCAACCGACCACAAGGTGTCAGGCTCGACCTTCATTTTGAATTTGCTGTGTGTGTGTGTGTGTGTGTGTGTGTGTGTGTGTGTGTGTGTGTGTTTTACTTATGTTGTGGGGATCTAACTCTGATTACTCAGCCGCATTGTGGGCACTCCTTACTCCACTCAACACTTCCCTATGGGGACAAATGGCGAGTCCCCATAATGTAAATCATAAAATTTCAGGGTGAAGACAGGGCTTAAATGAATGTAAGTCTACGTCTTTGTGATGTCCCCAAAAATGATGGAAACGTGTGAGTGTGAGAGTGTCTGAGGTGATTTCTTAGAGGTAGGTGAAAAAAAATCTTGTGTTCGTCCCGCAGAATAGACACAAATCTTTCCCTTTGTCAAAAAAAAAAACCAAAAAAAACACCTCTTACCTGCCTCTCCACTGGTTTAACTTACGTGTGATGCTGGTTACAGGGGAGATCACAGGCACAGTTTACTTCCACAATCAGTGACATTGGGCCCTCCCCACCAGTTCACATTTCTCAGCTTTTTCTCTTTGCTCTCAGTTTGATCTTGTCTCGTGACTCACAATTTCACTGTCATTTTTAACTTGATAAGGAGAAGAATTATGGATTTCTATCTGTTATTACCTGTGGTGTGAGATGTTCTTTCAATTTGCTGTGTTTCCAATGTGCATATGAATAATCTCTCTACCTATTAAACCATCCACCCTCTGGCAGTTTCTGATGCTTTTCATGGCTGATTTAGTTTGGATTCCCTGCTATTCGAAGATCCCATGGCGTATAGTACTATTGTTAAAAGCTTACTGTAGTCATTTAAGTGCAACTAATAACTTAAATACATATCTCTACTCGAATATCTCACACTAGATTTATTTCCTGCTTGATGAGAGGAACATCTTTCCAGTTGGCAGTCTAGTATCAGGAGGTCAAGAGGTATTACCCGATTATGTAAAATGAACACGAAGTGAGTCACGGAGAGTCAAGAGTGCCTTGCTGTCAGTGTTTGTCTTGATGTTTCCCTCTCTGAGAGTATAGGCAGAAAGCTGATGCAAAACCATAACAAGAAACCTCAAGAGTCCCATTGGTTGTGAAACACCACTGGTTTGCAAATAAATACAGAATGTGTTAACTTATCTGTGCATGTCAGTCACCCATCAGTGTTCATCACCAGTGTTGCTTCCTGTTTCATCATTTCTGATCCAGTGGAGACCAGAAAGACAATCTTAGAGAATCTGGAACTGATGTGAATATTTACTCCAAGTGCTTCAATTTTCCACTTCTTTCATGGATAACCTTTGTTCCATTGGTGGTTTATCTCTGAGTGACAGACACTGAAAATAATTTTCCTGTTTTTTTATGTTCCTCACTGACAGTGTTTTATTTAGGTGACCTTACATTAGTAAGAATATGTAAGGCGTTAACAAAATGACAGTAAAAACGTATTTTTAGTGATTCTCTTTGGAACCCACTTTACCCATATACTTGACTTCAGGTCTTTCGATAAATGGCTGTGCAGGTTTTGGCTTTGTCTGGTGAATGCACAAACCTGCCAAAATATAGCTGATTTTCAATGTGCTGCCAATATCAGTGGATAGTGTACCGGGAATTATGCGGCCACTGTAGTGAATAAAAACTCAGAGAATGCCCGAATGCGTGAGGCATGCATGTCGTCGGACAAAAGGAAAACCTGTTATCATACATTTTCCGGAAAGCAAAACAGTTCGTGGATTAACATGTCTGCAGTGAGGGAAAGACACTCGTGCCTTATTGTGATTGCTGTCATATTTTACAATGGTTTATAAACTCAAGCTAGAAGTCTGCAACAGAATAACAAGATCTCCACATTTGTCCCCGCAGATTTAACATCAAAGTGAACCTCCAGCTAGTCACCAGCTTTATGCTGACTGGCATTTCTGTTGGAGCCAAGTATGCCCAGAATGGACAGCTCTTTGCACGCTTCAAACTCACTGAAACACTTTCAGAGGTAACTGTATTGGTTGCACTGACAATTGTGACAACCTTGCCACATTGATTTCTGTTACTCTGTCACTCTTACGTACTAAAACAGCTAGCTAGCTAGCTAGCTCTGCTGAATTATTATTGTTCTTTTAAACCTTAGGACACATTGGCTGGGCGGCTAGTGATGACAAAGGTGAATTCAGTCTTGCTGCTGCCACAAGGGTTCATCAGCCAACCGCCTCCTGGGGTCAAGGAGAGAGTGTATGAAGCTGTGATCGAGGAGAAGACCAAGGACTACATCTTCCTAAGAATCTGCAAGGACTGCTGTGAGGAGCTGGGGCTACTGCCTGACAGAGAAATACAGGTAAGGGCTGCACCAAGGGACAAATAGACACTTCCTGTCCTGCTGCCACCACCACATATTAAATAAGAATGCTAGATTGACAGGAAAGAAAGGACAGTTGAATGATCGATCTTCAGTTAGCATCCAGCTCATGATCTTCTCCGCCCCGATATTCTTTGAGGTGTTAAAAGTTCACCTATTAATTACCATATGAACGAAAGGTTACAAGGCAGATGAAGACCGTCTTTCTGGGAAAACCTGTGTCTGTGTGAGCACTGACTGCTTTCTCTTAGGTTCTCTGGTTCTGAGAAAAGTCCCTTTATTGAGTGACTCTACCTTTGTCAGCTTGATATTTTTCCCCTGCCAGCCTGAACATCGGCAGATGAAGCAAGGCACTGTGTTAACAGTTATCAAAACAACCCTCTTCCTATCACTGCGGGAGCATAATCTTCTTATTCTTCTGCATACATGACTCCTGTGTGCATACGTGCTACACTTTCATTTTGCTATCTCCTCTGTGAGATCTTACAATATTTCACACAGCCTTGAAGTTTCATCTTCTCCTTGCTGTCGTGTTTATCAGACTTTTTTGCTCTTGTATTTGTTGTTTATTTCACTTTCTTGCTTTGTCTTTCTTCACCACTTTCCTCCTTACTGTGTTCGCACTTCTTTTGAGCTGTAGTTTATTTTTTCTCTCTCCTTCTTATTTCGATACTCCCGGCCTAAAGGCATTGCATATTTTGCAGTGCATCTGTTAAGAGCCTGTTTCTGTCTGTATGATTAAGACAACGTCCTCCAGCAGTGGAAACAGAATTTTAGTGATTACAAAAAACTGGTTTAAGATAAGGGATTTGACTGAAATATAAATGGCTCTCCAAGACGTCTTGGGAAAAACAGACAACTGTTCAATTTGTTAAGCTGTGCTAAGGCCACTGCTAACTAAACATGGTGCCACATTGTGCAACAGAGACTTTGGTGGGGATACTTACACGTGTTACTGCCCCTCGCCCCGTCTCCCAGTCCTTTTCTGAATGTGGATTGTCATTGTCATTTGATCCAAAATTCTGCAAGCCTAACAAAAAGTTTTTTGTTTCAAAGCTATTGTATTGGATTTTCTTTGGCCAATACATGACTTGGCAGTGTGGGTAGATAAACTGTTGGATTTGCTGTGTAGTAAGCTCTCGGTGTTGCCTCTGTGTCAGGTGGAGCTCCAGTTCCAGCTGAACAGACTGCCACTCTGTGAGATGCACTATGCCCTGGATCGCATCAAAGATAATACCATCCTTTTCCCTGATGTTGGCCTTGTCCCCACCATCCCATGGAGCCCCAACAGGTGTGTATTCCACCACGTGTACTGCAGAAGTGTGTTTTACATTGAAGGGAGACACCACTTTCCACCATCCACATTTTATGGGTTCACCTCTTTGAGTGTGTTGTCTTACATTATGGATTCAGTGGGAAATCTGGGATAAAGGACTGCCTTTAAATGATAAAAATACAAATACAAATAAAGTCAAGAAAAAGGGAATTTTACCTTGCACACATGGAACACTGTTTCCTGTTGCTGTGTGGAAGTGGGAACCTTTCATATTGCAGATGAACAGTGTTGATTGGCAGATACCTGATATTTAGTAAAAACTACAACTTCACCAACTTCATACAACCCTGATTCCAAAACAGTTGGAAGGCCAAAAGGTAAATAAAAACAGAATGCAATCATTTGCAAACAACCTGTGTTAACCAATAACAGTTTCACAGTGTTCCTGAGCCCATCTGATAATCTGTATTACGCAATCATATGTTCACAATGTGGTGAACCTCGTGAATAGATAGTCTTTGTACTAATTTTAATTGAGAGTATGTCAAAAAGGGAAATTATCAGCAAATTATCACATTCTGTTTTATGGCTGCACTGATTAAACAACAGGGAAGAAAATCAACTTAGAGTGTTGTCTCCAGCAATGTGACTGGAGGCAGAGGCCCTAGCAGGCAGCACTATGCGAGTGGATGTGGGGGATCTGTCTCTGTTATTCAACCACTGTACAGTTTTTATTTCAATAGTTTCGATAATAATGACGGAGAACATGTAGATCTACAAGGTTAGGCATAACATTTAACAATAATAATAAGGATAATTACTATTAAAATTATTCCAAATGTGTTCGTATGTGTTCAATGACTTTTTCTGTAACAGCACTTTGTGCATGTTTTTAAAAAGAAAAAAAATGATCCAATTCCAAGACTTTTTTGTCCTGTGTCGTGACAGCATTAGTTTGCACACAGCATATTCACACATTCATGCATAGTAAATACTGCTAAGCCTTGACACAGTTATTATTCAGAAATTCCTTTCGTACCTGCACATCATATTAGCTTGACAAATACCCTGACAGAGGGGATGCCGCATCAATTTGAGAGTTGACCGACTATGCCCAGCCTTGCTGACTTGGCGGCCGTTCTGAAATGCTGGCAGCTCTTCTCAGCTTTAGATATCTTTCTCTAAAGTTGGACAGGTGAGGGGAGCGAGGCAGTAATCTTTATTGACTTGAGCCAAATATAATCCCCTGTGATTTTCAAGGCCGCTGCATTATCTGGGCTCCAGAATATGATTGATGTGGACTTTTGTTTTAATTGGATTTTGGATAAGTGAGGGTGTTTCATTAAATGTGGGCCAAGGAGTGAGTTTAGCTGAAGTTTAAGTGCACAGTCTCTTTATGGTGGTGGTTTGAGTTTTAAATGTCAGTGTACAGGAAGATACACTGCAGGTGTGAAGTATTTGGAAATACTGCAGTAAATAAAAGTATTTTATCTTGGGTTTGTGGTTTAAAGATGAAAACAGAGTGTACAGTATATTAACTTTGAGTGCAGAGATGGTTGACTTGTGTCTTACCTTCTGCATCACGCCTAACAGTACACTTTGATCTCATCCACCCATAAAGACACACACACACACACACACACACACACACACACACACACACACACACACAAACACACGCGCACACACACACACACGGTAAAACACCAAGATATCGCTCAGCCCCCCACATGTCTCAGTTGGAGCTCAATCAATTGGTGTTGGTGCATTTGCAGCTTCAGAGGGTGCAGTCTTCATAATGAGGACAGTGATGGTAGGAGACAAACACAGACACATACAAACACTGCGTACACAATAACTATGTGCATCCCTCTTGCCTATTCATCTATGTTGTTTGAACACACATACACACACCTATGTCTATTAGCTAAGGTGGACTGCATAACACGGTGACAAAACAAAGTGATATTTCCACAAATGTAAGACAGACCCTCAAAGTACAAATGACTGTGGGTACTCACAGCTTGTGTGTCCCTAGTCTGAGAGATGTGTATGTTGCTTAGATTGATATGTTTCTGACTTATCAGGCTATAGAGCAGAATGTATGCTGAACGACTGACTGAGTAAAACAAATTTTGGTCAACATCGCTCACTTCTTACCCACTTTCCACCCTTTTTGTTTCCCTCAATCTTCACCCTCTTGCCTTTCTTTCCCGCACAACTCCACATCTTGCTTTTTCCCTCTCTCCCATTCCATCCACCCACATCCTATTCCCAGCACCCCACCCATCACAGCTTCTCCCTAGTAACACAATCGCAGTTGTCATTTTGAGTCTATATGTGTGTGCATACATTTCCTGTCATTTTGTACATTTTGCTCTTCCTCACTTTATCTCTGTCTCGCTGAAGTCAATTAGATTAACAGAATGTTTCTCCATGTCGGCCATGTTCAAAGCTATTACTTGTTTATAAGACAATGTTTAATCTTTTCAGTGTGGGAATGGCTACTTGGAGACCCCCACCACCCCAAATTCTGTTGGTTAATTGAAAGTTAACCTCTAACAAATTTCCAATCCTCCTTCCGCCCTCAGGCAGTGGGATGAGCAGCTGGATCCCCGTCTGAATGCCAAGCAGAAAGAGGCCATCCTGGCCATCACCACACCCATCTCTGTTTCCCTGCCCCCAATCCTCATCATTGGGCCCTACGGCACTGGCAAGACCTTCACCCTGGCACAGGCTGTCAAGCACATCCTCCGCCAGGACCACAGCAGGTCTGTTTATGGCTTTTCTTGTTTTTTGTTTCAGGATATGTTGCTTAAGTTTTTACATTTGTTGGTAACTGATAGAGAATTTGCACCTCCCTTACAATTACCATTCCTGACCTGTCTTTACAACCCCAAAGCTCCCTTCTCTCAAATATCCTTTTTTCATGGGCAAAGCTTTTATATTTCGAAATGAATGTTACTTCAGAAATGAAATGTTTTCTCTGAGAGGTGAGAACACTGTTTACCTCCAGCTCTTGAAAAGTGTGTACAGATGCAAAGAAATTTTGAGTGTCTTGACATGTTTTAGTGGGTGTCATTATGCGTGCTGGGAACACTCAGTACCTGTGAAGTATATGGAAGGCTTTGGTATTGACCAACAAACCAGACACATTTGTTGGTCATTCGGTGCTGTATAGCAGTAAAATGTTACTCAACAATCTACACTCAGTTGCCAGTTTCTTGGGCACATCTTGCTAAAAGTAATGCAGTCTTAAACAATAGTCCTGCAATAAAAACCCTACCTTCATGAAGGTTAAAATGTTCATTTTTTGTTACAGCTAATTTGTAGAGGCGGTGATTCAACTTATTTTTTTTGTGATGCCTTTGAATGGTAGTGCCTTATTGTGGGAACTGTGCTGTACATTTTAATAGCAACACAGCCTTGCAGTTATATATATATATATATATAACAAATATTTATAACACAAAAAAAATATAACTAAAACATTATTGATAGTCCCCCTGAAATGGTGTTATTGAGTGTAACTGATGTACTGTTTTTGGGGAAGGAAAGAAGAAGNTGAAATGGTGTTATTGAGTGTAACTGATGTACTGTTTTTGGGGAAGGAAAGAAGAAGAAATTTGGCATCAGTCATAAAAGCTTCATATGGCAAGAGAGGTCAGTCAGAGGGCATGAGTGAGGTGGCAGGGAGATGGGGGCTGGGACGTGCACTGGCTTTGGTTTAGCTCCAGGGCAGTGGCAGCCTTGGGTTTGACATTAAAAGTTTAAGAAAATGCTGAGCTGCAAAGTGTCAAGCTGTGGTGTGTTTGTGTTTGTACTGTTTGGGTGTGTATACTTAGGAGCATGCATATGCCATCACTCAGGGTATGGAGTGCTGGTTGTTGGGATGAACTTGTTTCATTTGTGGTCGATGCACACAGTTTGTTAGTTTGATAATCAACACATATCCTTGGCTGGAATGGATTTTCATGCAAACCATAATCCGATCAATCAAGCTATGTCACTTCAGCGGGCTTCACAGCATTGTGTAACAATAAAACATTGCAAGATTTTCTTCCATTGGCATTTTTCATCATTAGGTAGCTCCCTCACTGTGCGCAGATACCCACAGGAAATTCTTCAGTTTCTTGTGTGAGAAACAAGGCGAAGTTGCACAAGCACCTAAATGGCTTCCTAGTCTTTATGAAAAATGAATGCAATACCTTGGACAATGTCCCCTGAACAGCAGCTAACATTTTGTGTTTTAATAAGGGAGAGGTGGTTCTATACACTATATGTAATGTAAAGGAAAAAATGGCCTTTGAAAATTGTGTAGCAATGTAATATTCATTCCTCATTTCCCTCCAAAATGTAATATTCTATCTTTAGAATGAATTATAGATATTTTAAAAGCCAAGACAAGGGGAAGTGACCCCTCTGGACTAGCACCTCATGCTCATCATACTGTCATAAAATGATGAAGAAGATGTATAAATTGCTGTTAGGTGTACCCAATATGTGTTATTGTACATGTTCAATCCTTAAAGCTTTCTATCTGTCACTGTAATGTTTCACCAACATTTAAATGGGTAACTGCGAAAGACAGTTTTACATAGCTTTCAATATTAAAAAGTATACGAAACTGTCTTTGCTGTCTTGTTTGCCTGCTGTCAATCCACTTGATGTTGAATTGATATGAATCATTTGTGTTACCTTTAGTGCTTGTATTTCAAGTTTTTATTGTATGTCATTTTTTGTAAAAAAAAAAAAAAAACAGAAACATATCATACAGATCAAAGGGAACCAGCCCATAAAGGCAGGTTGAAGGGTCAGTTCACACCAAACGATGACAAAAAATGTCCAGACCTAACCCTGTCCCCTAGTGATATCTATTCTAGCTGATCGTTTTTGCTGTATGCGCCATGCTTTAGAGATNTTTCATCTCTCTCTCCAGGGTATACTTCAGGAACCGCTGGGTGAAGACAGTTCACCCAGTGGTCCAGCAGTACTGTCTCATCTCCGGCACACAGGTCACTTTCCAGATGCCCACAAGGGAGGACATCCTCAGGCACCGCGTGGTGGTGGTCACCCTCAGCACCTCCCAATACCTCTGCCAGCTCGACTTGGAGCCTGGTAAGTCACATGAAATGATACTTTGTCATCTCAAGCTGAGTAAGGCTGCCCTTGTGATGCTTGTGGTGAACAGTCAGCACCCTCAGCACCTTTCATTTTATTTACCAATTCAGTTTGGAAGCTGATAATACATGGAGATCTTAAGAATTGTAGGTGCAGCAGGGTTTACCAGGTGCAGATGCATTAAACATTTGAGAGCACAGCAATTTCTGCGGGTTGTGTCTTCTAAACTTTATGATGGCATCCGGATAACTGAGAAGCACCATTTGCATTGTTCAATAAGCACAGGCTAACAGGGCCCATCAAAAGACCCATACTTTATCAAACATAGACACAGAATCACCAAATGTACGCAGGAATTTGACAGCTCAGTGAAACAAAGATGTCAAAAATGAATGAATGGGCTGCCCTGCAGTGCATGGTGGGTGTCGTACCGCAGTAACCGAACAAATGAAAACCCTTGTACACTACAGCACAATGCAGCATTCTAATAGTATTACAAAGTTTACAATTTTTAAGAGTTGTTCCTGTGACAGAAACGACTGTTTAGGGTTGATTTACAAACACACATTTATGCTTCGTTGTTGTGTATGTGTATATAAGGTTGGCAAAATATTCCAAACACCTTTCAGTCTAATACAGTTCAATACAATGACAGCCTCACAACACATAAACAAAAATAGTTCCAACAAAAGGTGAACAGTTTAAGTAAAGTAATAATGTTTGTAGGGCTACACAACATCTTTTATTATGCAAATGTGTACATTTACACACAATTTTCAAAAGATGACTATATGCACACAGCTCAGTGCGTTCAGTCTCCTGTTGTTCGGTCATCCCCAGTGACTCTGATATTCACTGTTGGCAGGAGCCCACCATCTAGAGAGGGATGGTCTAGAACTCATTTAAGTTGGGTAAAAGACGTGGAAAACAAACCTGTTTGTCATTGCAGGTTAATAACTGACTAATGTGTCAGCAGAGGGGGCTTTGTCTGTTGCTTGGGAACACCGTCTGCATGTTTCTAATGTACTTTACATCATTAGCCCTTCTCCCAATGTTTCATCTCTGCAGCTCTCCCGGTGTTCACCGGTGATGAAAATCGGCAGGAAAGGAGGCAATTGGGAGCCAGGGAGTCTACTAAGTAGCGACAACAAATCTCTCATCCCAAACCCACACAGAGTCCCGCAAAAAAACACACTCAACCTGTTGTCTATGACATTATGATTTGTCCATTTTCCTCCGTCTTTACGTCCACAAAAGTTACAGTCTGCTTATGTTTTCATTTGGGCAGGTGTCCCTCTGTATTAAAACACATGTACGCGAGGTGGACCACCTACGGATAAGCCCTCATATGTATTCAGTTAGCCTTTGAAACAGAATAATTTGAAATGTTAATACTTGATCTGTGTGAGTTCATTGTAGAAAGCTGTTTACTAATCAAGAATAACGGTCAAAATAAACAAGAGCGCGACTCATCTGCCGCATCATGCCCACAGCCGAGAACGCCCATTTTAATCAACTGAAGCTGCTACACTGATGGTTTTTCTCTGTTCTTACACGACTGGTCTTTTTTTCGCTATCCGTGCTGCTATGCAACCCTCCAACAGGTAAAAAGCACAAAGAACTGTGAATGATGAACTGAATGAACTGTGAAAAATGATTAAAATAAATACAGATGTACCAGAAGCAATGCAATGCAGCAGAACAACCTTCTGAGTGTTTTTACATTGCACATTGAAATATGTCAGTCAAATCAGTGTGTATCCATGGTCTTGGAGTTAAAAGGAACCACTTAGTTAATTCAGTACCAGCTAATAAAGCCTGCACTTCCAGACTCTGCATAACTCAATATATGCACTCCTTAGAAAAACATGGCTGGCATCAAGCCACACACTACAAAGATGGAGTCTGTGTAGGAGGTAAAAAACTCTGCTCCACCCCACATATGTGATGTGTTACATCCACGATCCTGTACTTTTAGCCACATACCACATCAGGCATTTCTTCTGAAAAATGTCACAAGTTAAAAAAAATAAATACAGCCGATGATGTTTACAGATGAACTCAGAAACTGTCATCCATTCTAATTTTTCTGACACTGTCTGGATCGTCTGACTTTTTCTTAACTGACGAAAAGCACATGAGAGGCAAACTCTATATTCATGAAGGAGCATCAGCTGTCAGGAAGACATGAGCAGTTTTTTCAGAGAAAAAAGTTTCCCTGTGGTGACATGCAGTGTAGCTCTGTGTGTGTGTGTGTGTGTGTGTGTGTGTGTGTGTGTGTGTGTGTGTGTGTGTGTGTNTGTGTGTGTGTGTGTGTGTGTGTGTGTGTGTGTGTGTGTGTGTGTGTCTGCCATGTTTGTCAGGATCAACTGCATTCCTGCGGTTGAGCAATCATAGGACTGCAATATAATTATCTTTAATAAATGTCATATTTGATTTTTTTTTTTTTTTCAGCACAAGGAACTGAAACCACTCGAGAAATGATCTGAAGGTATAAGAGAGTTGAGAGCACTTAAAAGACAATGGTGTCCTTTCCCCTTGTAGCAGATGTGTGCTGTGACTGAGGTCAATATTGGTCTGTCTGCAGGCTGCTGAATCTTTCAGCCTGGTGATAAAGGTTCAAGACTACACCTCATACTGTTGTCAATAAGGGAATGTTGCTATCTGAATTTAGGCGCCAGAACACATCCAAGAACAAGGTTAAAAATTCTGTTACTGCTCAGAACAGAAGTGGGAAATAATTTTGTGAGAGTTTGACAGAGTTTGGCAAAGCTTTCAAACCCGATCATTACACAGCTTGTTTATAGCAAGTTATCTGCACTGACCTCTCACACTCATAGATTACAGAATTTTCCAGCCACGTTTACAGCGTAAAAAGGGCCGAAAGAGCCTGTGAAAGGGAAAATGTGAGAGACTGGGTGTGTGAGGTGGAGGAGCTGCCATTTATTATTAAATAGTCATCTTTCCTCCAAATCAACACTGTGCCTCTGATCTCTGTCACCTCAGCTTATTATCCCTCCCTCCTCCTTTCTTTTACCACTGCTGTTTCCAAATTCAAACACCATTATTAGCCCAATGACCGATAGCAGCTACAGAAATGTAATTTGGACCTGCTCGCTGCTCATAAAGACCATCTCTGCCTCCCTCTTTAGCTCTCTTCCTCTCTGCCTGCGTGAACCCATTTGTAATGACCCACGCATATTATTTGTAAGGGCTTTTTTGGTTGTTACATATTCATGTGGATCACAGTAAAAGAGAAAGTAGGCAGCATGCAGTAGGTCTCCTGTTGACTACAGTTTATAGGAGGGGTCAACAAAAGGGTCTGGCCTCAATAATTAACCGTGTGATATAAGGGGCAGCTATCTGACTTCAGGTCCCTTCAGCCGCATTGTTGAGCAACTGATATTTTATGCAATGATGATACAACTGGGAAACAAATAGCAGGCTGTAACAACACTGTTTGAAATGTTTCCACCAACATGTCTCGCTCTCAAGTCAACGTGGTGAATCACTTTGCGGCTTGGATGTTCATTCATCCTGTATATAATCTATTCAGCGATTACTCGAGTGCATGATTTTAAGTATACGCCTATCATCTAGAGTTTACTCATGAGCATGATTTTAAGCATATTACACCCCATCTTTGGAGTGAGACCTTTGCAACATCGAGCAATGTTTCTCAACTATCCAACAAATAATATAACACTTAATTCCATATTCAGTACAAGATTTTCCAGGAGATTGTTTGGTATGTCATTTCACAACTTTGCAGGGATGTGTCTCGCTTCATAAGCTTTAATAGTTGAATCCATTTATACACATTGTGAAAAAAACATTTATGCAGAAATATAACAAATTCTATGTCTTTTTATCAGTGCCACAATGAGGGAACAGTGCCAGTATACCCCCCCATTCGGGGAGGGTGTCAATATATTTTGCAGGCATTCGTTCAAAGGCAGATACTAAGGAGTGAATGTTGCCTCAAATCAAACTGCTCCACCTCTTTTCTTGCCAGCCCGTGTTTCTGTTTTTTGTTTACTTTTTGACAGTCTCTGAGTTTATTTTGTTATTTTCAACCGTCACATTTCATATCTACATATACTTTCCTGTGAAAATGGTGTTCGGGCTTCACAGGCTTTTGGCTGGTTGTTATTCAGCCTCTCTCTCTCCGCTCCCTGCTCCAGCACTCATTTGCCATGCCGTTTCATCCCCTCCCTTCATACTGCCGAGCACCGTTTGAGCTTTTTAAGTCCGGGTCAGGCTACTGTTCAATCCCTTTCAAAACGTCCACAAAACCCTGCCCTTGGTTCGCTGGGCTGGTTAAAAGCAGGAGAGGAAAATGTGACTGAGAGGATGGCACATTAGTGATAGTTACAAGGTTTTTATGCTTCTGGTGAAGAAAATGCTCCATTAATGTGCCAAAGCAACAATGGAAAAAATGTTTTGAGCTCTGGGTATTCATGAGAATCATCTGATTCAGCCAGATTCACTGAGCTTTGGCTACATTTTCATTCATTTGGACTCGTACACGCAACATAGCAGTTTTTCTCTATGAATTTCCATTTCTTCCTAAATTGTAACCATAATGTGTGCTGTGAAAGTTAAATCTAAGCAGTATCTTGTCCAATGATTTCTCAGGTTTGTGTTACTGCAGTATCAAAACTGTAGAATCTTTGTAACCCTGTCTCCAAAGAAATTGGGATGCTTTGTGAAACACAAATGAAAGAGAATGTGATGACTTGCTAATCTTCTTAAACATATGTTAATTGAGTATATACTGTACTTGTACTTGAAAACAGTACAAAGGCAGGTTCAGTGGTAACAGGTGATAGTATCATGATTGGGTTTGAAAGGGGCATCCTGGAAAGGATCAGTCGTTCACCTGGAGGATGAAGTGACGTTCACCACTTAGTGAACACATGAGGATATGAAGGATATTACTACATGAGCTCGGGAACACTTTGTAAAACCTTTGTCAGTAAACACAATTTGTTTTTGCGAATGATTGCATTCCAGTTTTATTTACCTTTTAAACATTGCCCTAACTATTTTGTAATCACCGTTGTATTCATCTCTGATTGGACTGATCCAAATTTATGTACAAAAAATGCTCTGTTGCTCAACATATTATGAAATTGAAGCAGTAAAGAAAACACAAATTATCTTTGTTTGTTCCACATCATTTAGATTTACAGTTTCGATTTGCAAATCAATCACTTTTCATATGTAAAACAAAGCCTCACAGTAAAAATAGTAATCCCCCCACGAACTGAGGAAATACGATCATAAATGCAGTACTGCAGTAATAAGGATGTCCAAAGCCTGTGGCAGATGTCGCACCATGGCTGTTTTTGAATGACTGCAATCTGTTTTTATTCATGTTCATCCCAACTTCAAAAATTCCCTCTTTTTTTATCCACAGGATGCTCAAGTGCCAGTGCTTTCTGGGAGCAGTGCAGCTGTATTTATTGAGTATATATGTACTTGATGTACAGATAAGTAAACTGATGTTGGTGTCGTTTCTGTTTTGCCAGGGTTCTTCACTCATATCCTATTGGATGAAGCGGCCCAGGCCATGGAGTGTGAAACCATCATGCCTTTTGCTCTAGCTAGCAAGACCACACGCATCGTGCTGGCTGGAGACCATATGCAGGTAAGTACAAAGAGTCAACAAGGGCACTTAGAAAATGTTTGATTCAATTTCGGCTTTCTTGAAGCTTCTTGTTCCTCCAGTGAAAAAAAGCAGCATTTCTGTCCTTACTTTGTGAAGCAAATAATGTAAATGCACATTTTAGGTGTTTGGATTCCTCCTCTGAGATTTGTGTAGACTTATCCTTATATGCTAAAATAAATCAAGAGAGTACTTGGATGTAAGACTGTGACATCAAGTAGAAGTAATAACTCCATTTGCACATTGCCGTGGATTAGACTCCACTCCCCCCACCTCACATACAAAAGAGGAGACAGCAGCCACTGTCGAGCTGTGGTTCTGGAGACCACTTCAGCCACAAATAACACAAATATGAACTCACATCAGTCAAGCTTTTTAAGCTAAGACAAATTAAAGCCTTACTTCCTCCTCTCCTGGTTTCAGACACAGACACAGGATTACCAGCAGTGGATGAATTCGAGGCAGGAGTCTACCATGCTATAGTTGCTTTAATTACTCGATCTCTCTCTGCTATTTCTTGGAGTGAGGAAAAACAGATTTAAAACACAATGTGCACCTGTGTATCCATCTGTCTCTGTCTCAGTCACTTTGTCTCACACTTTTCTCCTTCCACCCTTCTGTCCTTGGTAGCAGCTTAGTCATACCAAAGAAGGAAAGTGGTCCAAAGAAGGATGTTGCTCTTTTATATTTCTCTTCACTCTCTCCCGCCTGGAAGAGCCAGATAAATGGCCAATGAACTCTAAGGCCTATGTCTATTGATCGTTTGCTTTCTTATTGACCGTGTGGGGCCTCATTAATGCTAGCTGACCCTCTCTCTCTGTCAGACTTAAATTAGGATTCAAACTTAAGATAAATGTCCATCTTGTAAGGGCAAAGATAAATGATATCATTGTGCTGGTGTGCATAGTTTTGCAAACGTGCAACATCATTTGAGACAAAGCACATTGGGCTGATGGGTAAAGTAAATTCCACTATAATCACTGCAACTCAAGGTCTGTTTGTTTAATGACACACACACACACACACACACACACACACACACACACACACACACACACACACACACACACCAGTTGGAAGAGCTTGAAGTCACAATGGGAGAAGCGGCTTGTTCATCTGAAGTTCTTCAAAACAGGAATAGTTTTCTGAGCAGTTACAGAAAAATACTGCCAGGCGTTTGGAGTATCCTACCAAAGTCATAGACCATTTTAAAAAAGAGGTTCCTGAAACTAAACTAGGAGCTAAAAAGTCCACTTTCTGCATCCCTGTTAGCATTTCCACTTAATTAGAAGGACTGTAAAGATTAGGCAAATTAGAAGTTGAAGAAGTGGCTGTATTCTACCATCCTGTCATAGCAGCTGACGTGCCGGGGAAATTTGGTTTAATCATTTTGGAAGTGTGAAACACATGACATGCTTGTGGACCTGACCTGCTAAGCACTACCTGTAATTTCATGTGATTTAGCATAGCTTCAACCAGAAGTGAAAGAAGCAACCTGAACGCAGTTGTGTTTGGTGGTAAATGAAAACCATGTTTGGCAGGTGGTTTCACACTGCCTTGATAGACTCTGAACAGATTCAGTATACCGCAACTGAAATTCATAGTTGAATACAGAGAAAAAGCGATGATGTGAGAGAATGGTAAAACAACCTTTGTCATGCTTTGAAACTGACTTTACTTTCTGTGTCTCCCTCCTCCTTTTCTCTCTCCATTGCATGTCCCTCAACTTGCAGCTCAGTCCATTTGTGTACAGCGAGTTTGCGAGGGAGCGTAACCTGCACGTGTCACTGCTGGACCGGCTGTATGAGCACTACCCCCCTGAATACCCGTGTCGCATCCTCCTTTGCGAGAACTACCGCTCCCACGAAGCTATCATCAAGTAGGTGTAAAACCCTCAACACTGCCCTGTGTCAAAACTGTGGGAGGAGAGGCTGAAAAGATGGAGGAAAGATGAGATGAGAGGGAGAAGAGGGGGTGGGAGGAAAGGGTCAGGAGGAAAAGGGGAAACAGAGGTGAAGAGCTGACAGACTTGGGTTGTCCAGAGAGGAAAGTGGGGTCATTAAAGTGATGTTTGAGCTGACAGTAGCTCTGACAAAACAACACAGGGGGCTGTGTGGGTTTAGGTGTATTGCTACGGGTCAGGTGAACTTCACTTTGAATGTTTGGCAGACACGAAGGAAGGTTTATGCTCTTTATACTTTCCACAGCAGCAGAGAATGTCCTCCATCTTGATACCTGTGAGTGTACTTTAGCACAATTCTGCATGGTGCACTCTCACTCTAACAAAATAAATAGAAATAATAAATAATAAGGAAAAAAGAACAAATTAGGGCAGAGGAGAAGAGACTGTCAGAGGTGGAAAGCAGTGTTGAACAGGTGGGTCTTCAGTGATTTTTTTTTTTTTTTAAATGGAGATTGAGGAGGAGTCTCTGATGGCTTTAGGAAGTGAGGTCCAGAGAGTGGGAGCAGTGACGGATTTGTGTGTGGGGGGGGACCTCAGTCAGGTTGGGTGGGTCCTGGTTATTGAGGGCTTTGTAGGTCATGAGGAGGTGACATTGAATTGCCCCAACCCACAAACTCGATCAGTTCTCTTTGGCTTAAATTATCAGTCATTTCAGACGAATATCCTGCACATCCCGCTCTCTCATATCCACCTCTTTTTTCTTTTCTTTTTCTGCTTCCCTTTCTCTTACCCCTTCTTCCCCTCTTCCTACAGCTACACATCTGAATTATTTTATGATGGGAAGTTAATGGCAAGTGGGAAGCAGCCCTCCCACAAGGACTTCTACCCTCTGACCTTCTTCACAGCCAGAGGAGAAGATGTGCAGGAGAAGAATAGCACTGCCTACTACAACAATGCCGAGGTATGGATCGGAGGAATATTGCGGAAGGGGTTCAGTAGAGGCGCTGCAGCAATGGACAGCATGAGAAAAATCATGTGCTTCTTGTACATTAAAGCATGTAATCATTTTCTAGTAGCCAATCAAAATAAAACTATGAACCTGAAAATGGGCATGTGCCTTGGAGGTAATGTATTTATGAATTTTATATTAAAAAAAAACAGTCCACTGTTATAATTCACCACTAATTTTCTAAATATGTGTTTGACATTCAGAAGTAAGTGATAATACAAAATGCTCTGCTCCCTCCCTCTGCGAAGGGGACGCCTATCAAGGCTGAAAAACAGGACGAATGTTAAGTTAATCAGCGTGAGCTTCTCCCGCATATTGATTCGGTTTGGTTTAATGAATGGATGGTGACATGCACACTACATTAATCTGAAGTGAACAAAAGCTTCGCTCTTTGTACTATGAGGGAAATGAACATTATGAGCATGCTGGCATTCTGATGATAAAATATTAAACAACTAAAACTAAAACACTCCATCATCAGATGGAGCCTGTCAGGACTGCCGTGTGGGCAATGTCCAGCTTCTGTTTGTCACACATGGGGAAGTTGATGTTGGATTTCTTTATCTGTTTAATCCACCTGAGAACAGAATTGTTCTTGCCTCTGTGCTTGTATATGTGCATAAATCACCATAGCTGTGTCTCTCTGGCAAAGTGACCGCTGAGCTGTGATAGGGTCAGTATTGGCGATCCATAACATGACGAGAGAATTCGATTATTCAGTTAACTCAGTTGCCCGAACTCAAAAGCATCATACGAAACAGTGCTGTTTATTTTGCCTCCTCACCACAAATTGGAACACTCACTGTCTTAATAATCATAATGATCATAATTGAAGATGAAACCCATAAACTTAATTAGGAGACCGTCAAGAGCTACAGTTGACACTCATGATGCATGATTCACTGACAGTCCAAGCTTTTGATTGGTTCCTGTGTAGGCTCCCTTGGTTGTGGTCATTGGCTGTGTCTGTCCCCTGACCCATTGATGATACGCTCCAGCCAATTAAACCACGGATGCTTCTTGATTTTGCTCCCAAACTGTCAGCAATGCCACATGAATTACCTCCTGTCTCTTTGATACAGCACCCATGTCAAACCATTAACACCATTAACATAATCTTCAGAAATCCAAATGCATTGAGAGAAAAAAAAAAAAAGTGTGTCCATTTGTTTGTCTTGTGCAAGTGTCTTTCATGGGCTTAGCTTCAAGGAGAAGACAATATTCCCATGACAGTCCAAAGCCTCTGGCGGTAAGCTGAAGTTCTGAAAACTCATGTCACAAAACAACAAAAGGGATTCAAAATACCAAATGCTTTAATAACTAGTATCTAACTCACTCGTGGTCAGTTAACCAAAAATGTAATTTCTCATTTAGCAGTACGTGATGAAATAGCACTGGTGTGGAAAACCCTGCTTTTCTGGAAAACGTGAAGCCCTTTTTCTCAGCGGTTTCACAACACATCCATTTTAATTGAGCCATAGCTTCTTATTTTATGGGCTGACGTTGATGCCTTTGTGCCGTACATCACATAAAGTTTCCTTTGCTCTTCAAATATTTTGTCCCCCCGTTGCTTTTTTACCTGGCCGGAAAATATCCCCCATTCCCCGACTTCCCTTGATACTTTTCAGGTCAGGTGTGTGTGAGTATGTCGGGATGGTGTGAATTGAGCGTGGATTTGAGCCTTGTTGTCACCTCCTTCTCTCACACTGTTCTTCCATCCCCTCAGGTGTTTGAGATTGTGGAGCGGGTGGAGGAGTTGCGAAAGAAGTGGCCAGTGGCCTGGGGCAAGCTGGACGAGGGCAGTATTGGAGTGGTGTCACCGTACGCTGACCAGGTGTTCCGCATTCGCGCTGAGCTCCGGAAGAAGAGAATGCACGAGGTCAGCGTGGAAAGGGTGCTCAATGTCCAAGGTGAGAAAAAAATCCACTGAGACTAGTGTTAATGTACTAGTATACTTTAGTTAATTTAATAGATTTTCTCACAATTCTTCAAAGAAGGGGGATTTGAAAATCGGAAGAAAGCAAAAATCCAAACATTTAAATCCCCAAGTGTCTCGTTAACATTTCTCCACGAAGCTTGTCTCACACATTTCTTTGTGTGAGATGATATTAATGTCTATTTCCAGTCAAAGTGATGCTTAAAACGAGAACCACATTACCCTCATGACAAATCCCTTCTATCTTCCACTGCAGTTAGTTATCACCTTCATCCAGTCACAGTATGAGGAGAATATGTCAGGGTTTCTTCTCCCAATCTCTCCTCTGCTCCAGCCTCGTGCATGTCCCACTTTTTTGCATCCAGCTGCTTTCCACAGGTCATTAACTTCCTTATTAATCACACATGAAACATGTGGCGCTCACACACGCACACACAGGAAAACAGCACCATTTAGTGCTTAGAATTTAACAAACATGTCAATCAGATTTGTTTATGTGTTCGATCAACAGCCTCTGGAGTCATAAGAAGATTCAGTTATTACTAGACCTAATTTCTTTCTATTTAATAATTAATGCAATTAATTTAGAGCTTGCACTGATATGAAATGTCATGGAAGCTCAGGGAGAAACTCAGTTTTTCCAAGAGTTTAATTTTCAGTCATTGCAGTTTGCATATTTCTTATTAAGGAAGACAAGTGTTTCAGAACCACAGGCTCACCATTATCTGCCTTGTGTTTCCAAAGCACTGAAATAGAAAAGTTAAACAGATAATTTCTAAGATGGTCTTTGCTTCTTCTGATGATATGTCTCATGATATGTTGTGTGTGACTTCTCAGAGCACTGAAAAAAGTTAATGAAAATTGTTGCAGGCAAACAGTTCCGGGTGCTGTTCCTCAGCACGGTGCGGACGCGGCATACCTGCAAGCACAAGCAGACTGCCATCAAACGTAAAGAGCAACTAGTTGAGGACTCGACTGAGGACCTTGACTATGGATTCCTCTCCAACTACAAGCTGCTCAACACAGCCATCACCAGGGCCCAGTCCCTGGTTGCAGTTGTGGGAGACCCCATAGCACTGTGCTCTGTTGGGCGCTGCAGGTAAATACAGCCAATTTTAATAAAGGCTTCTGTAATGTTGCGGATGTTAATGTAAAGTGATGGTGCACCCAAAAGGAGCACCAAACTTCAAACACTATTGACTGCCACCCCTGTGTGAGAGCTCTTTTGTAGACAGTCTGATGAGAGATTATTGTTGTGGTCTTTGCTGTTTTCATTCTCGTTTTCCTCCTGCTCCTGTTTTGCCTCCTAGCTGTAATGTTCTTTCCATTTAGTGTCCTTCATCTTTTTGCTGATTTTAGTTTTCCTCATTTTCTCTCCCCTCTCTCCTCTTCACACATGCTTTACTCATGCTTTTTCCTTGTTTGTTTTAAACAGACTTGATCTTTTATATTCAGCCCCCAAGAAGTAAATTGTTACCCTGCCAGCTAGAACAAATCAAGATGAGCCATGAAACACTCAGTCCAAACATGGAGTGATAAATGAGACTAGTGGTAAAACTTCTCACCATTTATTGTTTCTTCTTTTTGCCCCTTTCCAGAAAATTCTGGGAGCACTTTGTTTCCATCTGCCATGAAAACTCGAGCCTACATGGCATCACCTTTGAGCAGATCAAGGCTCAGCTGGAGGCCCTGGAACTCAAGAAGACCTACGTCCTAAACCCACTGGCCCCTGAGTTCATCCCTCGAGCCCTCCGGCCCATGCAAGGGCACCACTCTTCTTCGCATGCTCTCCATCCCCACCATCATCCACATCCTCAGCACACACAGCCCCCCTCCAACAAGCAGGGTCCACAGCAACAACAACAACAGCAGCAGCAGCAGCAGCAGCAGCAGCAGCAGCAGCAGCAGCAACAGCAGTCACCCCCCAAAGTAAGACACCGCATTTTCAGTGTGGGCATTAAAAATTCTGTCAAATAATGGCATTACTGGATATTTTTCTTCTGCAAATACTGGAATAACACGTTGGAGTAGCACATCTATAGGGAGGATGAGAGAGGAGGGAGGCTGACATGGTGATGATGTTTTAAAAAGCTCAAATGTTGTTGGGTGGTTTGTGCTAATGTAATATGTTAGGTAACCATGATTAGTTGTGGAAATCGTAAACAAATTACCAGGAATGAATTGAGTGCTTCTTGTTTTTAGAGAGGAACAGTGATAAAAGCATTGCACATCCAGCCTCAAAGCACATATTATTAAATAAATTTTCACCACAGGAAATTACTTTATGGTCGTTCATTTCAGACCCAGAAAAAAAACCCAGCACGGATAGCAAATTGGCATCGCAGGTTTGGCGTAAGGATGCGTTGTTTGATTGTTCTGCTCGGCCTGACTGTCTGTGTGTCTGTCCTCATTGCCTGCCCTGGGGTAAAGGTTAACAAAATCACTGCAGCTGCCAACCTGCTGCCGTCACCCACTGAGCTTAATGAGCCACAGCTCCGCACCATCAACTGACTTTAGAGACACACACACACTTTCTCTCTCTGTCTGTCTGTCTATCTCTCTCACCCCATCCCCGACACCCACCCACACACTTACTCACACTATGCTGCCAGTATGCAGTATGTAATATATTCTTTCCTTTAGCATATACAGCATGTTGCTAATTTAAAGGTCAGACCATTCTTAATATCTCTGTACATGGCTGATACACACACTGTGGTATACAGCCAAAGTCATCCATTCAAATGTCATTTAGTAATAGATTGATTCCTAAAATATAAAAAATGTCTCACCATAACTTCAAACAATAAAAGCTGTGTTGTGGGGCTGAATGTTTTTACTTTAGTGCACCAGAACCTCAACTTGTGATTATTATGCAAATCCAAATGATCAGGTTCATTTTTCCAAGTTAGTGTGGTCCTCCACAGCGTTTACTGTGAGCACAGAAGAATCCGTTTTTTGCCCCTTTCTTCCCATTGTGCAATAATCTTAATGTTTGATCAACGTCATTAACAATCAAAACATTTAAATGGACAGAGAAGACTTCATACCTTTTTGTATTTGCAATTGCTTGTAAAACATATTCAGTTAAACAGGAAGCTTCTATTATGCTTATTGTTGGGCTTCTGTGTAGGCAGAAATATATGCTTCAGTGGACTGTTTTCTGACACAGATGGTGTTCTGTTGCACGTATGCAAGACTATGACACTTGTGGTAAAATATGTCGAATTTAAGGTTTTGTAGTTTCAGCTTTGGCGCAATTCGTGGCATTTTAATGGAAGAAAATGATTTACAAATCCAATTACTGTTTTTTCTCAAAAACAATTACTTCCTTCCTTAATATGATGTTATTGGTAAATCAGAGCCAATACTGAAATGTAACGACTGAGCACATTTTCTTGAGTGTGTGTCCCTTCAATACAATCCTTCCTGTATCTCTATTTTTCTCTCCAACAACTGACAATCAGCTCAGCACATCAACACATCACTGACAGAATGAGTGTGCCATTGACAGCTATTGTGCTTGCACTTTGACACCCAAAGGAGTTTACACAGATAAACTGCAGTCATTTTCTTTCACTTTTGTTTTCTTTGCCTTTTAGCTTAGATGAAAAGATGGTTTGTGTAAATAATGATGAATTTGAACAACCAACCCCTGAACAAGAGCCAGCATACAGTCATCTGGTATTTTTAAGACAGGGTAAGCAGTGCTTTTCACTCTCAGCAGACCCCTGCTGTTCCGGAAAATTGATCATATGAGACCAAAAGCAAAATCCTTGGTGGTCTTTGCCACTATTCAGCTCAATTTTCAGAGGAAAATTTTGCAGCAGCACATCTATGACTTGATCAAATAACCACGGCTCTAGACTATGGGCACCATTTTCAGTCTGGTGTGTCTGGCATTGCTCAGTTTATGTTATGCCTTAAAATAGCAGCAAGGCGAAGCTGCCTCTGCGACAGTGGCTCAGACCTCAGGCAGTTTCAAGAAGGGGATCCTCCTCCCACTAAACACTACATTGCATGTTTAGTTTAATTAATGCAGAATCATTGTATTCTGCACAGACAGACTTTTACACCAGGCAGTTTTATATTTGGTTGCTAAGGGTGCCATTAAATGAAATCTTTAAATGAAAGTGGAGCCACAATACTTGAACATCTCTTTTTGTTTATGACGAAGTTTGGGTGCTCCTCTGGTCAAGCTGGAGGACAAGCTGCCTCACAAGTATGACTTAAAGACCAGTGAACACTGGCTTTGCTGCATGTGAGGTTGTCAGGAAAGGAATTTTCAAATGTGTTCTGTGTATTAATGTGTATAGCTAAATTAATTGGTTGTTCAAAAGTGTTTTCCATCCTTTTTTCATAAGTAGTAGTAACCTAATCATGAAAGACGTGTAGTTTATGAACTCAATAATTATTCAACGGAATTGCAATCTTCAAATGATACCAGCTTTATATGCTATCAGCATCGCAACATGCTGGATCACATGGAATGGAGGATGTAGTTTATTTCTGACCCCTCCAAGGAAGCATACTCACTGTCACGGACTATCTGTTAACACTACAATCAGCTGGGAGAGGCTGCGTGCTACAGGGCCAGCCACTGAAAGAGCTCAGAGTAGATTGTTGTGTATGTTGGCCTGTAATGATTAATAATACACCAGCTAGGTCTACCTAAACCCAGGTACAGGGAGACCTTGTGCACTGTATGGGTTTGTGTGCGCACATGCGTATGTGTGTGCTTATGTGTACTTAGACTGGTACATGTACGTCAACATTGACACATTAACATTGACAGGATTTAGGTCAAGCTCTCTGTGTACACAGAGAGTAGATGGAGCTGTATTGTGAAGCCCCCTGGAGACAGAGCTTCTGTCCAATGGAGAAAGATTACCAAGGTTTTTATTGTCATCTAGCAGTGGAGAGAGTAAATCTGTCTTGGCAGACATGTTTACTTTCAGAAGCATGAAAACCAAACATGCAGCCGCAAAGTTAACTACAGTGTTTGTTGTTAAAGCATAGGTCTCTCATTGGCAGTTGTATGACTCATGTATTTTTGATAGATTTTGGACAGCAGTCGAGTTGTCCAGGATAGACGCATCATATAAGACGTATCAGGCTGTGAATAAAATTATTTTATAACAGCTCCTCCATTTAAGTGTTATTAATAATGTTATTATATACATCTATAGTATGCAAGTAAAACAATCCCTGGGAAAAAGGCAGTGCAGTGGCTGCACATTAACATGTGTAAGGTATTTTAAGTGCCAGCGTGTGTCTTTGTGAGTGGTAAGTTTTGGACATAATTGAAATACCCAAGATGTTGTACTTTAGCTCTAACTATAGGACAGGAAGGAGATGTCTGAGATTGTGTTACAGGCATGTGACATTACACTACAGTCAATTGCAGACAAGTAAGATTTCTAACCTGCTCCCTGTTTTTACATGAGAGAAGAGCTGGCACAACACACTGTCTTAGAGAATTGAGATGATGCTTAAAGCACATTTGACTGCTCATATTCTTGGTTCACTCTACAGGGAGAGTGTAATTAATTAAATGTAGCACTAGATGTAGCGTCAATACTGGAATCCTTAAAGGCAGCGAATGTTGCATGTTGTGGGAGGTTGTGCATCTGTCGTATATTTAAATCTACCGTTACAGAACTTGAAAACAAACCAGCTGGAGTAGTGTGTTTCTACTAAATTGATATTCTTGATTTTGATGAGTCCAGATCCAAACTGCTTCCCTGCAACAAAACCACAAGCCTCACTGCAGCCTGTTCTTTAAGAGCAGAAGATGTCTGCATCACGCATTAATGTTATGGATTCATTAAGCCGTGCTCTGCTCTTGCCTCCTGCCATCACTGATAATGTGTTGTTCCTATGACTGTTGTGACAGATGTGGGACAGTCGGGACCATACTGCAGCTTCTGTATGTGCAGTTCCTGCTCTATGGGGCTTTGCAGTCGGCAGACTTGTGTATTTATCCCACACTCAACTGTTCACTAACTTTCTGATTCTTTGTCTTACAGGGGAAACATGCAAACCACACAGACCACCTTCCACCTGAAGGATATGGTGAGTGTACCCCACTGCCCATGTTCTCCCATTGATTGTGTGAATATTTAAGGGTACCATGTTATGAAAAATGCCTTTTCAGACTTTTTCCCTAACTTTGATTTATTGTCAGTAACTCATCCTGCAGTCTGAGTATATGCAGAAGTAGAACCATAGAAAATTACAGCCGAAAGATTTTTAGATTTATTCGTTATGGCTCATGTAGATCTGCTGGGAGTGTTCACTTACCTGGATGCTATCAAAATTTGAGACTTAGACCAGATCACCATTGGTCACTCTGCTTTAAAAAGTGAGAGTCTGAGTATTCTCAAAGAGTTGTAACTGACTACGATATAGTAATAATACTATTTACACAGACAAGCATATATGGAAATCCGTCTACATCCACATAGCATGTTTGTCCTTATCACTGATTGTTTTGTTTATTGTGGGCAGATTTTGCAACAGAGCAGCAGTAGAGGAAGTTTCTGTTTCTGCCTACACACAAACATCTCGACAGCTTGATATGAGCCAGTCTAATGCAGCGGCCCAGATGGATGCATGGAGGCCTGAGGCTATTGAAGCCATCAGAGCAATGCAGCCTTGAACAACACAGCAAGGAGCTGTTAATACAACGTTTACTAGGGAAAGACAATCAGTTAGTTTCAGCTGCTTACAACTCCAGATTATGAAACAGAAACAAATCTGTACGGATCAATTCTTTCTACCCTCCACATTAAGATTAATACAGGCTGGTCATCACCAGTTCATATTTTGCCCTCCTCTCTTTCAGAATCATCCAGTGTACGATCTAACATTTTCCAAGCTCTGAATAATTAGATATGCTTTAGGCTTGTTTGCTGCCTGCTATTAATGGGTCATCACATTAAGGTTAAGATCCATTTGTATTTACTTGCATGGCCTTGCCACCTTCTCTCATTGCAGTCCAACCCAATCCAGCCATGCTGATGGGAAACCCTATTCGGGCATTCACACCACCCTTGGGTGGCACACCAGCTGGCATGGGCAAGTCACCCAGTCCTGTTCAGAGGATAGACCCTCACACTGGTGCCAGTATCCTCTACGTTCCAGCCGTGTACGGTGGAAACATGGTCATGTCCATGCCCCTGCCTGTAAGTTTCCTGCTTCTGGTAACAAACTGTCAAATTGGAAAAGAGGATAAGATTGTACTTCTGGGAATTATGTATAAAAGATGTGCACATATACTCAGAAATCAAATTTATTTTTCATAAAATTTGTTTATGCAGTACAAAGGCTATATTTGCCAGCTAGTGTACTGTGTAACACAAGTGGCAATGTTTACCTCCCTATCCTCCGTCACAGTGTATTTATCTGCTAACCGATGTTTTTATTTCCCTCAGTTGCCTTGGCCAGGTTACCAGAATCGCTTTGCTGTGGATCCTCGCATCATGAGCCACCCGGCAGCCATGGCCTACAACTTTAATCTGTTGCAGGCCCAGAATCGAGGCTCCCCCATCCCTTACAGTGGGGTGGCCCACCCCTCTCCTCTAGGAATGGGCCAGCCCAGCCCTGACAAGGAGCTACAGGCAGACTCCATCAGAAACGGTGTGCCTTGAATTTAATTACTACATCAAGTAACCACCCAAAATCACAAATTACCGTACTTTTATGTCGGTATCAAATGGAAAGAAGTAACTGTGTAGAAGCATATGGGAATAAGTTTGTTTTTGGTTTTACTTCTTCTTAGGTAAATTAGAAGGATGTCCAAAGTCAGAACAGAGCCGTCTTCAAACACCAGAAAGGAAAACCACAGACATGAAGGAAAAACAGGCAAGTTTAGACAACTATGTGCATTTTTTAGAACCTCATTACCAAAACTGGTGGGTGCTTGCATACAGTGTTTAAATTGGTGTTTATGTTTTGATCCAGGGAGATTTAGACACGGGACAAAGTCGAAGTCTAGACTCGCAGTCAGACGGGCTTGTTGGATTTCCCAATGCACTGCTCCATCGAAAAGACCCCACAGCCTCCCAGCGACCCCTCAACTACCACCTGGCACCCCCCAACCCAGCTTTTCCTCCACACCATGCCAGTGGAAGAGCCTTCCCCCCACAGTACCCAGTGTCCAGGCTTCCTTATCGAGTCAGCCAGCCTCAACACCCAGGGATGGCCCAACAGAGTCAACAGCAGCAGCAACAGCTCAGCCCTGCCTACACTGGTGGTAGCCACAACGCTTCCTTCTTCAGTGGCCCTGTACCCACCCACAGGCCTGTCCAGTCTCCCACTTTGGATGGGCCAGAGTCTGTAGGGGTGGAGGACATGAGTAGTTCTATTAGGACTCCAATGAGCCATCTAGCGGGGCACCACGCAGGCCTGTCACAGCATAACAGGGTCAACAGCTTCGGGGAGGATGGACAGGATGGAAGCCTTGGAGACAGTCTGGGTGAGTCGAGTATCATACCTTAAAACTCTTACAAGTTAGTCCAGATGCACTGTTGCTCTCATGTTTTGCCCATACTGACGCTTGGTAATTGATATATGGGAATAAAGCTAGTGTTAAAGCTAACTTTACAAACTGCACAGTGCTTTCCTTATATTGTAATAGTGGAACAGTACCTTAACCCGCCAAGTCATGAGCACAGCACCAGCAACTCTGAAAGTAATCACATGGCTGCCCTTTCAGACCTCCAGGGTTCCTTGGCTCTAGAGGCCCTGAGCCAGCAGCAGCAGCAGCAGGCAGCCAGGCTGGGCCAATGGGGGGAGGCAGCAGGCCCTTTTCTCCAGGGCAGTGTCGCCTTCCCTCTGCCGCAACAGCTCGCCCACCTTGCTCAACCCGGCATGGCTCGCTTCCCCCATCAGCTGCTCCGGGCGGCTAGTTGGGGCTTCAGTGCCAATATGGAAGATGAAGTTGTCACATCTGCCTCCACTGGGCCGTCTTTCAATAGGTTAGTTTGTGTTATTTGTCATTGTGAACATTTACAAATAAAAATAAAACATTTAGTTTAAAATAGATTTAGATAACTGCTTGAAACTGGATTTGCACTGTCACTGTTATCATCATTCCCAAATAGTTTCCTTTTCCTTGCTGTTGCTGCTGACAAACATGGCAGCAAGTTAAATACATTTTCATTTCCCAGGTACCCAGGGCTCTTGAGAGAAATGCCCCCACAGGAACAACATGAACCCAGGGAAGCAGCTGAGATGCAGCCCCCTCCCCAATCTCGTCTCCTCCAGTACCGCCAATCCCAGCATCGTGCCTCAGGTGACCCTTCGTCCTCTTTAGCCGCCACCTCCAACCATGCTGGCCCCTTCCCCTCAGGACCTTACTCCCACGACACTGGCCGTGATCTCCTTAATGACAACCTTCTCAATACCCCAGCTCTGCAGCAGCAACACCCGGGGAACCCCCTGTATAATACTGGTAGCTACCCACATCAGCCGCCAGCCCACTCTGCCAGCCCCCCTCCCTCCCAGGTGAAATACCTTCTGCAGGAGGCTCAGTGGTCTCATGGTGGAGCTGCATCTGTGAGCCCACCACAGCAGAACCACCTGTTAGGGAACCAGGGCCACAGCCTTCCTTATGGACTGCCCATCATGGCTCACCCCAGCAGACAGGAGCAAGTCCACCTGATGCAACTTCACCATCAGCACCAGCAGCAGCAGCAACAACAACAACAACAACAACAACAACAACAACAACAACAGCAACAGCAGCAGCAACAACAACAACAACAACAACAACAACAGCAGCAGCAGCAGCAGCAACAGCAACAACAAAGTCAAGGTCCGGACCAGGAGTCCTACCACCCACTGTCCCCCAGAACATCAGCAGCCACAGCCCTTCACAGTGTAGATGAGGTAAGGGTTCCTCATTTGTCTAGATTGTTATCAGTGATTTAATATATATCTTGGAAGTTAGCGCTGAGCCTTAACATGTCATCTAAAACCTCTTTTGAATTCAATGCAAAGTTAGTGTTAATTATGGGCTGTCTCATTTCACAACACTGTGTGTTGATATGCAAACACCTGCTTCAGTATGCACCCGTGAAAGAACTTTTTATCACTACAGTGAGAAACTTTCTAGCTGGCTGACAATTTCTGTAAAAAGTTAAAACTGGGCATCACCTGTCTAAAATACTGTGGATGGTTTAATTTGTCTTGTCCTGTTTTTAGTACAGTTGTAAGCATTATAACGTGATTGTCCCGGTGAGGCTTTTCTCAGATATTCAGCTTTGAATGTTGCATGGCGTTGAGATTTCAGAGCTCCTGATGAAATCTAAAAAATGTATGCTCACAGGCCAATGTAGATAATTAGGGGCTTAAATCACCCAAATTTGACAGAGCTGCATAATGACTATTAAAATGTGTAGCTCAAAAGCTGAATTACAAGGAGATGATGGATTACAGGTATGCCTTTGTATGCTTACCAGGAGAGAACGGTTGTTCGCTGGGCTCATCCTCACGTCAGTCTTGTTTTTATTAGTGGGAAGTGTGATCTGATTAATGAGTACGACCTGCGCTAGAAGGACTGCAGACTGGCCTCTGTGGTATTTTGATCTGTCCAAAATGACACGGGCCTCTGTGCATAGCAATGGTGCAGTTTGTTAAAGTACTACTGCTACGTGAGGACTGCAAATCACTCTGATCTTTAAAGTCATTTTGCCCCTCATTCTGTCTGACTTGATATCTCACTCTCACTTTTTTCTCCTCCCTGTCTATCTTTACTGTCTCTACAGTATGAACCCAGAGGTCCAGGTCGGCCTCTCTATCAGCGCCGGATCTCCTCTAGCTACCCAGATGAAACATCTCCAGCCAACACCCACAATGCTCTGTCCCAGCAGCCCAAGCCCTGTACGTCAGACCCCCAGGACCACCCTCATCCGCACATACAGCATCATCAGCACCCACATGCCCCCTATGGTTACCCCTCACATGACCTCTGGCCCAGTAATGGTGGGGGTCCCGGTTCGTTCCAGAACATTCCATGTAACGGAGCCAGCACACTCGCTCAGCACCGGGACCTTTTGGGTAGGTCTCGGCAAAATACGCTGTTGGGTCGTTTTGATCATGTTATCATGTTTAATGTTCTACTTCAGTCTAATTCACGTCTCCCATCTTTTCTGGGAACCTGTTCACTTTCCAGCAGCTTCGAAGGCCCTTCGACAGACAGAGGAGCAGGTGAAGGCCGAGGCCACAGGAGCACAGCAGACGCACCCACACTCCCTCAACTCCCTTCAGCACCTTGGACAGTTTCCTCCGCTCATGCCCAATAAGAAGAAGCAGCAGCAGCAGCAGCAGCAGCAGCAGCCACAACAGCAACAACAACAACAACATCAGCAGCAGCAGCAACAACAACAACAACAACAACAACAACAACAACAGCAACAACAACAGCAGCTGCAGCAGCAGCAGCAGCAGCAGCAGCAGCAGCAGCAGCAGCAGCAGCAGCAGCAGCAGCAGCCGCCGCTGCAGGCTCCCGCAGAGGCCAGCCAAGCAGCTCCAAATATAAGCAAACCACCCACCATGTCCTATGCCAGCGCCCTCCGCGCTCCACCCAAACCCCGAGCTGTTCGCCCAGAACAGGCCAAAAAGAACAGCGACCCTCTCTCCCTCCTACAAGAGCTGAGTATAGGAAGTTCAAATGGTAGCAATGGGTACTATTCCTACTTTAAATGAGTGTCCCTCTCTCACATAATAAATAAGTGATAAAATATAAAATTTAAAAAAAAGGCAAAACTGTTTCTAAAAACACATAAAAAAATAGTGCAAAGTGCATTTACAAATTGTTTCTATCAGTAGGTTTTTCTTCTTTTTTTTCATTTAACTTTTTATTTGTAACGGTCATCTTTTCTCCTGTTTCACATATCTGTGAAGAAAATAAGTATATATAATGAATGCATTACTGGTATATATACATACTCATTATGTATATATGAATATATACTTATATTATCTACACTTGTATATGTACGTAATGCAAAAAAAAAATAAAAATAAAATGAAAAAAAAAAGAGAAAATAAAAATAAAAAACGCAAGATTTGGTTGACCACTTAGCTACCTGCATATTTTTCCTTATTGAAGTTGGTTTTGTTGGTTACTAAATGAGTATGTTGAAGTTTTTATCATTTTGTATTCCTCAGTTTTGAGTGGACGTTTCGTCTTGAGTTTCATACTACTGTAGTTGTGGTAAGTGAGCTAAGTGGTCAACCGACACAGAAACTACATGGAACAGTGTATAGAAGTAGATAAATTTTCCTCTAATCTGTACATATAAAGAAAATAAAAGACTGAATTGTATGCCACAGACATGTCCTTAAATTCCTGTATCATGCTAGCATTTGCATTATGAATTCTTTTTTGTTCGTTGGCTTCTGATCCTTAATTCTTAGACATCCTTACCTGGGAATCATCCTCAGTGACTTAGCAGTAAACATGACTATTTACCGGGAAATACAAATACAGAAATTGATTCCGCTTTTTACATTTCACAAATGTGTCATCAGCAACGGCAGTTACAGTGTGAGAATGTCAGAGCAGCAGCAGCAGCCGTGTCATTCCTCCTTTGTGTGTTTTAAGGATGAGAGAACGCCAGACATCGTTTTCTGTGGTCAGATTATCCCACACTGCTTCACTTGTGGCTGATGCTCAGTCATTTTATTTTATTTCTTTTATCTGTGTCAACAGAATCTTCACCGGGCGGGGAAATAGTTTCGACGACTGCTGGTGGATATGAAATGTGTGTTTTGTTTAGTTTTCTAAACTAAACTAAATCTTTCTTTTTTTTGCTAATGGACATTGAGCTTTTCTGAAAAAGGTTGCTCTGAGGGTTTGTGAAAGTGAAGCGAGAGTGGTGAGGTCAGAGTGGTGTGTCATGATAGGTAAGTTGAAACTGAAGGTGTGATCAACACTGCCAGTCCCATGTGTTTGAACAGCATAAATGTTAGCATTTTGGTTAAATCTGAAGTTTACTAAAACTGCTGATTTATAGTTAATACCCTGAAATTTGAAACTACACCAAAATAATATACTAGCATTTGTGGCTTTTTGTTTTATTGGAAATGTCCTAGATGTCGTTCACTGTAGCAAACAGCAGACTGTCTTATTTGGATTTCATGCTGTCTGTATCTGTGTGTAACCTCACAGATGTTTGCAGTTGTAGCGTTTCCTGCCTTTTCATGATTTAAGTCAGACTGCCCTAAGACCCTCTACCCGTTTTCTCTCTAAGACAATCTTTTAATCCCTGCATAATATGAACATTGTGATTAATCACTTGATATTTGCTCCCAGTTTCTCCAGAAACAAAAAAAGTCAAAAGCATTTCCTCATTTCAGAGCATTTGAGGAAACCTTTCCCCCACTCAACACTCTCCTTGAGATTTAACCAAAAAGTGACGTAGTAAAAGTAACAATACAATGAGCTGTTCAAAGACATGACTGCTAACGTGTCTGTTTTTAGCCTGTGCATACTAAGAATGAATTGGTAATGTTTGGAAGTTGTTCCTGGTCATTCAAAGACTTAAATTATTCACTTTTTCAGTCTGATCTGCCACATTAGTATGAAAGCAGTAGCCAATTTAATTGGAAAATCTCTGACCATGCTTTACATTTGCTATGTCCACCTGACTTTTTTTTTTTTTTTTTCAAATTAAACCCACGATGAGTGAAACAGCAACACCCATGTTCAGTGAATTGCTTGTTTACTGGTTGACACACACGGAGGCCACACAGCTACGTGCTCATGAGTTTCACAAGTCCCTGGCAGGTAAAATAGAAAAAGATGCTAATGCTAATCGATGCCGAAGGTTTTCCTTTCCTAATAGAAGCAAACGGTCATGCTGTGCTTGGTCCTGTTATATGTAATTTGTTAATTGTTAAAGCACCACTGCCCCATTTGCAAATAAGTAAAGTTGTAATAAAATCATCCTGCTGCTTCACGGCTTTGGTACTGCAGTCGGTCACTGTAAAACCTCTTAAAATGTAACTTCCTCAGAAAGCTAAAACCCTACGGCTAATAAGTTTGATGTGTTTTGAACAGCGGGCGGAGAGCTTCGTGAAGCTGGTTTTATTTCTCAGTTTTGACATTGTAATTCCAAGGTCCAGATTTTTTGACTTAGCGGAGAACAACACATACTTGTAAATATGCATTTTCTAGGTATTTACAAACAAGAACTTTGGGTGCGCCTCAATTTTGTAGAAGCTGTTCAAAGAAGAGGTCTGCCGTTTTTAATTATGCAAATTCACAAAAATAATAATTCTAGAAATGGATGACAACAAACCAGTTGGTAGTTACAACATCTTGTTGTGACTTTTTAGATTTTTTTGTTGTTGTTGTTTTTGTTTTTTCTTAATGGTGATGGTCTGGTTGATTTGACAAAGAGGAGATTTTATGTTGCAGCTGTTATAAGACAACTTATCCCACTGTACAATACATATTTTTAAGTATATGTTGCTGGATTTGTCCTGTTCAGTTTTTTTTCTCCACTTCACAGCTGTACAACAATCAACATTAATTTTTTTCCTCTTCTTTTTTTTTTTTTTTTTTTTTTTTTTTTAATGTGAAGACTGTTTTCATGCATGTTGAGATGACCTGGCTGGTTTTTATCCCTGTTTTTATCAGTTTGTATTGATTTGTGGATGAAAAAAAGAAAAAAAAAAGAAGCTTTTGTTCAATCTGCAGAGTCAAAATTTGGTATATTATTTGATGTGTACAATGACTTGTGACATTATCAACACAACTATTATAATATTTTACTAACATGTCAATCAAATATGTAATGGTCATGTAAGTTCTTTTTTTGTTTTTTGTTTTTTGTTTTTCTGCAGTTACTTAGCGGGGCTAAAGCTGAGGTTGCTCCCTGGTGTGTGTCGTATTTCTGAAGCTTTGGACACGTTCATTTGGGGAATCATGTTGCCCCAGAGCAGTCATTGGCTAATCTCTGAAGTTGTGCAATACTAATATTTCACCGCTTCTTCAACTACACTTTTATTTATTTTAGAAGAGATTGAGCCAAAGACATTTTAAAGGGATTATATTCACAAATTTTCATCATTGCCGATTTGTTTTTAAGGCTTCACTTGTGTCCCGTCGTGAATCTTCTTCTCCAAAATCAGTCTGACATTTTTTTTTTTTTTTTTTTGCTATGAAGCCAAGGGTCTTTACTCTTGTCATGGAGTTTTCACCACCAAACACTGCACCATATATCATCCTATGAGTCCGTTTTCTTGGAAACATTCTGTGTTGCCTTTTAAAGAAAACCAAGCGAAACCAGCTCGTGTGTGTGTGGCACATGGAAAGGGAGCAACCTTTTGCCCAGCCAGTAGAGAGCACTGTGTTCAGCCTTCTATAAACGCCACATCTCCTCCTGTTATCTGTTTGCTCTCCTCTGTTCTTCCCTCGCTGCAGTGAATCAATGGCACACCTGTTCTCCCAGCCTCCCAGTCCCATTGGTTCCTCCCTCGTGGGTACAAAATACTGAATAGATCTGTTTTACTCTTCTTCATTTCAATTGGTGGTGGTTATAATAAAGGATTTAGACTGTGTTTCAAAGGTTTATTTTTTTTTTTTTTATTTGTTTCTCTATTAAAGTGTTTTTATTGAAACTGCCTGAGTTCTGTCTTTGTTAAATCACCCTCTGCAGTACACACAGGTAGTATAGAGAAGCCTTTCTGCCTAGCTTAGCTTTTAATAGTAACTGTTGGCACCTGGAGAGCCTGGGAGCCGCCGAAACATAACACCTGAGCTCCTTAGCACATGCAGGAAGAAGGAATACTTTGATTACACCACACATTAATACAGGTGTAATGATAAAAGTAGTGTAGAGACAGTTAAAGGGTTCTGTGGAAAGCCAGACTTAGTTCAACCCCAAAAGCTTTCCACCATCTACATGGAAGATGGTCACAGTGTCAGCCGCAGCAGCAGCCACTCATTTGTCACGAGTCAACTATCAGGCCTAGACAAAAGAAGGGAAGATCAAACTATCAAATGCTTTAAATGTTTGAAATGGTCAATCAGTAGGAATGTGAGAATGTATAGTGTTATAATGATGAAGAGCAACTAAATGAAACCAACGAAACCAAACGTGGCACAAGGTGAACAGCCAGCGATGGCGTGAGAGACAAGGAAAGAGAGGGAGACAGCTGATCCTTTCGTCCACATCCACTCGACATTCTTTGGTACATGAAGGCATTCAAAGTGATCGCAGACAAAAGTTTTCCAAAGCTTATCAAAGTTTAATTTTCATTTTACAAAGTTGTAGCACATGACAGAGATAGACAAGCACACACACACACACAGAACCTACTGCATCCAAAAACTTGTTTAATGGCATGCCATATTAAATGAAAAAGACATAAACATAAGAAAGACTTAGATTATAGAAATTCATGTCAGCAGTTACCACTACTATTGGTACTCTCGCTTTTTCTTTTGTCAAACATATCAGAAAAGTAACAGTCAGTCAAAAAAAATCAGTCAAAAGAGTTATAAATTAATGGACATTTTGCCTTGAACATAACTATGATGTTGCAGCTCTCATTAACAGTAGCACATTTTGCACAAAAACTTTAACTGCATTCATTCATTCATCCTGCATAATGAGTGCTTTTACCACTTCTCAACCTTGGAAAAGGTGTATATTAAAGTAAAGGTGTGAAGGCCCAGGAAGCAGCTCATGGAGGTTTTTCTGCTATTCAAACCCAACTGGAACGAAGTAGTTTGAACATGGCTTTGCAACACCAACCCACATTTTCTCTGTGTTCACTGTATTTTTATCCCTTATGGAGGAAAAAAATGTATTAGGAAGTAGTGTTTCAAAGGTTATAACTGACCAATATTGTCAAGCTGCAAGTTGTCATAATTTACTTGATGCGCTGCGTTGCTTTGTGAAAATCCACCACTTAAAGTTGCATTGATTCATGCAGCTGGATAACACAATGATGTCATAATTCCTTTTGTTTTTGCAACATTCAACCGGCTAATAACAGGCCATTCTTAAAAAAACAAACAAACAAACAAACAAAAAACAGCATATTATTTTACAAACTGAAATAAAAGTCAGGGACAGCGGACCCTTCACGGGGCGTTAAGGGTTGGCACGTACAGATCATGAACCCTCGTGGGTTTTCATGATCCCGGCACATTTGTTCTACACAGAGAAAATGGGAAATTCAAACTGTTTCAGATGGGTCGTGATGACGCATGAACATGAACAGAGATTTATTTGTATCAGTTTGGTTTGGGAGTTGTCAACAAAAAGTAAAAGGCCTTGTATGTGCACCTGCTAGAGCTGAACCTTTTCCAACATAATCAGTGCTGCAGACTGTCTGGGTGTTTAGCATTCAGCCTGCCACACACGCACACACACACCCACACACACACACACACACAAACACACACACACACACACACACACACACACACACACACACACACACACACACCTGCTCTGTACTACATGTCTCAACTTCTCTCACTTAATTGGTATTTCTTGTAAGTAAGCAATTCCTTATGCGATCCCTTAGAAAAATCAACAGACAAACATTAGATATGTACAAGATATCATACATAATGCAGTACATAAAATCATGTAATGGCCTACTGCAGCTGTCAGGCCATCACTGCATGCACGTTATTGTTAAACTGTTAAATGTTAGTAATCTAAAATTTTACCAGGTGTGCATAATGATAGCATTTAGGAAATAAACCTTTTCTCAGATTTCTTTCCATGTGCATACTGTACATACTAGCTGTAACTGCAAATGGTATGTGGCCCAGTTTGGCACATGCGTGGTATTTTTTAGGTCTCAGGTCAGATTTGAGTTCTGGTCTCAACGTGATCTGTATCATAGGAGGTGATGGACAGGACTGCTGTATTTTACACTCAGACTGGATAAGGCAAACATTCAGAACTGACAAAAAGGCCCATATTCAAGTGACAGTATAATTGCAGGGAAGTAAATTTCCCATCATGGCTATTGTCCACCAACACCCAAACCAGTTTCTTCCATCATGGCCTTACCCTTCTATGTCCAGCTCTTATCCTTGACATGAATCTAACATCTGTACTCAAAACAAAAGACACAGTCACCTCTCATCTTGCATTCATCTGTTTGTCTAGCTTTTCACTCCACTTGTTCCGGCTCGGCATCCATGCAAGTCTCCCAAGGATTCCTGGGCATTTGGGGCATGGAGAGGATCAGGAGGGCGATGCCACAGAGGAAGAGGAGGACGAAGCCAGTGCAGGCGCAAGCGAAGGACCAGGCGTAGTAGTACTCAATCCAGATTGTGTCCTCGCTCTCGATCATGCGTTTGACTGATTGTCGCATCACCTCAAGTGAGATGAAGGCGCAGAGACCTGGGAGGGACAAAGATGTTTGATGTGACCATAAAGGCACAGTGAGGTTTTGGCATCCATACTGTGAATGCTGCAGGGAAATGGGCATTTTGTTGGTTAACTGAACCCACCTGCAAATGCGTAAAACATGCCAGCCGGTTTGAGGAGGTAGTCCCGTCCTTTGCCTCCACCAGTACACGATGCCATCAAACACAGAGAGGCCAGCATCATGAAGACCAGGCTGAAGATAGAGATGGCTGCAGCGGAGATGTTGTACTCTGGAAAGAAAAAGACCTCGAGTGTTGATGTGAAGTGGTTCATTAATGTCCTTTACAATCCAATGGCATCAAATCTTTTAGGCCCCACAACTACTTTCACGTTGTTCACATTACATACTGTCTATTTGGGTGCAATTAACTTGGATTTTTTCATTTTTGTTTGCAGAAAAGCCACAAAGTCTCTCTATGTTTTAATTAGACAAAAAACAATGTCTGAATCCACCACTTAATATGGATTTTCTTTGATTCATACACTTGGTTACACGTGGTTATGGTGCCTTATGAGGCACATCACATTTTCAATCAACAGGAAAACAGTACAAATTATTAAAAAGCTACAAACTCTTCCATTTCAAACTGAGTAGTAGCAATATGGGATTGCTATATACATATTATACACATATTTTGGGCCATTGGCTAATTAAATAAAGGCTTTATCTGCTCCTTTGAATTGAGCTTACGAGTGAGTCACAGCCAGTTTGTTGTTCAATTGCTTGAAGCCAAAATGAACACATTTTTTAAAGGCTGAGGTCACGTTGCAAGCCTTTTGAAACTGGCTTACACTAATTTGTTTTTACATTTTGAGCCAGTATGTGGTCCTGGGTCCTTTAAAAATAAGCTGGTTTTGGATGGAATAATTTCTTATTACTGTATGTTTTGGAGATGTCTAACCAGTGATTAGTGTCAGGTTAAATAATGATAAAACAGCTGGGCAATGTAGCTTGTAGAAGATGTTACTGAAGCAGGATAAAATAGTGCATTTGTTTTGGATTATTTTCAGCAGCGGAATAATACACATTTGGTGCTTTGGTGAGTTTTTACAGCAGCAGGAAAGAACATGTAACTCATGTCACACTTTGTCCCAGTTTTTGCATGATAGAAGAGGTAGCGAGGAATAAGTTGTCCTGCTAATGGGATGGATGCTTTTAGTAAGAAAAATATAGAAAATCACCACACTGATCCTTTAACGCTTTGTGCTCTTACAGCCGTGATCTTTACATCCAACATACAGTTATTCTTTATGAATGTAGTTTGAGCCTTGCGTTTACAGATACAGTGTGTCTGTGTGATGGAAGCAGCAGCTGGCTTGTTTTTCTGAGCAGAGAGGTGGTTGGGATGTGGCGCCTTTGATCTGCCGCCTGTTCGCCTGTGAACCATGCCCAGAGGAGAGGCACTCCTTTGGGGGAAGAGAGCCTTCATCTCCTGCTGGCAGGGGAGGATGGGCCGCACCCTAAACCCTCCATGTTCAAGCCTTCACTTCTCAGAGATACTGCGTGTCTGTGGAGCTCGTTGCCTTGCTCAGTCTGAGATGCCAGGTTTCTCCACACCAAGAGCAATGTAGACATCAAAAGACAGCAGAGTTTCAATCAAACAGGATTCACTTCATTGAGCAGCTGAAGGATTTCTCAGTCCTTAGAAACATGAGATTGATTTCGAAAAAGTCAACCCTGTGAGGTGCTTGACTTTGAAGTCAGAACGTGTGTTCTGTGTGTATATACTGTGTATGGACAATATATGTGTGTATGATGTGTGCATTACATAGCTTTGCTCTCCATGTGCACGCATGCAGGTGTTCATGTGCATACGCTGTGTGTATGTGCCGTATATTCATATAAGCATATACTGTGGATTAATGTGCATGTTTGTTGGATTATGCATGTGCTGCTTACCTTTATGTTTGTGGGAGAGATTAGATTTAAACACAAAGTTTCAGACTTGGAGATCTGTTTCAGTCCTCTGTCTGAACCAGATCTGGCATGTGCTTACACACACACACACACACACACACACACACACACACACACACACACACACACACACACACACACACACACACAGATATGAAGAAGCTCCAAAGGCCCAGATCCATTCCCACAGCATCCTTGACTATTCTCGACTTCCATAGATTTTCATTACGCTTCATGTATTTTTCACTGGCAAACTCTCTATGGCAGATAAGAGTCTTAATGTATGGATGGATGTGCGTGTGCTGACATACATTGACTATGTGCATTCAGCCGTATACACCATTATGGTATAACCAAATGGCTCATTCAAGAGTGAATAACACTGCATGAAACTTAGGTCAGTGCTGCGATCATTCCAGCAAACTTGTAGTGTGTCTCTCAAGGGTGAGCCATCAGCGCTGGGGTGCCACATGTGTGCATGTGTGTGTGTTAGAGGATGGGGGAGGGATACCTGTAAATGCTTGCATTCGCGTCTCTGAGTTCAGGGTGGGGGGTGTGTGTACGAGTCCATGCACAAGACTATCCAGATTTACACCCCAATAACTGAGTCTGACAGCGCTCCACATGTGCTCGGGCTCCATAATGCACATTACATGGGAGGGCTGTCACACAACATGCACTGGCTGGGCTCAGTAGGGTCACAGCTGTAAGAGGGTCAGTGGAGAGGGGATGGAAAGAATGAAGGATGGAGGAAATGGGAGCTGGAAAAAAACACAGCTATCAAATGTTGACTGTACTGTATGTACAGCACGAGTTGCATTGTTCCCGGGGCACCAAATGTGTCAGTGTGTCAGTGTCAGTACACAGTGTGAATTCTGTGACTATGACCCACAGCTGGAGACCATCATAGGGGAATAGTTTACATTTTCAAACAGCCTTACTATATGCATCAATATCCTCCAATCTTCTGATATAATTTGTGAGGAAAATGCCTGCAGCACGTCATCACACTATAAAAAAAGAAATATATCACAATGCAGTGCCAGTGCCTTGTATGGTGAGAGACATGTAGTGCTGCCAATTATTACCTGTGTAGGCACATTGAATTTAGCCAGTTGGACATAAGGTTGGGAAACGATAAAGGAAAATCCAATAGCCTTTCACCCAGGACTTCTTCATGTCCTATGAGGGGTTTTTGTCATTGACAACCGGTCAAGTACACCTGCTGTGACACTGATGACTGTGCTCCAGTCAGAAATGAAACGAATGAAAGTCTGAACCCACAGAGAGCAGGATGTGACAGCAGCAGAATGCGAGGTCAGTGGGGAAACTGTGAGGCAGCCGCTTTGATGTTCAACTTCACAAACACTGGGATGTCCTAATGTTCCAAGAGACATATTTACAAAATGAATTCACAAAGGATTCTCTGCTTTTTTCATTTTGAAACCTACCTTTTTGTGTTTTATATTCAAATATCTCAGCATCCTGCCCCGGAGTGAAGTGCCTGAAGTAAGTGCAGTTTTCCTCTGTGGAAGGAAAGAAATGGGATTTAGTTCAGAATAAAATCTGTGTTACATAATTTATTAATATTAACTTTAACTTAACTTTAACTTTATTTATTAAAAGGTAAATATTCTACGCTATTGAACAGCTCGTCACAGTACATGTTCTATGCATAGAAAGCTATACTGCTTTCAGCTCTGATGACCAGAGTCTTTTGCTGTGTGTTCATTTGTTGATTCTCTTGCTAGGTTAAAAAATCTTTCATTAAGGTTTTTATTAAGTTCAGCTTAACCTTTTCACACTTCCGTTCAATTCAAATGTTTGCTTCATTGGCATGAATGTCAAGTAAACAATATTGCCAAATAAAATGAATAAATAAAACGCTTACTTGACGCCTTGCCCCACATACTTTTGCACCACTGGCTGTGCACCACCTGTTGTCATATACTGTGTGAATATGTGACTTCTTTGAACACTTCACACCGCCTCAGATCTATGTGACAAAAGCTCTCACAGATTGACACCACCAGGATAACGTTACCACAAAAATGTTTATGTGATGCCGTGCAGACCCTGGTCTGCTTTGTGTGGTGTGACTGTCAGAGTAGAAATTGTTACAGCAGACATCGCATTCAATTTTTATTGAGCAGGCGAGGAGTTAAACCTCGGGGATTTGCACAAATAAAGTCAAGGCTGCTTTACTTGATCACAGGGTGTTTTGGAAGAGTAAATATTCTTTGATTCTAAGTCTAAAAAAAAATGCAGTTTAGAGACAGGCTTGTTTTTCCTGTCAAATCTCGATTACACTCGACTTCTCGCATACCATATACTTCCCTTTGCATTTTAGAAATATATACATGGTTAGAAATACTTGATCAAGTGCAGACAGAGTGGCTCATTTAACATCTGAGGCTTCACATCACATAATGTGTTTCTTGGCAATAAAAAGAAATTCACTTCAATACAGGTTCAGATGATCATATTTGCAGTGAGAGTGAGAATGTTTATGTATGTAACACCAGTCAACTATGTCACTAATCTGAGGCAAAGTCAAGTGCACATCAATGATCTTATGCGATGAGCTCTCCCGTCTCACGCATGTACCTAATCCTCTCTTCCATACAGTCTCACCATGGGACATTGGTGAAATGCTTTCATGTGAAAATATGTCATGCTGCATGGTATCATATCACGGGCAGAACTCAACAACCCATGCTGGGGTGGTAGACTATTTTCCAATGTTCCCTGGAAACTATGAACGTAAGCTAAAGGGGATGTCAGCATGCTCTAACAGGAAATAACAAAAGTGATTTCATTTGATAGGGACATAAAATATCTGTGACTCATATTTTTTCCAAGCCAACATTGTGCTGTTTACAAAAACCTCCTTTGTAATTACAAGCTTTTAATGCTGTATGTCATATTATGTTGGATGCACAAAAGAGATGTTTTTATGAATGAGGACAGGGACTAGCCATCAAAAAAGCCCCCCTCGAAAAAAAAGAGGTTGTTACTAAGCAACAAGCTCCTGTTTTAGAAGGCACATATGAGGGTGTGATAGAGGCTTGTCAGCCAGTTGTACATCTGAGTCAAACCCCAAACCTTGCATTCAACAGAGAGGCTGAAAACTACGGAAATGCAAATCCAGCACTCCCCTCGCTGTAACACCAGACAACTCTTTCAGAAGCAGGAAACATGGTCCCATCTGTAGTTGAGAAAAGATTTTGTTTTAAGTGTAAGAACCACACTACCCATGGCTTTTCATTCACTAAATGCAAATCTGGATTGTTATGTATGTTAAAGTGGAGCCACTCAACATTTAGTGGGCCGTGGAGTGGTTGCTTTGAGCTCTTTATCTGTATCATGCAGCTTTTTTCCTGTATGTGACTGGGTGTAGTGTGTCCCCTAATTACACCTTTTTGTACTATCTTCAGAGTGCAAACTTCACAAAAAAATATGAGGACAAGCTGGTGATCATGAATTAATCTGTATTCATCTTTGGAAGCATGCTGCCACACAGACAAACACAACACGTGTTGGCCCTCATCCTGCTCAGCTCTGCTGACAAGCTCGGTAAAGCCCCCCTTCTTCCTCATAGGCCAATCCGTCATCTTTTCAAAGCTCAGGCGATGACATCGGATTTGCAGTCTCCATATTGTCATGTCACAGCAGCACCTTTTAGAGGTCCAGACCTTTTTTTTTGGCCAGCTCTGTTTAGCTGTCATAACATAGCACATTCTTATCAGCTAATACAAGTGATGACAACTTCAATAGTGTTGTTGTAGGGTGAACACAAGTGTACGTGTCACCAAACAGATGTTCACTGGAGGTGCATTAATGAGTGTTACTACAGAGCCCCGCAGGTTTCAATGCTAAACTTTTTTGAAAGTACATGCATAAAATTATACAGCCATGACATTCAATGGAATTACATTTGTATTTACTCAAAATTTAACCTTTGATACTGGTTGGCCTCACACTAAACTAAAGCACTCACACTAAAGATAAGAAAAGTGAACCTTTGATTGGGCTATAAACTCACAGAGGCATGTGGACATATCTGTAAGTGTTATAGAAATCGATGGCAATTCACCTCCCTCATATCCGATGCCTATTCCTGTCATTTGCCCATAAGAGCAAAAATACCAGTGGTTCCATTGCTTTTTGGACTACGTGTCCCATCCCCTGGGAATGTGAAGTAATTTGAGTGTCTATGTGGGCTGCACGGAGATGAGAAATTGTAGGAAGGTCTCGTGTGAACAGTGTGGTGGGACAGCAGGCCTTAGAGCTATGCCTGACTCTTCCAGGTGGCCCTGTCACTCAGAGGAACGCCACACTTGGCGTGAACACTTGACCCTTGTGGCTTCCACCCAAGACAGCTGAGTATTTACATGGCTTATATTTATATCAACAACAACTGCTTGCCGAGCGATTTGATTTTAAAAATCAAACCTTTTCTGTATCTGGAAAGACGGTAATCAGATTGTAGTAATTGTTCGTGTTTGCATGCTGTGGCCATTGAAAATGCCTCAATGTCATTAGAGAACAAAACTTTAAGTATTTGCAATATGTGGAGTGGCAGCAAGGAGGAGCCTTTTATCTAATGGTTTTTATTTACTGCTCACAGCAGCTTGGAAAGTGAGTATAAAAAAGATCCCAATATGAAAAGAAAGGCAGGCAACTCAGAGCACATAAAGCTAAAGCTGCCTTCAGTTAAGTTTTGCCTTGCATGAAACCTGAAACTGAAGTGACATATAATGTATGTCTGCATTATACACACAAAGTTATTCTGAGATCACCTCACAATCTGTGCTTCGTCAGCCATGGCCTAAACAACAGCTCAGCTCATATTTTCCAGATGAGTGTCTCACCTCACACACTGTTCAAGTCCTGCTTTGGATCAGAGGTTGACATGCGGCTATGATAAACAATAACGTTCCTGTCCAAATACAGCTATTCGGCTGGGAGAAACCCCTGGAGACTGATGGAACGATGCCACCTGCTCATCAGGAGGGATTCACATGCCACAGCCGCCCACTCTCGCTTTCTAAATGTTTATAGATGACCACTGTCAGCATGTTTGTGCAAACTAAAACTTACAGATAAAGACTCCAGAAGCACTTGCCACTTGTGATTTTAATCTGATGAATTCCCTGCATGTCTGGGTGGGCTGGACTGATTCAGTATATTCAGCACATGCCTGCCATGCTTGCCCTCGACCCTTGGCCACTTTGACGTCTCTTGGATTAGCCCTGTAGAGCAGACAGTGTTTGGGATTCCCAAACAGCTCTGTGAGCTGGACAAATTTGGTGTTCCAGAGCAATTTATATCAAATGACATACAGGGTCAGATAACAATCAACAGTTAGATAATTGTTTCTCACATAACCCTCTGCATGCCAACTGGGCTGTCTGTGAATCTCTGCTGGTCCGCAACTGCTCAGCAGGGTTTATATCCATTTTACTCTATTATGGTCTGCTTATTATGGTCTGCTTTTTATTCAAGCTGCTTCAAGAGCATCTGTTATCATAGACAGTTTATTCTGAGACATTCAAAGCATCTGGATACACATGACCACACTATCTCAGCTTCATTAAGAGCTGAGGAAAGAGCCTTTTCTTTTTCTTCCCTTTTAGAGATGTGCAGTATGTTACATGAAACCACTGGACATCTATTACTGAATGAGTAACATTTTAATTTTGTGGTAGGTTGAATCAGAGCTTCATTTATTTACTTTATGTTCTGTCGCACAGTTAAATCATATTTGAATGTGTTCTGTATATAAAATCTTAACCTGCAACTAACAAGTAAGTATTTGGAGTAAAAAGAAGAATGCACTCCACAATGGTGTTCTGGAAAGAAACCTGGAGAAGGCTACTGTATGCAATATGGGCTGTTGTTGATATCTAGAGGAATTAACACTACACTCTTAATGTGGTGCAAATTGTATCCTTCATATTTGTTGAATTATATGCTGGCTGTGATTTACAGCTACACACAAAGACTATTCTACATATTTTTTCAGCTGACTTACCGCACAATGACCAAAAAACGGTTACTTTGGTACTGAACTGTTTCCCTGTGATACCTAAATATGTGTTGTTCTTGTGAATAATTTATACAGACATTTCAGTTTGTTTCTTGGAAATGAATAGGAAACTATGTGACCTAAAGTGAATTCTCTGAGGATGTTCCATCGACTGTCTGTCAGGTACTGGCACATGTTGTATGGAGTATCAATAGTCTGCATCGTAGCTGGTTTTACTAGTTAACACATCTTTCAACAGAAGCAAGGCAGCGATCAGAGAAATGAGCTGTTGCGGAGTTTGGTGTTCTCTTAGTGGAGGCTGGTTGGGTGATTGGGTGAACTCTCTGTCTAGGCTCTGTGTTTTTGAACAAACAGTAGCGTCTCATGCTGTTGTCCCACCCCACCCATGTCCGCCTGTAGCTGCCAGTAATACCTCATAGGATGCTGACTGGTCTGAACCACTGTGGTTCAGACATAAGTACATAACTTGAAACCTAATAAGATGGATTCTCAGCTCGCATGATCTCATGTGATCTTGCAGTCTCACGAATCATCGCAAGGTAACCTGGATGTTGTTTCCACCCTCACCGTCTGGTTTATTCAAAGGAGGGGCAGTAAGGATCATTATGACTGACTGAGGCTCAATGGTGGACTTCCAAACCACCACAAGATAGCCTAAACATGACCTAAGCTCAGAGATTAATGCATGTTACCGAAGCATTTCAACACCACTGAAGACTGATGTTGAAGAAAATAATAATTTTCTTCAGACGAAAAATCAACTATTTTATCACAGTCAGAAAATGTTTATTACATTATTGAAATCTGTGTGCATGTTACTCCAAATAGGAGCTTTCTTCTGTTTCACAAGGAAGCTTATAATGTCACATGACATGTCTGGTGATCCTGCATCAAGATCACTATTCTTAGAAGCTTTATTACTCAGAGCACTGGGCTGGATTGCATAAAGGCACCTCACAGTCAGAGATAAACAGTGTTCCTACAGTACAGAACCAGACCTTTGGTCTAAATGTGACACGAACACAGCCAAAAAGAGAAACACGCCGTTCAGCTTTAATGTAATTTTCTGTGCCCGATATAGAAGGTTTTGGTCAGATGTCCTCTTACCTCCAGGCAGGCTGATGGGTCCGCAACCGCGCCCCTCCACATAGTTCTCCGAGCTGATATAGATGTACTTCTTGCACAGCCTCCACAGGCCAAAGTGGGCCGCCTCGCAGGTCTCATTGACTTTATCCACCTGTGGACTGAGCACTGCCCAGTGGTCCGTTACCACCGCCGTGAACATGCACGCCATACCCACCAGCACCACGAAGATGGCAATATTTATCTTGGTACGCTTGTGCATCGTTCCAGGTGATGAAAGCTCTGTTCAGTGAATATTCTTCCCTCAATAAAATAAAAAATTTATCTATAAAATTGGATGTTCTGCAATGTGGACACACTGCTCTGTATCCCAGGGGCGTCTTTCCTCAGTGACTGCAGCAAGCTTCCCACAAAGTCTCCTCTCCTTTCCTCTCTCCTCCTAAGACTAGTGTCTTCTCTCTGCGCCTGTGGTTCGAAGGGAAAGGGGCCAGACTGCTCTGTCCTAGTTTCAAGTCCCCTTTTCCCTACTCACTATGACTTGCTGTGCAACTGAGGGGCTGCAAGTTTAGACTTACAGCTGCTGCGGCAGATCAGGAAAGTTGATGACCAAACCAACTGTCTGCCATAGTGGGCAATGGGTGTGGGGGCTGCTGCATGTGTTAATGGGTGCTGAGTAGGGGTGGGGAGAGGGGCAGTTGGACGCTATAAATGTGACTGGTGAGTCAAATTGTCAGGCTGTCTGCTTATCTGGTTACAGTTCCAGTGGATAGAGATGTGTAAAGTGCCATAATGAGTGGACTCACATAAACAGTTTTTCTGATCCAAATTTACACACAAACTCTCAACATGGACGTTCCAGCAAGCATTGTGACAATGGCTCTTCAGACTTGCAGTTTCCATCCATTTGCAGTGGCTGCGTTTTCACAGTCTACCTCACTATGACATGTCCTTGGTGTGCATTTGTCTCTGTAAACTATTTATAAGTAAAAAGTGGATGTGTTTATAAAGAGCAGCAGCAAGGCCCCAGCTGTCCCACAGTAGTGGACTTTCCCCGATGGAACAATACTGCCTGTAGTAAGCCCTCCCAGCTAACACTGTGTCTCATAGTCCAGATAAAGTTTAAAAGGATGATAACTATTCTAGAGATGCTCAATATGTCATCTCAGCATTGTCAGGGAAACTCTGTCCTTAACTTCCCTGGTCACTTGTGTGTGTGAACCTCTCAGAAGTGGTTTTAAAACAGGAAGTCAGTAAGGGCATTCATTCATTGACTACCATCCCTCTGTTTAGAAACTCTTCTTCTGTAACAACATAGTGGTTATTTTGTTGTACTAAAATCTAATATGAGTGGATAGAAATCAAAATATGGAGTAACAGTGCTCATATTTGAGAACAAAGCCCTCACCCTTTGATCCTGAGACACATACATCACGAGCTGATGATTATCCAAGACGTGTTCAACAGGTGAAAATGTTTCCAATATCTATCTACTGCATTGTAGGAGCACTTTAAATGTCTCAGTGTGATGTCCTCTGGCCAGCTGAAAGACAAACATACCAAAACTCACCCAACGACAAAGTGCTCATAGAACAAGATGACCAATTGTTGTACTTACACAGCTTTAAAGGGCTGGGATTTTTCATTCAGTACTTGAAAATGTGCTGTCATTGTACAGTAAAAGCATAAAAACATATTTATGATAAATATATTTTTCACAAAACAAGGCTTTGCAATGAATGGCAGGAAAAAAGAGACAGAGACAGAGACAGAAAACATGCTTAAGAAAACCCTGAAAGGTGTGCTAATCCCTTTGATAGCTCCCCTACAGTAAATCACAGTGGTGCATCTCTGTTTATCTTTTTTAAGCCTTGGCCCACTTTTGTGACTCTTTATAAGAATAGTGACCCACTTCCCCCCCCGGCATCAGTATGAGCGCCAGTGAAAGTCAAAAAGTTCTCACGGCAGCGAAATATAGATTTTGAGAAATCACTGTAAACCTGAGTGCAGTCTCTAGCTGAAGGATCAACCAACCATTAAACTATATTAAACTATATTCCCCTCCTCAGATCAACAATTAAATCTACTTTAATTCACTTTTCCCCCTGTTGCTGGTAGAGATAGTTTCTTAAACACCAACCTGTCTCCTTTAGGCAATGGTACAATTTCACTCACCATTTCACCTGCTAAGATATGACAACATTAGAACACTTACAGTAGCTTTATGATAAATTCCACAGCACAATGCAAACAGTAGTCATTGGGTTAGTTTATCTGAATTAAATCAAGCACTAACAGTATTTGGATATGAAAGTCAATGTGTGTGCACCCAATGTGTCCATTTTAACCATCCATCCATCCATCCATCCATCCATCCATCCATCCATCCATCTAACCAAGCAGTCACACTCCAAGTCTAATGGACATTCGGGTAATAATTTCAGCAGGTATTCATTTCCAAACAGGTAATTCTGAAAATAGATGATAATTGGATTGAAGTGGAAATATTCAAAACATGTCTCATGTTTGATGCATATGTGGACAATTTAGCTAAAATGGCAGTAAAATGGCATCATAAGATATTGAAATTCTATCCAATGCTCATAAAAATAAAGCTCAGATTTTCCTTTAATGCTGATGAGTTGACAGCAACATCAAAAGTTGATCACTAACTGTTGTGGATGCCACCTTCCATGCAAAATTGTGTTTTGTTTTGTTTGTTTTGCTTTGTTTTGTTTTGTTTTGTTTTGTTTTTTTGGCCAGGGGAATGTCAGCGGTATTGGATACATTTCAAGAGTCCCATGCACCATAGCACATATCTCTTGTTTAAAATAATGCCTCTGAGAACGACTGGAACCACTGACTTCGGGGGTTGTGGCATGGTGGTTCGCAGCGTCACCTCATAGAACGAGGGTTATGGATTCAAATCCTGCTGGCTGAGTTTGCACGTTTTCCAATATCTGGTTGCAAGCTTCTGAATCTCTGATCTTGCTCAGGGATTAAAGAAATGAAATGAGGGTTGTATCTGCACCAACTGTAGACATCAGGTACGTAGATAGACGGTAGCATCCAAATTGGTTCCTGCCTATCACTCACTGTGCTACAGAGCTACACTAGAATTACTCCTTACTTCCTTTAAGCTTTTATTGGGATACAGGACTCCACTAGGAAAAAACATTGCCTTGGCTTTGTTACAGTGTCTCATAGAAATGTCTTTACTTCCCTCATGCCTTTCTATTTTGGTTTGAAGAGTCGTGCCTGATGTACAGCAGGTGTATTCCTGAGTGTTTGATGAGGTAGAGTTCATGTTAGGTGAGGTTAGGGAGCAAACTCAAAGATATTTAATTGGATGTCATTTGAGTTTGGACCAAGAAGTTGCACAAAACAAGCAATGTGAACACATCACCTGTCACTGTGGGAACATTTAATGTTGTATAAGACAGAGTTTAGCAATGTCTAATTTTCTTTTCGTAATAAAGGAGCACTGCTTCTAGAACTTCAACGACCACATCAGTGCTTTTGAATGTTTCAGCTCACAGCTGTAAATAGTCTATTAAATCAAATAGTAGTGATAGAACATTGTCAGTGTGTGGCTCAGCATATTAAAGACACTGTATTGATGTGATATATGTTTAATATTTCTTTATGATATCATGTCCTTTTATGTCATTGAAATGAAAACCTTTACAACCATCTGTTGTAAAAGAAACGTGAGTTACCGCCCTGTTTTGTTTCATCATCATTACTTTGATAAAAGATTCCAGCCTACACTACTCAGTTCTGTTTTCTTTCATTGATTATCCTTTGATTATTTGCAGTCAGTGCAGATGTGCATCATTAGTAAAGACTGTGATGTACAGGAATCAGCAGGCAAATCACACTTGTAGATATAACTGTCCTTTAGTGTGCCAGTCTCAGTGTGTCTCATGGTCTGGATGACTTACCAGATTAACAGTCCACATTAATACTCATTATCCCACAACCCACCATCATTTTGAGTGATGACACTGGCATAATGACTTCCAAAGGAGCAACAACCCCTGACCTCATGCACATTGAATGGTTCAACCTCTGACCTTTGTTGTGTTGAGATAACCACACTGGAGCTGTAAATGTAAATGTGAGTCCTCAGAGAGGCTCTTCTTCCATGGGGAATTTAACCTTATCCTGTGGGCCAATGGTGTGCACAGAACCTAGACAATCAAACCTTATTGATTGCAATCACACAGAACACATGGCTACGTTGGTTAGGGCATAAATTGACTGCTTCTCATTTGCAGGGATAACACCCTAATGTTACTGTCAAAAGAGCCATTGATTACTGGAAAACATAGTGTGTAAATCACTGGTCTTCTTTGATCGAAGTTCACCTAAACCAGCTTTGTTTTGTCTTAACAAGGTTTAAAATAGTCATGCCTACGTGCGACATAATGGAATTTATAATTCAATGTTATGGTCACTGACAAGCTGAATTAATTACAGACTGCAAAGATAAAAATCAAATTAATCAATCTCTGCATAATGAATCTATGAAGTTATACACTACAAGACAATTTGGACAGCTAGCTACCTTTCCTAAAACCACACCTACACTGACCATTTAAATTGAAGTGTGTTGCTGAAATTATAGATACATAACAAATAATAATTTGCAACAGTCAAAGAAAGTAATATACTTTAATTATGATTAACCGTCTTTGATTCAAGATTTGGGACTTTGTGTGATGTATTTTTTTCTTATACAGCTTAATAAATCAGAGTAACAGGTGGCTACTTTGAAGATTTTGTTTTTTGGGTTCTTATGAAGACATAAGATAACGTGCAGCAGCCTCCGCCTGCTGCCAGGCCATGTGTTTTTCATTTTGTCTTGTGTATTGTTAATCCAAGACAGAGGCGTCTGGTGTGTGACAACCTAATTTACCAAAAGTTCAGTTTCTGCGCATTTAAAGTGGAGTATTGAAAATGCACTGTGTTCACTTTGAAGTTACTGATGGGGTGTGCATGAACTTGATGGGGCTTTAAAAAGTATGATTTTTATTTGCTGTCTTTCCAATGAAGTCTTGATAACTGAGAGACCTGGATTATCGACTGGAGCTGTTGCCTGCTGTTGTCTTGAGTTAATCCCTATCGTGTAGAGTAAGAAGCATAAGTTGCGCTCTGACATTGTGTACCTCATTACAAACACAGGCACTGGAACATCCTTGAATGGCAGCCATCCACATCTTGTCTCTGATCAGTTTCTCACTGGACGATGCAAAAATAATGACTTAATGAATGAGTGCAGAAAACGTTGCTGCTTGGTTGAATCCTGTTTAAACCACTTTCCTCCTCCTCCTCCTGACAAACACTGGAGGAGAGTTTGGGAGTTCTTCCTTTTCTCCTCAGAGATCTATTGTTGGGATGAGAACCGCTGCTCTTACAATACTCAAAGTAAGTGTACCTTAATTCATATGCTTAAAATCTATGTAAATAACTACAATTGTTTTCAGGAACATGCTAAAAACATCATCAATCATCATCAATCATGGACTTCATAAATCATAATCAATCAATCAAATGTGTTTAACTTCCATTCAGTTTTTTTTAATTTCAGAGTAATTTATCAGCAAAATGATACATTACAAACCTTTCATGGATAATAATTAAAGACACTTTGTATTTACAGGCTCGTTAATAGCATACATTATACATTATTGACACTGATCATTTTACCAAAAGTACAAGTCCTCAACTAAAACAGACATGCAAGTAAGACCATAGAGGGTTGTGTGCAACAACTTCATGAAGCACAACTATGGATAAAACGACTTAAAAGAATGCAAAATAAATCTCTCTGCACCAATCTCACAATTATAACTTTAATTATAATAATAAAATGCAGACACTCATTCATCAGTATTGTAACTTGAAAAAAAGAACTAAGACACAGGGCCCCAATCCTCTTCTGTACCAATTTACCATTCTTACACTTGTACTCGCCCTTCATATATATAATTTTACATTTATCTTTGTTTGTATTTATGTTTAACAGGGGAGAGAGAAAAAGATCCATATTTTCTCCCATCTAGCATGTTTAAAGGGTAAATTGTAGTGAGTCATGCTTGTTTGTATTTCTACAAACATTATAAAATGATTGGATATAATACACTGCACCAGGATCATACGTCATAGCAGTGGGAAAAGGTCTAGCTCCAACGGCTGCTGGCTAAATCCAGTCTTAGTGCAGTGACAGATGTCAATGGATCCCCGTGGTTCCTGGATTGACAGTATGGCACTGATATCAACAGGGAGCGAGGAATGAAGCCCCCCTGCTTGGAGAAATCTCAGCCATTTTAAATTCTCAAAAAAAAAAAAAAAACTTGGGAGGAGAGAGCCTGTGGAGATGAGATCTCTCAGGAGGAAATTGCATCTGTCTTTCACGCTCATCCTGTAACCTCTAACACCTGTTGTGCTAATAAACAGTATGAAGATCACATAACATTTAATGCTGTTGAAGCAGTGATTCCCTCATTTAAGTGAATGAAATGATGTGTGTATGTGCTCTCACGACATTATACCAGCTAGACATTATGCTGTCTATGATGGTTTTTCCCCTGTTTTTGATAAACAAGCGATCTTCTCTGGAGATTATCTTTACAAAGCCTTAAAGATCCAGTGTGAAGGATTGAGTGACATCTAGCAGTGAGGTTGCAGGTTGCAAACAACTGAATACCCTCCCCTCACCCTTCCTTTCCAAGGGTGGAGGAAAACCTTGTAACATAAAGGTGTTCTCTAGAAACACTGTTTTGTTTGTTCATTGTGGGCTGTAGAAACATTGCAGTGCAAAATGGTGAGGCCCCATGAAAGAGGATCCACTCCTCATGTAGATATGAAGGACTCATTTAATGCTAATGAAAACACAACAATTCTAATTTTCAGCTGACACTAATGAAAACATAACTGTGAATATTACATTCCATTTCTGCCATCAGATCCACCCTAAACCAGACACACTGGACCTTTATTACTCAGTCTCAGACAAGTTAAGTCCTCACTTGATGGAAGCAGGTCCAATCTAATGGCAGCTGATAGCTCCACCAGCAGTGACCCGCCTTCATCCTTTCATGTGTTACATAAGTAGACATATGATTTATGACTATATCCAAAATATCTTTGATTAGATTTTAGTGAGCTGATTTTTTTTTCTTAATAAATCACTGCAGGCTGTAAATGTTTTTGGTCTGACACTGGGTGTGTCAGGTTTAGTATAACAACAGCTGAAGTAGGAACACCTGCCAAGCCATTTGTCACGCCAGCAAATCAGAGTTGAGACCCAAAAGCGTTTTTTTATCCATCCTGCACAGCGAGGAACCGATGCTAACAAGCACAATGGCTACGTCTGTGACTGCATGGAGAGGTGACCCTGCTATTTTCCTCTCAATTACTGGAGGAGATATTTCACTTGCACACAATAGGAGGGAGGGAGGGGGTGAGGGGCAGCTTTATAGTGGGTGAAAATACCAGTAAAGGTCCATGGTATTCAAATTTTCAAGGTTTAACAGCCAGGGCAGTGGAAAGAGGAGAAGGGTGAAGAAGGAAAATTCAGCACCGGACTGGGAAACAAGGTCATCAAACCAGTTTGGCGTAACAAAGACACATGACACACAGGCCACATTAAAATAAGTCCTTTCCAATTCAAGACTTCCCCTGCTCCACCTCAGTGACTTGAATGACAACTATCGCTGGGACAGCAGAGACTTTCCAGAGACTACAAGCCCTCTCATGGTACTATATGTTTAATAATGGCAACTGCCGTGACACTAATTCACAAGACCAAATGAAACCAATTCCAGCTGCTGCTAAAAATATTCAACTCAGAAACAAACTATGAAGCTGACATGAAACCCAGTCAAGCATGCACTATACCAAGACTGAGTAATCTGAACTTCAACTAGCCCTCCACACACATACCGCACCCACTTTGCTCCAGCTCTTGTTATGAGACAAGCTTTTTGAAGTCTGGATGAGCATTTGGGAGCCTGTTAGTTCAGTCAAGCATTAAGTTGGCTGATGCTGATTTCCTTTAACACCCTGTGGTTGCCTGACTGTTTGCCACACAGATTCACAGCAGGGCATAACAGCCCCATCAACCCCATATCATTAGCTAAATACGACCAAGTCTCAGTTCATATTTTTCATTAAACGACGAGCAAGTCTCAAAATGAAGTAAGCTTTAATTACAAAGTTGAATTTCGAAGAATTTGTCTCCCCAGTCACCATTTAGGATAGCTGGAATATAAGCTATATCAGACTTATTATATCAGCTGCTATATAAAGTCTTGACCAAGGATTTTTTTTGTCTTATCTATAGTTAGTTTTTTTCTCATCACAAAAACACTGTACGGTTACATGGATATCAGCTCTTGACAAAGGATATGCGACAACACATCTTGCAAGACTTGAAAGTCTAAAATAAAAGTAAAAGTATAATATGTAACATTTCTGCTTTAAAATGTCGAAACACGACTAGACCTATTTTATATATTTTGTTGAGTTGTGTACTTACATAATCCTAAATGTTCAAACTCAGCAAACTCCATAATCCCCCCCAATAAAAATAAGTTGTGAAGGCAAATTTCATTTGGTCACCTGTCAATGGTGTCACATCCCCTTCACCTCTTCTAGTCGCTATAACTTCTGGGGAAACATAGGAAACACCTGATGATATGTCAGCGAGTGACGGAAGAAGCAAGGGTGACTAAAGGTGACTAAACGTAACATGAATGAAACTTGTGTTCATTGTTTTGATTGAGAGTCCTCTAGCAACAGAAATCATGTACTGTGTGTTTAAGGCAATCCTGAAGTCCTTCACAGAGCTCAAAGAACATATGGGCGTCTCTAATAATAGCAATTACGTCTAAAGTCCACACGCAACAGATGAAGGGTCAGAGGGACAAGCTATCCCACATACTTGGCCTCAGCATCCCTATGTCTGCAACCATGTCACTCCTGGTTGACCTCTCTGAGCTTCACATCACTCAAAACCGTTTATTCTTGTAGCAATGATGGCTAAGAAGATCATATTGCTCAACACTGCACTGCAGAGAGATTCACAATCTTACAGGACAAAATCAAACCATATGTTGGCAGTGGATTCTTGAACAGCCCTGATCAGCAGCTTTGAAATCAACACACATTATGTGTCATCCCTCTTTATAACACAATGTGCTTGTTGCTTTTAAAATCCTTGTCACGTGTCCTTACTCACCCTTTTCTGCTTTGTATTGTAATTGTTTTGTAATGTGACTAAATTAATTTTTCCATTGTCACTGTATCTTCTTGTTTGCATACTAAATAGGATTTTTTTTTTTTTGAGTTTTTCCATTAACCAATCAAGATAACAGGATCTGTAATTAAATGTAGCCAACCATTACCACAATAATGCACTTTTTCAATGTCTGCCATGCAATTGTACAGTTTGAATTATTTCTTGTTGTCAGTTTCTTGAAAGTGATGATTATCCAAACAAGTCTTGTTGAAAAGGAGAAATAAGAGTACATCAATACTTTAGATTCTGCATCAGCTACAAGTCTATTTTGTATCATGATCAAAAGATCTGCACCAGACAAAAACCTTCTGAACACAAAGGTGGTAAATGTAGAAACAAGAGTCATGCTAATTGACGGTAACACATACAGAGTGATCTCACCTTTGTTTTTACATACAGCAACTGCAACAGTCAGTCTGGCTTAGGTAAGGAAAACCAAAAGAACTTCAACAAATCTCTCTCATGCTCTACATCTCTAAAACCAGACTCATTAGTTCCACACATCATCCCTGAGCGAATGGAGAGCAAACCACACAGTCTGTACAAATAATGTTTACACTGACACATTACACAGCATACTGGAATGTACTGACATTACTGTGAGCCTCATCATTGTAGGCGATATATCTATAATCCATATTCACAGTGTGAATGTGTCACGGTGTGGCAGTGTTTCAGAGCTGCAACACACGTTTCACACACATATTTGTGACAACTCACATGAGCTTGAGAGAGGTTACTGAGACACAGCAGAAGTATTCAAATGGCAGTGGAGAAGGCATAAGACCATCAAGGGTGTACAGATTAAGTTAGCACCAGTTGTGTTAAATTACAAACAAATACAATACAAGAATACTCAAACATCACATAAATTACTCAATTTTAGCAAACAATTTTGGAGACAAACATCTTTTTGTCCCAGAATAAAAGAAAAAAGTTCCCATCCAAAACACCATACAGCTATTTTAGAAGAAAAAACATGTTTACCAGAAGGTCAATATGAGCATCTGACTGAGCATCAAGTCTATAAAAGATTAATTCTTTTATTATGCAAAGTCTTAAGTAGCTCCTTCAATGAACACCATAACAAACACTCACAAATAGCGTGTCACATCACATTTTACAATTAAACTCTTCAGATACTGCTACAAAATGTCTGCGTCCACTTTCTCAAGAAGATACTGAGTCATATCATAAAGAGCTGTTTTGATATCACTTCACATCTTCCTCCTACTAAAACCCAGATTGGCACTATTTCTGTCACAGAGCGACGCAAGAAAAACAGTTCTGAGTTCTGACCTTTCAGCATCGCTGTTGCCTGAACAGCCCCGGGGAGGATTTGTCCTTTCTCATCAGCTGTACAATGTGTTCCATGAAGCTTATTGTTTCACACAGCAATAAACTCCTGACCTCATACCGGTGTGGTCCTCCTATTCGCTCCATCTTTCAGATCTTTCTGGAAACAGTTGTGGACTTGTAAAAAGTCCCTCTCTGGGCTGTAGGGCCCTCCGCTGCCACTCCCACCCTTCAGAGGGTCCCTACTGAGGGCATACAGGGATATGTCCCCCATCGGCAAACCCATCCCCAACCCACCTCCTCCACCTCCTGCGCCACTCCCTCCACCAATCTTCAGGCCCACTGGGGAGGGCTCACGAGACGGGTCAGTCGACCTCGAGCTGGAGCGTGAGCGCCTTCGTCGATAGCGGTAGCTTGGGATCCGGGAGTATGGCGAAGAAGAGCAGGTGGTTTTGATGAAGTCGCGTCGGGCTCGAAAGCGTGTCTCTTTATTTTTCTCTATGTATATGTTGACTGCCAGAACACCCACTGACTCAGCCACGATGAAGGAGAGGGCACCAAAGTAAAAGGACCAGCCATAGTTATACTGGTTCTTCTTGTCCTCGTCCTTCTTGTCACTGGGATCTCCGGCATTGCTGGAGATGTAGACAATGATACCGATGATGTTGCTCAGGCCTGAAGAGATGACAGAAGAAGAGGGAGGATGAAAGAAAAGCATATGAATGTAAAATGCATAAAGTTTAAGCACATAAGTGGATGATAAAGACCAGAGATTACACTGCAGTGTGCACACAGCGTGGGTTTACACATTCTATGCTCCTCTACACCTATACCTTCACATTCAACACCTCATCATCTTAACAAATTAGGTCTATTCCTTATAGAGTTCAATCCTCTTAATAAAACAGAGCTATTGTCATGAAAATGTGATTTTAATATTCATATCTTGTTCGTTTTCACCATGTGACAGTCTTCTTTGCATATTCACAAAGAATTATTTGTCACTGCCAAGAAAGAAATAATGGCTTCAGGGGAATGGGAAGATGTGCTAGAAGTGTGTAAGTTATCTGCACTTTATTCTCTGTTTTATGAAAAACAATCGATATGCCACAGGAAGAGGGAACATGTGCTGTATTTTTTTGAGTCACTTTAAAAGACAGAGACAAATTTTAAAACAGAAACTAAAGGGAAACCCTCTTGCATGGTGTCTGGCTTCTCCTTCTGTCTACGGGACCGCACAGAGTCTATCTGATGTTACACCAGTTTGTGTATTTATCTGTTGTGCACTGTCATCCTTGTCCTACCTGCAGCCACAAACAGGATACCAGCGCTGAGGAGGATGTTGTTCTTGTTGCTGTAGATGCGTCCAACCCCGACACACAGGCCACCCAACATCAGCAGAATGGTGCTGAGAATGGGGAATAGGCTCGATGCACGTACTATACCTTTTCATAGCACATAGAGCGAGACAGTGAAGCCTTCTTGTCAATACAATGAAGACATACATTACTGTGAGTATATAAGATAAAGGCTGAACAGTGTGTGATTGAAAATGACAGTAGTGCCAGTAAAGTAATGTTAAATGTGGATGGAATTGTCATTATTAATGTTAATACATTACAATAATACATTACAATGCACAATTCCTTTTGGCGCTGTTTTGTTCTGCTCCATCCCTGAGGGAAATATCTGGAGCTTTAAGTTAAGCTAAATACACCCCCATGTCCACCAACTATTCACCAATCTGTTCCTTGGTGCTGGGCAGGTCATGTACTATGGTTTTATCAGAACTTCTTTGCTTTAACAGCAGTTGGAATATAGTTTGATGAGAGCAGTGAAAGTGAACCAAAACAGTAAATTTGCAGGGTATAGAAAAAAAAAGCTTAAAGCTTACTATGCTCCGTAGAGCCAGGAGGAACTGCAGAGTCCAGAGACAATTCTCTGTGGGTTCTTCAGTACACCTTTGACAAGAATTATGTATCTAGCAGAGATGTTATTTCACAAGGCTGGGTTTTCTCATCCCTTAAACACAATAAAGCAAACAAGTATTGTACTATACATCTACTACTGCCATGCCAAAGCTGAAAATAAAAAGCTAAAAATAACAATGTAAGGCATGTCTGGCTGACACATGTCGTAACTCTGCCGTAAGTCTAGAAATAAAGGGAGTGAAAGGAGAGCAAAAACCGCCTCAGGTTCAACAAATAAATGCTCTCTACAGATACTAAGCCTTGATTAGCAGATGATCCTGCTGACAGTAACTGAGTGAGTGAGGATTTAATTTGCACAAGCTTATTGAAATTCATCAGTACAGACAACAGTGAAGATGGGAACAGTTGCTTTGGGGCGCAGGGCGTCAAACTAGAAATCAGATGTGATATGCAAAGTGAAGCTGATTTGAGACCTCAAACAAAATGGAGAGATTGACCAAAGTGTAGACAATCTATAATGTTTAGGCAATCTTTGGTGAAGCTGCTCACAGTCACATGCTTTCATTAAACTACCTTGGTCAAATATGAGACATGCTCTTGCATGGGTCATGGTTTAGACTGACCCTATTACTCATCAGCACACAACACACTGCATCATCTCCATAGCTCCAATTACTGTTATGACATCAGGCTTTTATGGGGGAGGGATAGAGATGTCATGACACATTAAGTATCCTTGTGATAACTCCATCAGCACATGAAGAAAAAGAGATTAAGGGTTGAAGTGTTTGAAGATGAAAAAGGTTGCAATGACTTACGTAAGATGTACTCTGAGCTGTCTGTATCGTAGTCGTTATCCTCTGGAAAATGATTGATCTGAAAACAGCTTCCTTTGTTGATACCTGCAGGGAAACCAAGAGTAGTGTGAATGCGAGTGATGGTAGTAGCATCCTGTGCATGGATGAAATGACAGCAGTTAAGAGGAAAATACTTCTTAATACTCTTTATCGTGGATCTGAACATGAGAAGCTCCAATTAAGATAGAGGAACAAAAAGAAGGACCGTCCACTGAATCAACATGCAAGTCTCCTAAAGAACATCTAAACTAATATTGTGCTGCTTTGTTTTCACCTCTAACCATGTCAGAGACCATTTGAGGGCAGGCTGTTCTGGATCTGAGGTTCTTAAGTTCTCAAGCCCTCAGGCACCTTCTATTCAAAGACCCAGTCTCTTCACTGAGAAAATCTTCCCTCCACTTTTAAGAGAATAAAACATTGGATCATTATGAATATTGAAAGGTCAGACTTTGAATTATGCCTGATTTTGCTGCCGCATCCTGTCATTTCTGCCTTTGCTACTGAGTTGCTCTGGAGTCATGCACCTGTCAGACACCTGTAGATATATTAATGGCCATGCATTATCTGTCCTCAGTTAATGAAACATGTCTACAGCAGTATGAGCTTTTGGTTATTCTTGCAACAAGGAAACATTTTCAATACTTTGTGTTGAAATTTCAGAATTTGGTTGTAAGATAAGGTCAAGATTATCATCACAAACACAGAACCATAACCATAGAAACTGATTACTCAGTCCAAACCACATAAGCCTCCTAAATTGCTGATGTGAAAATAAGCCCAAACAAGATGATTGGAAAAGTCTATATTATCAAACATTTAATACCAACCAATGGTGGGACTCGTTTGAAGTGTTCAGAGAAATTGCTGCTCTTAGTCAGTCCTAGTCTGAGTTCTGTCTGTCCTTACTCAAGAGGAATTCAAATATTATTTTACTATGTACATACAAGATTAAAGATGTATGAATCAATTCAGACTGAATTCATCAGGAAACCTGAAGCTTCAAACAAACAAAAAGTTCAAAGTCATCTGTCAAGTTCAGAGCTTTTTGTGCTACTTACTCACTGCAATACAGTGAGATTTTCCTGATTTAAAGGTACCTTGTGAAGTTTTTGGCCACTAGCAGTGCTATGGAGCAATTTTGCTGCAAGCAGGTCAGCTATTTGTTTAGATCTTGAGGACACACACACAAGAGCATTTGATTAAGAAACATACCAATGCATCAGTAAAGGTAAGGAAGAGGAAGACTGCAAGCTACCAAAACTGGATGTAAACAATTCAGAAAATAAATTTCTTTTTTAAAATCTGCTTTGCAAATTTTCCCTGAGGAGGAAATGCAATCAAGAAGTTTGTCAATGTTTCAGTGACACACACAATTTGTTAGCACTGAATATAACATAACTACACAACAGGTATCATTAAAGCCACTGTACTTTATATAGCAGTCTGTCTGTGGCTCATCTTCAAGTGAAAAGCAAACTTTGAAGCAAACTTTCAAAAGAAAAAAAAAGCAAATTAGGCACATTTCAGTCAACTGTTTTGTAGAGAATAAATAGGCTGAACAATGTGTAGTTCTCTCAGTAGGTGGCGATATGGGCTAATTTATGCATGGCTGTAATGAGAGTAGAAGAAGGAGAGGTCACAAACCAGGAACAAAACCAGTTGTTTGCCAACCACCAACAAATTTCAAAGAAGAAGAAGAAGAAGAAAAAACAGTCATCTTGTTTAGCTACTACAGACAAATGGAGACAAATTTTCAAGATTTTTGTTTTTTTGAGTATTATTTGGATATCCAGGAGCAGACAGCGGAAACAGCTTTTCTTCTTCTTTTCCCTCAGAATGGAAACATGATCAGTCATGTGAGTTAAATGTTTGCCACTTATGTGGAAAAGATGTTTCTATCTTCCATTAAGCACAATAACTCTTTATCAAAAAGGCAAAAACCACCTCAAGCGAGCACAAAAACTTAGGATGTCTTTTTGAATGTTGCCACTTCCATCAACTGTTTCTATTCCGATACTTGAAAATGACCAGAAAAATGCGTTGATGGAAACACGGCTTCTGTTGGCCTAGTTTTTCAGTGCCTTGTGGGATTTTTGAGGAGGCACACACTGTTTGCTGTGAGTTCGGCCAGTGGTGATAGTGTTGTGGCTACATAATCAAAAGGACATTAGTAAATTAGCTGTAATCGCTGGCTGCTTCTTTCCATGCCTGAGTGGCTTTATCCATCTTGGTTAGCATAGCCTCTGGCTAAAAGGCATGTTGACTGTTTCAGGAGCTAGAAAATGCATTAACATGTTTGTTAGGCCGTGAGGATACACTTAATGTGTTTTGGTTAGAAGTGTTGAACTTAACAAAAGAGAGGTTATTCACGTAAGAAACCTTCAGCGTGTTTCTTGCTTAATATTGCAACATGATTTCATTCCAGCCATCAGCGCAAAATTTCAATGTCACATTTGTCTGCTACATTTTTATGGTTAATGTCTGGCACCACTGGGAAAGGGAATGAAATAAGAGCAGAGATGAAGTGATGAAACATGCTGAACAGCCCAGACTCTATCTCCACTGACTCCACCCTCTCAACCTCACTCTTTCAGTCTCTTTCAACTCTCTTCATCTATTTTTACAACACTTTTACAACTATCATATCTCAGTTATCCACTTCTCTCCCTGCTGTGTTCTGAAATGTTTTCCTCTTCAACTCTCTCTCAGCTTCTTTTTGATTTTTACATTTTTTTGTGGACGAAGCACACTCTTTCTTTGGATTGGCACAGAAACACAATCAATCAACAATATGCTGTGAGTGTATCTCGCATGTATTTCATATTTATAAGATCAGTGTTTCAGCTAATAGGATGTTGACTGTGACTGACTGACTGTGTCTTCCAAAAGGTTCAGGAAAAAGCAGTGACAGGTGCAAGATAACAAGAAAAAAATTTTCTTTTGTAAGATCAGACAAAGAGTGATAATGTCAGAGTGAAATAACTGTGTTAATAATTAACAGACAGGGGGCCAGTGAGTTAATAATGAGAAGAACCATGTGAGAAAGATAGAGAGAGAAAGAGAGGGAGCCGGAGCCCATCTTTTATTACTCAGCATAGCTTCACCATGGCAACCTCCCCCTGGCAACCCAGAATCACATTTCTAGCTTGGCTTCTCAGAGGACGCCTTTGACATCTTACTAATGCATTCACCGGGCTGACACACACTCACACACACAAACACACACACACACACACACACACACATACACACACACACACTAACAAAGCCACAAAAACAGAAAGCAGCCTCTATGACACAGAGACACTCAAACCACCACATTAAGAATGAACTGGGTGAGCTGGTGGACGTTGGACCAAATGTATGTTTGAAACACGTCAAGTCTTTCAGCGCCACTCCACCGTGCTCTGTGATCAGCGCTGACTTGCTTAAGTGAGAGGTCTTGTATTTCAGCATGACTGGCTGCAGAACAAGACCTCACATTGTTCCCTTTAAAAGCTCATTTGCCATCATTGCTCACCTTCAGTGAACCTCCTCCTTGTTCTACAAGACACAACTCACGCAGGCGCCTGTTTGACACGTAGTAACAAGCAGAATTTCCTCTACAAGGTTAACCAACGTTTCCCCGGGGTTTACCCATTATTAATGCCTCTCATTTGACCTCATATAATTGGTTAGGCGCCGTCTTGTTCTTTGTTCCTGGAAGAAATAATCTGTTAATTGGAAAGTATAATGAGTGGATGATTAAAGCGATTACTCTTATTCATTCTTTTAAAAAACAAAAACAAACCATCCACGATGGGACAACATGGTCGGGAGGAACTGAAAGAAATACTTTGAATTTTTGGCATTTGAAGAATGCATTTAACAAAACACCATGCAGCCCAACTTTAGGGGGTATATCCCAATTTTCTGTATGTTTAGAAGTCACTATGATCATTGATTGAATGTCACTAATATTTTGACATTGTCAAAGTCAGATAAAGGTGTGCAACTAGAGGCCAGAGAGAGAGTGCAAGAGAAGGTGTGTTACTTTTATTTTCAGCTCTGCATGCAACATGTATCCA